>JAOWBC010000115.1:7440667-7514110 GCA_028566105.1 Hypoplectrus providencianus
TTGGCGAGTTAGCAATGGATGTTGACCCTCTCCACAGTGAAAGCTTTCGTGGTTATGGGTCACCAAATTGACTTGGTTGACTTAAATAAATTAAAATGTGTAATTTTTTGGGAAGGGTTATTGCAGCAATTATATACAATATGTTGGAACATTAACTTTCTGGAATTGAAAGTTAAATTAAACCAGCTTTTTGCCATTGCTACATAAACATTTGCATGTTATTTCTGGTGTACGTTGGTAAGATATTGCCTGTCGGTTGCTCCTGTTGCTGTTTTTCATTGTTTGTGTGTAGGTGGGGGAGCATCAATGTGTGCGTGGGTAGATGTGAGTAGAGATGCCTGCCAGGTGTATGGAGCTGTGCATTCTTTGTCTCTCACCATACAAGTCTGATACACTTAATAGATTTACTGCACCACTCAATGACTATACAATTGTCTGCATTACATCGAATCGGTTGGTTATTTAACCATTTTTGCTTTAAAATATCTCATTTACAAAACTGTCCTTGAGTTACATCCATTTGTTACATTTTACCTATTTCTGTCATCAACACCACAGACAAAAAGCATTCATCTTAAGCAGGGAAAGTGAGGCTTTGTACCAGATTTAGCTTCCCTAAAGTCCCTGTTGTATTTTCTCTATTTTAACCCAAATGTCCTTTTCCTTTTCAGGCCATCACAAGTAACAGCTATTCATTTAATTGACATTGTAAAAGATGGATAACAATGTACTTTCTGCCTAATTGCCCAACCAACACAATTATATCTGGACCAAGCATTTATATTGTGTGTGCATATTTTCCAACAGGATCCTGGCCACTGCCGGTGCCCACATGAACATTCCAGTCGACCTTCGGACCCTGAGGGCTGTGCGAGTGCTGAGACCTCTCAAACTCGTCTCTGGGATCCCCAGTGAGTCAGTTATCGACCTCTAATCCTGCACTTTGAGGTCAGACAAAAGGCTATAATAATGCAAATAGCAAGTGCTTATTCTTCATTACTTTTTCAGTTTGTGAATCTACTCTTGCGAATTTGGTTGCCAGTAAATCTATGAGCTCTCCTTTAAAAATGAAACCAAAAAACATGGAAAAATATAATTTTCTGTTTCACAAACAAAATCTACTAAGTAATGCTAACTATACAACTATTTGCCTTATACTGACTATAAGGCAAAATTGGTTATTCCCCTATACTCAGCTCTAAACCCACTAATGTATTAGCCACATTCATAAGCAACAGTGTGCGTCAATTCATTGGCATCTTTGTTTAATAAAAACCTGTGAGGAACAGGTTAGACCTTTACAATGCTGATTGTGTATTTTGTTTTTGCAGAGTTTGCCATACTTGACAATTAATTACTGTTTTTGCAGTTTGAAAACTGCTTTGCTTAGTTAATCTTAAGGCAGTAAAAAGAGTTGGAGGCAATACAATATGTTCTCTTTAAACTCTTGACCCATCAGAAATTTAAAAATTTAATTTGTATTGTCTGGGCTGAAGAAATAACTAACATTACTCAAAAATGTATATTATTTTAAAGAAAAATGTAGTGTTATTCTTGAACAAGATAACTTTTTCTTTGTAAATGCTTCAAGGCCTGCAGATTGTGCTGAAGTCCATCATGAAGGCCATGATCCCGCTGCTCCAGATCGGCCTTCTCCTGTTCTTTGCCATCCTCATGTTTGCCATCATTGGTCTGGAGTTCTACAGCGGGAAACTTCACCAGACCTGCCTGCCATCTCTTGACATCCTCGGTTAGTCACATCCTGTTATAAAGCAATATTATATTATATATTAAATATGTTTATTTCTTGTTTTTACAGTGTGAAAATAAATCATGTACACGAGAGAAAAAACACTGAATTCATTACTGAGTTAGTTCAAGTGTTTTGCCAATAGTTATCAGCTGTTTAAATGTAGATAAGATGAAATTAAAAAAAGACTTTAAGAAAGTTTGAAGGGGAACAACTCACACACACTCTCACACACACAATTTTAAACTTTATTTAACAACTATGTTTAGTATTAGTCTGTCAGAGTTAGAATAGAGGGTGTCATCACACTTAAATTACAACAGCTTTCATCCTCTAATTTTAATGCTTGGAAGGCATTATGATGTCCAAACGGTGTGATTGTATAAGGAAAGATTTTGGCTTGACCGCCTCACCATCTGTGGGCACCTCCTGTCCTGAGGTGCGCCTGCTTTTATCACAACACTAATGCCTTTTGAAGATTATTGTCAAGCTTTGCTGTAAGATTTTTTATCATCAGCTTTGACTGGTTTACCAGCAGGTACACCAAACGCATAGTTTGTTCTCAAAGGGTGTGAACATATTTGTTGAGAACCTGAGACTTTCATAGATTACAGTAGCAGCATGTTCAGAGGTATTATTAGAGTTGTTGCTGGCTAATTTAGCTACTGCTTAATTAGTCAACAACTACTCTGTAATCACACGCCACACCATAGCATTTACTGTCATCGACCAGCACAACTCAAGGGTGGATTTGGATATAAAACCTGAATAAGTTTGAACAGCAGAAAACAATATTTAAATCTAGCTCTTAATTCGGTATTGGTCCTCCAAAATAAAACATTTTAAGATTCCCTTCAGACGTGTTTAGGACATGTAAAATTCTGATGCCTTCTTCCTTCCTAATAGAAGAATTAACAAAATATTAACATATTATTTAGAATACTCTAGTCACTGGAGAACATAAGTAAGGAGACAATAAATGGCCTTATCAAGAAAAACATACCAGTTTTATATTCTATGGTAGAAGATGATAGAAAGCAAACTTAAATTTCAGCCTGTGATAGCAGCAAAAGATCATAACCATCAGTCAACATTTAAGTACAGAACTAAGAAGAACAGAACATTTCCTAAGCACGAGTTGGCGCCAGTTACTTTGTTTTTAAAATGGGATTACATTTAGGGAAGAGTGCATTCAGTATTGTTTAGGACTCAAAATTCAAAGTTATGGACTTGACAGTGACTTGGTTCCACCTATTGTTATTGTGTGCTTTCTATAGAAAATGAGACAGTCGACTCGTCAGAGTTGGCATTCGCCTGTGGAGTCAGGAAGTGTCCGGAGAAGTATGACTGCAACGACACCTGGATTGGACCCAATGACGGCATCACACAGTTTGACAACATCCTGTTTGCTGTACTCACCGTCTTCCAGTGTATCACCATGGAGGGATGGACGGCCGTTCTCTATAACGTGAGCTTCAGCTCTGCTCAAACAAATGAACCACAAACACCATGCAGCTGTTGTGTAAAAAGATAAATGTTGTGTGTTGCAGACCAACGATGCCTTGGGTATCACATGGAACTGGATGTATTTCATTCCTCTCATCATTATTGGCTCTTTCTTTGTGCTGAACCTGGTTTTGGGTGTCCTGTCTGGGTAAGTGTAAATCTTCTCATGTGACAAACAGTGTCTTGTTTATCTGGCATATGCATTGTGTCTCTAATGCTTACCTCTTTAGAGAATTTGCCAAGGAGAGGGAGAGGGTGGAGAACAGGCGGGCCTTCATGAAGCTACGCCGGCAGCAGCAAGTGGAAAGAGAGCTGAACGGCTACCGAGCCTGGATAGACAGGGCAGGTACTGGGCAGCACAATACTTCACCTCTGCAGGCACACAATTGTTGTTTAGTAATTGACTTTTGAATTTTTTACATTAATAAAAACTTAACAAAGCTGTCAAATGCATTTAAAGGTAAACTTTGATGATTTTCAACTGATTCTGTGTAATGGCAGTGTGGGTAGTACTATGCAGATGAACTGTGTTTAGCTTCCCTCCATGCTGCCAGTGCCCAGTTTTCGCGACTCATTTGCCAGGAAATGGATGACACATATCACATCATCAAAGACACATTTTGCGTCATCCACAGAAGGAAGCCAAACACCATTGATCTGCAAATTCTACCCACACTGCAATGACACTAATCCAGTTGAAAGTGATCAAGGATTCCCTTTAAAGGAACTGTTACTTAGATTTGTAAATATGTTTATTGGTTTTCATAGTTTGATATTAAACTGGTCTGTTCAGGCAGTCAAGTGGAATCTAGTCTCTAGTATCTTGGCAATAAAAAGAAAAATGTTGACCTACTCCTTAATTTCAGCTGAACATTTTTCAATGAGACATGCTGTCAATTACGACTTGAAAAAGGATGAATAAAGAGGATTTAGATATACTGATAATTTCACAATGACTTATGAGCCAAATGGTCTTGTCTTGTTTGCAGCTGATTTTGTGAAGCGGTATCTCTGCTGCAGACGCACACACACAGTTTTTGGATCTACAGTAGAGTAGCTTTGTTGAGTTGCGTGTGCACACACACACAAACACACACACAGTGGTGTAATGGCAATCCACATCGCCAGTCTCCTACGCAAGTAGAGGGTGAGAAAAAGGTGATACTGACTCACTGACTTAAATTTGTGTGCATGCGCATTTGTGTGTGTTTACATGCATGTGTGTGTGTGTTTGAGAGAGCTGCGGTGCATATTTATGTGTGCACGGATGTGGGTGAGTGTGGGAAGAGAGAGAGGAAAGGAAGAGAGATTGCGCAAATGTAAAAGAGAATAAGAGCTCTTTCTGTAAAGAAGGTCATACTGGCCTCTCAAAGCAGCGTTTACAGCAGTTTGGCCTCAGTTCCTGTAAATGTTTGCAGACATCCTGAAGAATACAACCCTGCAATGTATATTTCTACATCTGAAGATTTATATGAAAACAAATAAGCCTGTGTATAACCTCTATTTTTATTGTATTACAGAGGAGGTAATGCTGGCAGAGGAGAATAAAAATTCAGGGAGATCGCCGTTAGATGGTGAGTTTTCACAGTTTAGATTTATTCCCTCATTACACATGATAACATTATAGAATGGCCACAAAACCACTCTCTGATCAGTCTGATATCTGCTCTAACTGTATATTAAAACATGTGAAACATAGTTCCGGTCAACAGTTTATCCACCTCTGTACTGTAAGTCATTATGCAAGCTGCAGGTAACCATAGCAACAATATTAATGCGTGATTTAACATTACCAGTACAGTCTCGGTGGTGAAAAAAAGGCCCCCTTTTCAGAAATGCACCTTGTGGACAAAACATGTCAGCCTCATGTCTGAATAAATCGATTTTACATTAAAACAACAGTCACATTGTGTTTTGGCTCATTAAGATAATGAAATACATTTCACTTTATGATCAACTTTATGCACAAAGAGAAATAAATCAGATTAATGTACCTGGAAACAGTGTGAGAGTCCATCTTCTGTTAATGAAGATGCTTAGTCAGATCAGTCATTAAAAAGATTTTTTAAGTAAATAATATAAATAAAACAACTATCATGTCCTTGGCTGTTTTTATTTCCATTAAAATATATTTACATTTTATTGACCTTAAATTTTTGTGGAATATTTTCAGTGCTCAAGAGAGCAAGTAAGAAGACTGGTGCACGGAGAGGAGCCCCAGGGGACGAAAAGTATCCAGACATGTCTACTGCCAGTGAGTGAAAAGTTTACCATCTAGAGAGACTTGTTCTCTTAAATTACGTACTGTATCTTCACCAACATTTATCGATTTCCTCACCCTTCTGAACTGTGGTTCTCTCAGGTATGTCACGATCAAGGATGAATTTCCGCAGCGGCCGACGAGGCCCTGCTGCCTACTTGCGGCGCAAAGAGCGCATGTTACGCATCTCCATCCGCCGCATGGTGAAAACCGACACGTTCTACCTGATGGTGCTCAGTCTTGTGGCTCTCAACACCATCTGTGTGGCAATCGTCCACCACAACCAGCCGGACTGGCTGACCATCTTCCTCTGTGGGTTTTTAGTTTGGAATGGTTGTCTTTTCTTACATTATTCTATGATTCACTGCTTATTATAATAATTCAGGTCATGTCTGATGAATGCATTGTTTTTGCCAAACATATGCCTCCTCTCTTTTTGACTTAATTGCTTTTTTATTTTCTCATCTATAGACTATGCAGAGTTTGTTTTCCTTGGGCTGTTTTTGGCTGAGATGTTTTTGAAAATGTATGGTCTGGGTTTCCGGCTCTACTTCCATTCATCTTTCAACTGTTTCGACTGTGGGGTGAGGACCTTTATTATTTATCCCGACTCCATATTACACTATAACAGAAAACAAGCAACTTTATTTTATTTCATAATGGAAAAGCTGAATTTCTTATGCAAAATAAGGAGATTTTATTGTGAACAAGAAAAAGATGTTTTATTATTAAAACTGGCTCAGGCAGTAATAGCAGGTAGTGTTAGCAATAATGTGGGCTGCACATGTAAAAGAAGAATGCACTTAAAAACCACCTGACCTGTATTGGTAGGGGTAAAATCGGGTTAAGTGTGATTTTACATCCTCAAAAGAAGCGGTTGGTTAAGGTCTAATATATAAGTCCTCTCAGATCCTAAATATGGTAAGCAAAAAGTTATGATTAACAGCTGTATTGTGAATTTGAGAGGGTATTAAATATACCTCTCCAACATACCAACATCAGCTCAACAGGTTTTGACAGGATGCTGCTGGCCAGAAGGAACCTATTATGATTATTATTATATTATTTTGTTGGTTACATATTTTGCAGGTCATTGTTGGCAGCATTTTCGAGGTGGTTTGGGGCTTCTTCAGGCCTGGCATGTCATTTGGGATCAGCGTACTGAGGGCCCTAAGACTTCTAAGAATATTCAAGATCACCAAGTAAGAGTGAAAAAAAAAAATAACTGAGCATTTCAGTGAAATTTGGCCTGGGTTGTAGTGTGACTGTGCACATTTCCATAGAACTCTGTACAAAAACAAAAAAAGTTTTTGATTTCTTTTTTCAGATACTGGGCCTCTCTCAGGAACCTGGTTGTGTCCCTCATGAGCTCCATGAAGTCCATTATCAGCCTGCTGTTTCTGCTCTTTCTCTTCATTGTCGTGTTTGCTCTGCTGGGGATGCAGCTTTTTGGAGGAAGGTGAGCATTCAAGGACATCAAAATTGATATCCCTACAAATGAGTCCTCAAGGACAGCTCTCTTTTGTTTCCATAGCTTTTGTGCTGATTTTCACAAAATATTTTAAGCTATGTATCTGATCATGCAGCAGTTCTAAAATGGTAGCTACACTCTGAACAAAGTGAGCAGCGGTTTCTTCAATGATGGAGAGGAAAGGAAATGACATGCCCGGATGAAAATAGCTCTGCATCCTCCTCCTCTTCTTCCTCCTCCTATTCTTCCTTGGTCATATCTGACCCTGCTTTCTATCTGCTTCCCTCTAGGTTCATCTTTGAAGATTACACTCCCACCAACTTTGACACGTTTCCAGCTGCCATCATGACAGTGTTTCAGGTTTGGCTCCCACAGATCCCCTCATTCTGCCTGCTCTCCATGACACATTGCACCCTGGGATATTTCTCACCCCAGGCGCAGATTAAACAACTCTGCTCACTCGCTCTCCACCCCCTGCCTCCGCTATCATCCCACACATCCATGCACACATATGCGCACATGAATATCAGACAAGTGAAACGTGAACGAATTCACATCAGATCTGCTACAAAACCAACCGCACTGTGAAAGAGTGTTTTGATCAGCACACATAGTAATTACTTATCTCGCTGCCACTTTTAATACCATGTCTCAAACTGGTTTGCAGACAGATAATATGTCTCCTCCATCATGTATTTTTAGGCCGATTAAATATGTTATTACCTATACTGAATATTCTGTGCATTTGCCTACAGATTTTAACTGGTGAGGACTGGAACGAGGTGATGTATAATGGGATTCGCTCACAGGGTGGAGTGCAGTACGGCATGTGGTCTTCGATCTACTTCATAGTGCTCACCCTGTTTGGAAACTGTATCCTAACTTACTGGCCCCTTTAAAGGCGGCCAGTGCTTAAAATCTGAACACAATAAGTGGTGGAAAAAGTGCACGGACCCTATATTTGAGAAAAATCAATAACATCACATTGTGAAAACGCTTCATCATATGTTCAAGTCCTGCAGTAAAAACAGTATTTTGGTTTAAATGTGGAATGATCACAAAACATATAGTCAAAAGTTACGGATTATTGCCCCAATCAGAATTATATGCTTTTGTTTTTTTCTGAACTATGGTTGCTGCTGCATACATTTAATATATAAAAACGCTAATTGCATTTTATTTATTTAGTAATGTTTTAAATCAGAGTAAAATATAAAGAAAAAACTAACTTTAACACTTAAAAACACTATTTATATAAAAATAAACATATTGTGCAATGTATTACATAATAGATGTAATAAGAATTATATAATACATTTAAAAAATGCAAAAAAAAACAACAAACATCAAATTCTAAGTGCTCTAAACAATATGCATCAAGCCATTTTAAAAGTACCAAGCTACTAATTTTTAGTAGCTGGTTAATGGAAATTACAACATCACATCATAAACACAAATATTTGCTTTCTTGCAGAGAGCTAGTTGATCTCATGATGTAAAAAGTAGTTGCTGCAAGCTGCTAGTTATATTAGCTTAGCATAAAGCCGAAAAAACAATTAATTCAGATTCTTCTGTAATGCAAAATCTAATGCGGTTTCAGTCTCATCAGTTTACATTTGTAAAACAATGACTCTTACCACACTTTGGGAGTTCTTAACTGCCTTGATGACAGACACACTGCTGAATGTCTTCTTGGCCATCGCTGTGGATAATCTGGCCAACGCACAGGAACTGACAAAGGTTTGAACATTTTTTTTAATCTCAGTTTATTACCAATAAATATATTTTTACTTATACAGTGTACACCCTAAATAGTGTAGGTTGCCAGAATCACATTTCATAGATTTATATAGTTTTGGTTTTTCAGGAATATGCGTGTTCATTCTGTCTTTTTCAGGATGAAGAGGAGGAGGAGGAATTCTTCAACCAGAGATATGCCAGAGGCAGAGATGGCCTCATATCTGAGTAAGTTATTGTTTAACAGCTATGAAAACAAGCCTTTAAGGATGAGATACTCTCAAGTAGTCGTGAGTGTGTGACTGTTTCTCAGATCAGCTCTCCTCTTGAGCAAATGAAAAATTCAAATGTGGCTGAAAACGTGTCTCAATTCCTCAAATTGTGTTGTCTTTTTTCTGAAAGATGCAAGTGGTAAAATCAAGCTTTGATTTATTTAATATACAATACAGATGATTGTGGGAGACCTGGTGGTGATCCTGAACTTAAACATCATGCTACTACTGATATTGGAAAGAAGATGTGTAAAAATCACAAGTGTAGCCAAAAGGATCAGTATTTCCACAGTGCTATTGATTGTGGACTCTCTGAGAACCAGTTGAAGGTGTAAAATCTGCTCCTCAGTGCCTCCAGTTGCATGGTGAATGCACAGCGAGAAAGGCATGTTGAAGGCATTGATGACATAATTCTGAATGTTTATTGAATGTGCCCGATTTCAAAGCATGACCTTTCACAGACTGGTTTTGCAGCATTACTGAAACTCCTATAACTGTCTTGGCCTGTGCGTGGTAATGGACAGCCTCTTTTGTTAATGAGTTTCTTCACTGACCTCCTGCTCCTTCCAGTGACCTGGTGGCTTTCCCACAGGTCTAGTGATCCAGGAAGAGTCAGGAGGAGGGCAGGAGGTAGTTTTTAAAGATTTTTAGAAACAGTGGGAAGTCTCAGTGTGTCTCTCTGCTGGGAGGAGGCACACTTTGGAGCGTGTCAGATTGTGACCATGATTCCCTACTTAGCATGACTCCATGTGATGAGCATTGAAACTGTGACAATGGACTTGTTACTACAGTACATGTTGCATCGGGAGCATTACTGACCCACAGCGACTATTCCGGAAACTTGCTAAGGAGTTCTTGGCCCTACTGTAGCGACACAATGAGAACTGGCTTTACTCATTATTTTGCATGTTTTACTCTTTATATTTCCATAGCTAGATCCTCCAAGCTATATATTACGGATTGATGATTTTGTGTTCCTGCTTACCAGGTGGACGTTTATTTGTAATTCATGCCAGTACAACATGAAAATCATCTTACAGAAACAAACTAGGTGATGCATTCAGGCTTAAATATTAAAAAATTGGAAACAGAATCCAAATCCATTGATCATTTGTGAAATTTTGTGGTTACTAGCAAATAAATTTGTTTAAATAAACGTTTTTGCAAGCCGATTTTCAACCATTCCTAATGAGTAGACCTTTTAAGGCAAGAAATTAAACATTTTTATCAATGCAATATGATGAATATTTACATGACTGGAAGTTAATAGACTAAAACATGCAAAATCCCTGATAAAATTATGGTGGGTCCTTTAAACTCCCTAATATGTAAAACTGATAACACATTTCTTTGTTTAGGAAAACAGTCGCCTATGTACAATGATAGGTAACTGAGTCTAGCTGTGACACTGAATGTATCATTTGTCTGTTACATATTTGAATGTTAGTCTTGTACGTGTTGCAGCTATCAAGATGCTGATTCTGATGTGTATTACAGTGTTTTGCTGGTTCCATCACGTTGTCTTGTTTTATGCCTGTTTTGTGGCAATGACCAAAATGTTGTTTATTCTGACATTCTGACAGCGTTTAGGCAATTTGAACCTTAAATCAAGAAAACACTGAATGGTGAACAGCAACCAATTTGATTGCTTCCCGGATATTATTAATGTTAAAGAGCTAATTTCAGTGTAAAAGCACCTTTACTTTAACACATTTTGTTCTGTGTCACGACAAATGTTCTGTGTATGTTGTTAAACACTAATGTCTTGTTTTCAAATAATCACTCATTGATTACATGGACAACAAAAGAATCTGAATACCAGTAAGTATTATTGTATGCATCTATGTCTCACAGAATTTCTCCCTTCAGTTTTCCTGCTCAATTATTGAGATTATTTTCCACACTCTGTTTGTACTTAAACCCTGCACCTTACCTTATTTTGTTCTTGTGGCTTTGGTTCGTTTCATCTGTTCTTTCCTCTGAGGTATCTTTTTTATTTTTATTCTTTTATGTATTTGTATTTTTTAGCTTGAAGTTTTTTGCATATATTTCCATGGGATTTGTTTGTGTGTCACTAATTAATCAACATTATAAATCCACAGAAAAGGTCTGTCCTTTTCTTGTAACTTTTATTTGATTTGTTTGAATATTCTTTTATATTAATTGTTTTTTGCTAAATGGACTCAAGTCTTGATGTTTCTTGTCACCAATTCCTTAAATGTTTGGCCTGTTGCTGCTCCATTTTAAAGTGAAATATATTGTGGTCCTTAGTGGGAGAAGAAGACCCTACCTATACAGGAAACGTGCCATCCACCGAGGCCGGCCAAACTTCCCAGATGAGCCTGATGATAGGACAGGGGCTGCAGATGAACAGCCCCTCAACGGCTCCAACGCCTTTGCCAACCGCCGTGAGAGGAGGAGGAAGGTGAACATGTCGGTGTGGGAGCAAAGAGCAAACCAGCTACGCAAACGTCGTCAGATGGCAAGTAGAGAAGAGCTGTTTGGAAGTCCTACAGAGGACACCATTGAAACTCCCACCATCCCCCACCACACTTCCACACTCTCCCCAGAGGCCAGCCCGGCTCACCTGCCCGAGTCTCCCATGTCTGTGGGGATGCCCCTCCCCGAGCCCCCGATGTCTGTCACCATCCCCATCCCTGAGCCTCCAGCGGCTGAGCCTCTGGTGAACCTGAGCGAGGAGAAGTCAGGAGGAGCTAACCACCGGGCCACAGGTGGGGGCAGGCACAGGATGGCACGCAAGTTCAGACCCAGTCAGGGTCCAGACGAAGGGGCGCGACACAGACGGCACCGTCACCGAGACGCCCGCTCAGAAGCCAAGAGTTTGGACTGCACCATGACGCCACATGAGGTGCCACAAGTCAGACGGTCACACAGCCAGGAGAGGAAGATACTGGATGAGAGGGAAGAGAAGGACGACAGAGAGGAGAGAGAGAAGGCAGAGGCAGAGGGAGGGTCGGTCGAAGATGATGGGGGAACATGCATCGTCAACCCATACGCAGAAGTTGGGGAAGATTGTCGAAGGTGAGGCTGTTCTTGTGTATTCCTGTTTGAAGAAGGGTTATGAGGTTCAACACGCTCTTGTGAACTTGTGTTACACTGATTTAAGTCCTTTTCTTCATTTCAGAGACATTCCTGATCCTCCTCAGTGTGAGCAGCTCATGGATTGTACCTGGTCAGAGCAGGGTGAAGGCAGGCACTCGGACCAAAACATCCCAGTGGAGACAGCCTTAGAGGCCACAGAGTTCAGTGTGAGGGCTGCTGAGTCTGAGAGCCGCCCAGTCTCTATCAAACGTGACAAGTCCAACCTGGCGGGAAGCGTGGCCATTGAAATGTCAGCACAACCGCTGCTGGAGCTCAGGCCCATGACAGGTAGAGCTGTGATCACTTCTCACTGCAGTCACGCGCCTTTACTGTGCATCATAAAGTGGGATTTAGTGTCGGTATCACTCTGGATCACCGTGTGTAGGTGTTTGACATCTGATAAGAGTGCCACAGTCGTTTTTTTTTTTTTGATGAGTCCATTGTGTTGGTGACTCACCTTGTTCTTTCTTCATCATAGCCGTCCAGGCACAGCTAAAGCATTTTGTTCTCTCCTCACACCTCTGTCTGGGTTTTAGGGAACAGTAAAGAGTTGGAGGCATATAACTCCGAACAGACAGACAAAGAGGAGGACACGGAAGACGATGAAGAGGAGGAGGAGGAACCTCCGATTCCTCCTAAACCTGTAGCTCCAGATAGCATGTTCATCTTCAAGGCCTCCAACCCGTAAGATATAAATAAATTACTGATTATAAAATTAAATGCAGAAGTGTTATCCTATTTTAACAATCAACACTTACCATCTTGGTTGACCTGCAGTATCAGGAGGATCTGTCACTATGTGGTCACTCTGCGCTACTTTGAGATGACAATTCTCCTCGTTATTGTGGCGAGCAGCATTGCACTGGCTGCTGAGGACCCTGTGTGCACCAATTCAGACAGAAACAAGGTGAGATTAAATGCTTCCTCCTGTAGATTCATTATTTTTACTAACTATTACTATTTAAGGCTGGGGGGAGCTCAAAAGAACCTAGTTTGTAGAAACATGTCGACGAGGTGAGAGTATTAGTAGTTGTTCAGAAAAACCACGTTCAAAATGTTCAAGGTAGGATAACAGTAGGAAAGTCTCTCCTCAGAGACAATCATAATTCTGCGCTGATTGCATAAGAGAGCCTGGGAGTTAAAATTTAAATACTGCTTATTTTCTACTTTACACACAGCTGGCTAATCACTGCATTAAGTGGGCGGGAATGTCTGATTGTCAGTTTGGAAAAGGTGCAATTTTAATGTCTAACAGATGTGAAGGGAGGGAGTTTCAGATGCTGTTTAGTTATCTGAAAAGTATTGCATTTAAAGTGTTCTGACAACTTTAACACAAAATGTGTAATTTTCTGCCGCTAGAGGTCTCTTAGTCAAAACAATAACATATTAAGGTTTATGAGTACTGTGGAATCTCTGTAGATGTTCTCTTCATCATGATAGCAGTCACTTAGAATTCCTTTAGTGTTCAAGAGATTTTAATTGGGAACTGAATAATCCACAAAGGTATGACCCTCCAAAATATACAGATAAGGTCACAAAAAGCAGTTAAAACACTAAGAAGACCAGTATCAAGTTTCTTCAATGCTGTTTGGCGTACACAAGATCCTAAAGTTTTTTCTGCTTCTTTCTCTGATAAATCCAGATTCAGACCTGACGGAGGTCTTAACTGGGATTGCAATTATCTGCAGATGTCTCCTCCTCTACAAAACAAAAAGGCATAGTGATTAATTGAAAAAAACACTGATAAACACATTCTCTGATAACTTAAGATCCAGATGGATTAAAAAAATGTTAATTTACTTGGTTAAATTAAACCAAAATTCGAAAGGTTTAATTATAAAATAATAGATATTTTAAAACTGTATAAAAGAATTCCAATTATAACAACTGCTGGCAAACAGCAAAAACACTGACACTTGCTGAAAGGGGATATAACGTCACTGGCAGGCAACCAATTAAACAACTGTTATTTTTTTTTATAAACCTACAGATTTCTAAGGGTTTAGAAATTGTATTAGGATTGGGGATAAAATACATGTCTCAACAAAATATATTACACAGGTCTAGTTGTTCGAAGTTGTTAGAAAAGTGAAATATTATGCATGAATATCTGGAGTGTCATCTCATTAACAAAGAAGCAATTATTTCCAAAAGACTGAAAAAGAATGAATGAGAAATATGAACCTACTCATTCTGAAATACTACTAACAAAGTTTAAATGTTCAGGTTTACTGTTTGATGTCAAGTTGACATAACACTGTGTCAGCAACAATGTGTCGTGACACATTTGGTTTCACACGCATAATAGGTGAGAATCAGCAGTTTTGCCTGCTGTGCAGTTTGTTTTTCACAACTCCATGTCATGAAAAAGTGTCAAGAATAACCAAA
This sequence comes from Hypoplectrus providencianus, assembly GCA_028566105.1. Lineage (NCBI taxonomy): Eukaryota > Metazoa > Chordata > Actinopteri > Perciformes > Serranidae > Hypoplectrus > Hypoplectrus providencianus. Next base: position 7,455,154 of record JAOWBC010000115.1, read on the forward strand.
CAAACACAAAATAGTAAAATCTACAGATTAGTACGAGAGAGAGAAAAAAATAGTAAAAGTAAAAGTAAAAAATCTAAGCTAGAGAAATCATGTGATAAAATCTCCACTCCATCTATGCACTTGCCAATTGTTTACCATCTTTCGGATTTCTTTTTTTCTCACATCATCAAAGACCCTGATTTAAGTTAAGGGAGTCCTGTCATCCCAATTGGAAAATGAATCAGAGTCATGAAAAAAAATCAGGAAGAAAGAACTAATCATGCAAGGTAGATCTTACTTAAAAAAACAAAAAAACATGAGCAATTAAATCACTAAACATTCGTTTAAGATGAACTGTGAGAGAGCAGGCAATTTAACACAGTTGAACAGAATACATGCAAACACTGTCATACACACTGACATTTTATGCTTTTAAATAAGAAACTTCTTCGTGTTGCAATTAGGCATGATATGAAGTGTGCTAAGTAAAATCCCTGACAGGAAAAGTTTGCATTACAGAAAAGGATATATATTTTGGCACACTCAAGCATAACTCAAGCTTAAGAATGAATATCACTTTTAACTTTTTATACTCACAACTGGTTTGCAACATGAATTTGGGAAAGATGTAAATAAAAGCCTGCACCCTCAGAAAAATCTTTGTTGAATCAATATTTCTCTGGTTGTTAATTATTTAGGTCCTCCGCTATTTCGATTATGTCTTCACTGGAGTGTTCACCTTTGAAATGATCATCAAGGTGAGCAACTGAAACGCATCTTTTCTTCACATTCACAACACCAATGACGCTTTTTAAGAACCTGATGCATTCTATACGCTCTGAGCTAATAATGTGTTTGCTTTACGTGTCTGTGTGGGCGTCTGGTTTGTCCTCCAGATGATAGACCAGGGTCTCATCCTGCACGATGGCTCTTATTTCCGAGACATGTGGAACATCCTGGACTTCATTGTGGTGGTGGGGGCTCTGATTGCCTTTGCACTAACGTGAGTCACTATATAGTGCTGCCTGCTGATGACTAACGACTGACTCACCGCAGCAGAGCTTTTTCTTTTAGAGAATACAGTATTGTTATAAACGGCCTTCCCTCAAACACACCTTTTGCAGCTTCAAAAAATTTTGCTACCTTGCAGCTGCAGATATGGAGGCATGCATGTTTCTTTGCAGAGCGTAACTCAATCTAAATGTCACTTTGGTCTGAGTGTGCCAGATAACTCGATAAACCTTCTGTGCCTTTTGTTGTACTGTACAGGATTTTTTTGTATGTAAATTTCTCTGTTGTGAATATAGCTGTGATCCTTCGACCGCTGCTCACGGTGTATCTCTTTTTATGCCTCAATTTTTCTCTGTTGTTCCTGTGGATTTTATCACTGTTGGGGATACCAGGAATGTGATGGGGTAAAAATTTCAGTCACACTAAATGTAAACGTCTCCCATAAGCTTCTCAAATATTTCTTTCATTTTGATTGTGTAGTATTTAAGTGTGATATTTTAGCATATATTTTTGTTTGTCTTCTAAATCTCACCAAACTACAGGTATAGCCTGGCAGGTATCACGAGTAACATTTTTGACCATTTGGGCATACAAATAAGTCATTATGTCATTTAATGCCCTTCAATAAATGATTTGTACCCATTATAAGCTGCTGGAATGATGCATAGTTGTGAAGTCAGACAAAGCCCAAAATGTATTCATGTATGTTATATTCAAAACTTACAACATGCACATAGCTCAAGCCTGGGTTTTATAAATGTACTATAAAAATAATAATGATAATAATATTGAAGACGAGTCATAAAGAAATAACCCAAAGAAATGCAATTAAAACACACCAAGCATCAGCCAAGTCATAATAATTCAAAAAATTCAGTGGCATGAGGGCACTGCCTCTGACCCATAATAACTTAATGCTATTAGCCTAATTTGATGGTGTTAATACAATACAAGCCATACTGATTTTATTATTTGAGGACAAGAATTCTAAATGCATGGAAATTTATTACTAATTTGTTTTTACAGATATTTGATTTAGAGGTGCAAATTGCTCAAATTATCAAACGTTTACCCGTGACGCATGCTGGACTCTGTATTAACACAACCAAGATGATGTTCTGTGTTCCATTGTTTGTTCTGATATGCACTTTGTGTGTTGACATTTTGTTCTTACTGTTTGTTTTTTTTCACTGTTTTGAATGTGTATGCCATGTGTCCTTGTTCACTAGTTTGTGTGTATATCTATGATCCTAAGTGCTGTATTTCATTGTCATCAGAAACAACAAAGGCAGAGACATCAAGACAATAAAGTCCCTCAGAGTTCTGAGAGTGCTGCGGCCTCTTAAAACCATCAAGAGGCTTCCGAAACTCAAGGTATGATGCAAGTACCCATCTGTATTATTTTTGTGTGTGTGTTATTTCACAGATATCTGACAGATTGCACTTGCTTTGTGATCCCTCTTTATTCTCCACAGGCTGTTTTCGATTGTGTGGTCACATCTCTGAAGAACGTCTTCAACATCCTCATCGTATATCAGCTCTTTATGTTTATCTTTGCTGTCATCGCCGTGCAGCTCTTCAAGGGGAAGTTCTTCTACTGCACTGACAGCTCCATGAATACAGAGAAGGAGTGCCAGTAAGTGAAAAAACTGTATCTAAACAAGTCATGGAAGAAGTAGTCACAATCATCCCTAAAGAAATTAGAAACGCGCACTCAGTTGAGTAGAGAAGAGGAGAACATATATACAGAGACTGTTCATACTATTTATTTAAATTACTAAACAGATTTAACAAATGTAACCATGCCATGTAACCATTTCTGATCTTAAACAGATCCTATAAAGAAGCCCTGACAAAAATGACTCACAACACAAAGACTCTAGGTGTACTCTAGTGCAGCTCTTCAGACTTTATGTTCTGTGTCCCCCAAGTGATTGTCTGCAGATCCCCAGATCCACCATTTAGTCGTATTTTAACGATGCAAAGGCTTTAATATGTTCCTCTGCATTCAAACTGCTGGTGTAATCAGTGAATTAAGTGAAACAATGACCTCTGAGCCACCCTGCTCCCTACAGAGGCTACTACATTGACTACAGCAGAGACAAAAAGGAGGTAAAGAGAAGAGAGTGGAGGAGACACGAGTTCCACTACGACAACGTCTGCTGGGCCCTGCTCACATTGTTCACTGTCTCAACTGGAGAGGGATGGCCTCAGTAAGTGGATTTTCAGTCAGGAAAAGAGTTGTTTTGTCCAAAATTTGCAGTTTAAGCAATTCAAATGTTGTGAAAAATCTTTTGGCCCCAACATCCAAAAAAAAGATAAATGAACTCCCTTCTTTTCTTTTTCTCTCCTGCTAGGGTCCTGCAGCACTCCACCGATGTGACAGAGGAGAGCATGGGGCCGAGTCGGGGGAACCGGATGGAGATGTCCATTTTCTACGTGGTCTACTTTGTCGTCTTTCCATTCTTCTTCGTCAACATCTTTGTGGCTTTGATCATCATCACCTTCCAGGAGCAGGGTGACAAGATGATCCAGGAGTGCAGTCTGGAGAAGAACGAGGTGAGGAGCGCAAAAACATAGATATGCAGACATGCACACAGTTACATTCACATGTAATTATTCTTCTCTGTTTCGTAAATCTTTTGTCCTTCAGAGGGCTTGCATTGACTTTGCCATCAGCGCCAAGCCGATGACCCGCTACATGCCCCAGAACAGGCAAACCTTCCAGTACAGACTTTGGCACTTTGTGGCATCGCCCTCTTTCGAGTACACGGTGCTTGTCATGATCGCACTCAACACGGTGGTCCTAATGATGAAGGTAATGCACTCAGCAGGACTCAGATTGGAACTGTTATTAAAGGACAACGCACGTACAAATTCACCTTAATTTTTTAACTGAGGTCTGGCAAGGTGACAGGCACAAATACAGCATCAGCTTAATCACATAGAACAGAAATTTCAAAAGGATTGCATTAAATTGCTCAAGGTCCCAATTCTGAGATAACATTTAATAGCTATCCCTCCCTAGCCTACTTAAAATTTCTGCACGCTTCAGTGAGTTTCAGAACTAGTTTATTCCATTCAGTTGCTGGCAAGGAAAAAAAGGAGTTTTGACTATAAACTCTTGAGCCTAAAATGACAAAAATCTGCTGAACTGTTTTTACTTTGGTTAATACAAGTTTGTCCTAACTAGTGGTTATTTAATCAAACTGAAACTCTCTTTCTAAGACCAGGCACTCTTTTGAAACAGTGTGTTGCAAATGAAAAAACTCTTTCACTCTTGTTTTGGAGCAAGCTATGTTCACTTGGCAAATACAGGCACAACACAGACTTCATATGGGTCATAAATGATTGTGGAGAGCAATAATTTTTTGTGAGTTTTTATTTTAAATTTTTAAGGCTTTCATATTGCACTTAATTGAACTAAGAACAGACTGCTGTGTGGAATAAAAAAAAACCTCTGATATTTCTTGAAAATGGTTGACACTGTTGTGTATTATGCAAAATCCTTGGTCCGTCTATAAACTCAAAGTGCTCTTTTCTTTCAGTACCACTCTGCTCCCACAGCCTACGACATGGTCCTAAAACACCTTAACACGGCCTTCACTGTGCTCTTCTCCATGGAGTGTATACTCAAGATTATGGCGTTCGGCTTAGTGGTGAGTATTAACACAAGAGGTCAGTTAGACGCAATTTAAATCACATCTAGCTCCACTTCTGAAGAATTTGTCTATGTTGACTCAAATCATTTAAAATATTTTCTTTTGCCGCAGAACTACTTTCGAGATACTTGGAATATTTTTGATTTTATCACTGTTCTTGGCAGCATCACTGAGATAATTGTGGATTTACAGGTAAGACACTGCCAAGACACCATTCATTTTCACAATGTTGTGACCCTAAAAAAAAGACACAAATAGCCAGCATTAAATGCAGCACTCATTCTCTCCAAGTTTCCCTTGTGTGTTACGATCCCTGCCTCCAAACACAACTTAAGTCATGTTGTGATGATTTTCGCCATCTGTGTTTTACATCCTGTCTCTCCCTTCTGTCTGCCACTCTCTCCCTCCCTCCCTCCCTCTCTCTTGTGTCACCCTCTCTCCAACCATTTGCGTGTCAGTCCGTGAACACCATCAACATGAGTTTCTTGAAGCTTTTCCGAACAGCCAGATTGATCAAGCTGCTGAGACAGGGTTACACCATCCGTATTCTGCTGTGGACCTTCGTACAATCTTTCAAGGTGGATGCACAAGGATAATGACAATATTTTCAATGCAATATAAAATCTATTCTTAAGACTAACTAGGTATTTGCTGTCTCTTCTCCAACAGGCTCTCCCTTATGTCTGTCTCCTTATTGCTATGCTCTTCTTCATATACGCCATCATTGGAATGCAGGTACTTTATCACAGTTATTGAACAAATAGTTGTGAATGAACATGAAGATATTAAATGATTCACTTACATCATTTAAGTGTTTCCACCAAAGCAATATGTTAGATGTACTGTGCTATTTGACTGGTCAGTCTTTCAAACTGTCGGAGTGGGCAGGGCAAAAGGCCAGATTAGGGTAGATCTGATTCCAGCCAGTCAGGGTTAGGGTTAGGGTTAGGGTGAGTTCTTTTCTATAAAAACATTTTTATTGGAAATGATGTTAAAATACTAAACATTGCAGAAAATTTAAAACTGGGTATTGAGGATAACTTTGTTGTAGTTTTTACTGATCAAGTGTGATAAATTACAGCTATATTATTTTAATTTGTAGAACTTTAGTTGGTTTGCTGTTTTATTTTTGTTTGATGTGAGGTAATTTGAACCACCCTTTTGATTTTTTTAATGTAACTGATTCCTTCTGTGATCTTTTATTTGTACAATTTTAAATGTATGGACAATAGAAAGATTGCGGTGATTTTGTTCCAGCTAAATAAAATAAACCCGTTCTCTGCAGGTATTTGGAAACATCAAGCTGAATGATGAGAGCCACATCAATCAACACAACAATTTTAAGACCTTTTTCAGTGCACTGATGCTGCTTTTCAGGTGTGTTTAAAGAAAATGCCTATCAAGCCTCTATTTCTTTAAGTTCAGTTGTCATAGTGTCTTTTTTTAGAAAATTAATCTGTAATTGATGTCAGTTCGTCGTTTCTTTGTATTTAAACCTCCAGGAGCGCTACAGGGGAGTCCTGGCAGGAGATAATGCTCTCGTGTCTGTCGGGACAGGAGTGTGAGCCAGACACCTCCCTCTCCCCCTTCACCACCTCTCCAGACCATGAGGGAGGCTGCGGGACTGACTTTGCGTACTGCTACTTTGTCTCATTCATCTTCTTCAGCTCGTTCCTGGTCAGGCTCCACCGAAAAAAAACTGTCTTTGTATATTTGTGACTGTCACTACTGCATTGCACACTGCTTCTCTTCTTTATGTCCCCTTTCAGATGCTAAACCTGTTTGTTGCTGTGATCATGGATAATTTTGAGTACCTCACAAGAGACTCCTCAATCCTGGGTCCCCATCACCTGGACGAGTTTGTTCGTATCTGGGGGGAGTACGATCGTCTGGCTTGGTAAGACTTGATATTATTGCTGCTACATTGATGTTCTCTCTTTATCCAGCAGAGGGCTGTCAAAGCCTGTGAAACACATTTATCATAGCAATGAGCTGCCATGATTAAAACAAGCCAATCAAATCCAAGTCCAAAAGAGCATCTAGAGTTCACTGCGCTGTTTTTCCTCATCTGTATTACTTCTGAGTTTCATACTGACTTCTCATTTATCTCTCCACTTTCTACTTCTGTTCCTCTGTGCCTCCCCTCACATGTCCTGCTGAAGTGGTCGTATCCACTACACTGCCATGTATGAGATGTTAACACACATGTCACCGCCCCTGGGCCTGGGCAAGAAGTGTCCTGCTAAGATTGCCTACAAGGTACTGAAAACATCTTAATTTTTTACGAAACACATAACAAGATCAAAGGAAATTATAGTCAAATGCTGTAAGCATGATATAAATCTTTACTACAAGTAAGAGCAATATGGATTATAAATAAGGTATATTTAAGGCAAAATACTAGCATACTGTTTATCAAGTGGAAATCAAAACTTTATTAGTTCACTTCTGAATATTTACATTGTTGAGCTGATGAAATGAAGGAATTTCATTTCATATATATTATTGTTCAAAGTACATTTGAGGGGACAGTTAAATTTTTTTGTGTGGGGATTGTGGGATTGTATAAGGAACTCGTCCATAATCGGTATATAACCCACACCAGACTGCAGTCAGCACGCCCCCAGTTTGGAAAGGCAAGCAGGAGTCGCAACACGGAAGCTAAACTGTGTATCACTGAGGATGGGGGTGGCAGCTAAACCTATATTAGACACCGAACAGATCAATGTAGGTTCAAGTGTACGCTATGTTAGGAATATTTTTTCGTTTTATCTTGCCGTCAGACAGTAGTGAACTGAGGCCGAATATGTATACTCTCTTAAATGACCCCAAACTCCATTGACAAAAACAATAATTTTATATCAGAGAATAGGATTTGCTGCACTAGTGCTGCCTTGATCACTTAATTTGTTAATATCTGACTTTAGAGTTTATGACTGCAACAGGTAGGTGATGCCTTGACCAGTGATAAATACCTCATACAACCATACTTTAATCACAACTTTCCTTTTAAAGTAGGTAAAACTGTAAATCTCTGGTCGATAACTGCAAAGTTAAAGATATTTAGTTGTGGTATGTTGTGTGAGAAATGTAATTAATTGTCAGATAAATCTGGTTTTATCCTACTTGTCTTTCAGCGGTTGGTGTTAATGAACATGCCGGTGGATGAAGACATGACCGTCCATTTCACCTCCACCCTGATGTCGCTCATCCGTACAGCTTTGGAGATCAAAATAGCTAGAGGTCAGAGTCGCCTATTAGCATGTCATGATTAGAAAATGGCATCCCTGGTGTTTTCCAGAGATTATTTTCATTATTTATTAACCGATTATTGTTTGGTCTGTAAAATTGCGTGGCAGTTTTTGTTTATTTGCTTGAAAAGTTACATCACTGAATTTATTAATAAACAGCTCATTGTTGAGCTCAAGAAAAGCAGTTTATTTGTGAAAGTTGCTGAATGTGGATGTTTGTCATAGGTGGTGAGGACCGTATAGGTCTGGACAGTGAACTACAAAAAGAGATCAGTATCATTTGGCCTTATCTGCCCCAGAAGACCTTGGATCTACTGGTACCTATCAACAAAGGTCTGGCTCTAACTGCAGAGGAAAAACTCAGTGTAATGCTAAGAGAAAAGCAGTAAAAGCTAAAGTAGTGTGTCTGCCCTCACAGATACGGACATGACAGTGGGGAAGATCTACGCCTCCATGATGATTATGGACTACTTCAAACAGAACAAAGCCAAGAAGCTCAGGCAGCAACTGGAAGCTCAGGTCGGCTCTGCATGCTGTTATCCACTTCCTCTCCTGTGTATTTTCAAAGAAAAGAGACACATCAGCAAATTTTGTAAATGGAGAAGAAGAAAACAGTTTCAGAGATTTCTCTCATCTGTTACAATTCAAATGTTGTCATTGTGAAACATTATTTTAAGATAACAAACCATGGTATAGCAATGCTTCTTTCCCTTAGGAACAAACATGATGTCAAAAACAAAATAACAATGACAGTGATCGCAGTTATATATCATCACCATCATATACTGTCTATTACATGGAATGTGTTTTAATTTTAACCTTCCATGGCACACACTGAAGACAATTTGATAAAATCCCCCCAAAAAGATATTATTGGCTGTGATATTATGTTACCTTTTAGATGCAAAAAACAAGACATAAAAAATGTGTGGAAAAGAACAATTATTGAAGAATTGCTGTCTAGTCTTTCCTTGTAAGTTGGCCATATTTCCGTTGTCATTGTTGCTCAAAATTACGACTGTATGTACGTGGAGTAAATCATGTTAATTTACAGAAGTTACCTTTTGTATTGTCTTTGGTGTTGTAGAACTCCGTCCTCTGTGATCCTCATGATCCTCATGAGTGTGTAAATGAAATTGGAACGAAGCCCCCGACCTTGATTTAATGTGTCGTTTTTTTCCTCTTTTTTCAGAAGAGTAGCTTAATGTTCAAGCGTCTGGACGCCTCTACACTCCCTGAGGACATTCTGTCGAACACCCAAACGCTGCCAATGATGGGCCACAGCGCTGGCTCAGCCCTGTGAGTCTGTGCACGTTTGTTATTTTTCTGTCTCTGTGTATGTGTTTGTTTATAGTTTCTCTCTGTCACAAAACAGGACCAGAGGAGGCTTTGTGGCTCTGAGCCCCATCTCACCTCAGGAGCTGTTTCTGCAGCCGATGAGCTCTGACACTGAGGCTGGTCAACAGCAAAATCTGGTAAGAAAGAGGACCAATATGAGCATACAATCATTAAACCCACAGCCATGTATTACAGCACTGGTTTTCTCACGCTACAGTGTGTGTAGGGGTTGTGTCCAGTTTAAAGGAACTGAAGTTTAGCATATCCAATTATTTTTGAAGCATTTATGAAGGTCAAATTAAAAAAGCAAATAATTGTTTAAACTTTATTCTGCTATTCTTTTCACAACCAAAGTGCAACACATGGGCTGATGCTGTGACTCCTCTCCGTGCCTTGCAGAGCACGGCGTCGCTGCTCTCTGTGCTCATGTCTTTTAGTCGTGTGGAGGTTGGAATAACAAAGGAAGATGTCAACATGTTGTTTTGCTGTGTCTCTGCTGTCTGGTTTTACTGGTCTACATTGCTTGCTAGATGAATGATATGATATTATTCTGAAATACCCACATATTAGTGTTTGTTCTCGCAGAGGAATGTGTTCGGCCCCTAGACAGAAGTTCGTCTGGCTCTGTTTGTGTAGCTATTAAGAACTGTGCATGACTTCCAAGCTGAAATACGGACTCCATCTTTTACTGTTTTTGTTTTTTGTCTATCCTTGCTCGTCTGCTCCACTGTTTCTATTCCTCTTCGAAGTCAGTTTTCCTGTTGCTAGTTGCTAGTCTGTCCATCTTTTGGCTGGAATGGCTTCTGATTGGATGGCGATGGTGATGTCTATGATAGCTGACCCTCAGTGATGAAATGACCTCCTCTCTCCTGAACTGGACCTCCGTGTATAGAGGCAGTCCTGGCGGAGGACGAGCTTGATTGGTGTCTCTCCTTGCCCTCCTCTCTTGTTTCTGTACTCACCTAGGTGGGCGAGTGCAGTAGGGGGATTGAAGCCCCACAGGAGCTTCCACTAGGGAGGGGTCTGTGTGTGCGGGCCTCTTCCATGCCCCGTCTGGCTGTAGAGTCGCAGGTACACACATCTTCCATGGCGTCTGTGCGGGATCGCGAGGACGTCAGTGGCTGCATGGGCTCTTGTTCCTCATGTGATGCTGAGAAGTTTTAATAAGTTTGGTTTGTCTTTTGCTACTTTGGGAGTCTGATTAAGGTTTAAAGAATTGTTAAAATGGGGTTTGATCTTTGAATGCTGATGCTTTCTTGCCTTGAGCTCTCTCATCTCCAAAATAGGGGAAACTAAACCTAACAAGTCTATTAGGATGCACTTTTTGGCACTGACGACAGCATGTTTTCCTTCTGCAGTGATCCACGTGTTTCTTTTGAGAATAATAAATAATGGATGTAACTACAGAATGTTAATGCTTTCTTTGTATATGCACCTTGTGCTTGCCTGTTTGTCTGTCTTGTTTGTGTGTGTTTTCACATACAAGCAGACGGAGGCTGCGAGCGGCTCCATGAAGCGTTCAGCCTCCACTGTTGCCGATCAGCGAGTGAACGGCCTTTGGCAAGAAGAGAAAAGTCCTGAGAGAGTTATTTATCGACCTCGTCACAAAAGTTACAAAGCTGCTGGTTAGTCCTGGTCACTTTTCTTATCATATCTGTTAGTATGCATCCTGTGTATTTATTTTTTCTTTCTTCTATGTATAAAATACAGCAAAGGTCAAATACAGAGCAAAACATTGTCCCACCTTTTATCATCTCTTTGTCATTTGATGTTTTTCTCCTCACCCTGAATATCTTCCCTCCAGTTTCTCGGTCAGAACACTGGCAGCAGGGCGACAGGGAGCGTGGCCGGTCTAAGGAGCGCTGCCATCTCCTTTCTCCAGATGAGTCCCGTTGTAACTCAGAGGAAAGAAGTTTGCAGCCCTCACGATCCTCCAGTGTAGACAGAGCACACACTCAAGATAAACAGGTAGGTCAGAAGAGCTCCAACTAACTGATTCAGGGACCTAAAACTCAATACTAAAGCTCCTTACTGCACAGACACCAAATCACATTAACAGTGCTATGTAATTTTTACTTTTGTACCGTGGGAGGGATTGGAGATGTGTTGTGTTATGCACTCAATAGCTGAGCCACATAAATTATCAAATAACCTGAACCAACCAGTAAATGGGGCATGATGTTGATGATATGGTGTAGGTTTATCAAATGGCTTGGATTTTCTTTGGCTCTTAGGGGTTGATGTTGTCCCTACCTTCATATCACAGCTGTGATGTAATTACAATTTATCGCATATAACAAATGTTATACTCGTCACTGAACCCCAGTACAGTCAAAATAATGAAGACTATTGAAGTCATAGTTTGTTTCTTTTTTCTCCCTCATCCTTGTCTTCAGGGCAACAGTTCAGACAGTCCCGTGCCCTCCACCTCAGAGTCCAGCACACCCAGCGGCCGACGACCCTCATCCCAGACCCGCTCTCGCCCTCACATTTCCTACTCCCCACTACACCCCTCCGTCGGCGAGGACGAGGATGAACAAGGCAGCCCAGAGACCACAAGACGGGGCAAGCCTGACTGGGAGACCCAGGAGGGGGACACAGACGAGAGGCGGAGCGAGGCAGGCCGACACCCATCCCCACCTCGACGTTACCCCTCCGAGCCCTTCTTGGCATCCCAGGAGGGCGACCACAGCCCAGACCCCTCGGGCCCCATGGAGACGTTGACCTTCGAGGCGGCCGTGGCCTGCAGCCTGGGACGCTCAAACACCGTCAGCTCAGCCCGCCCGCGCTTGCGGACTGGTTGGCAGGTCCCAAACGGACACTTTCGCAAGCGCCTGGCACAGACAACCTCTGCCACGGGCTGTGATCCTCTCAGTGACACAGAGGAGGATGATAGGTGCTAGGGACAGGATGAGGAGGGAGGGGGAATCCCAGAGAGGTGTTAGAAGACTCTGTGCAGCAGAGTGAAGGTCAATGTGACTCTTTTTGCATCAATGCTTCGAGGCCATGAGCCCTCTGGATATTTGATAAAAATGTGAAATCCAAAACAAAACAAAAGAACAATACTTCCTGAAACTGTAGTTGCCAATTCACACAGAACACTGACAATAAATAAGGTCTATTTCCTGACTTGTACTTGATGACAGAAAGTAATAATACATCTCAAATAGTTGCGGGATGCAGACAATAAATGAATGGAACAAATTATGTCATTTTTGTCAATAGGTATTTTCATTTCTGAAGATGTTTCTAAATGATTCAGTGTTGCTCTAAACAGTATTTATCTGTGGGGTGTGTGAATATGTAACTACATTTTCCTATGAATTGATTGTTTTGTAAATACATTGTGATCATCACACCATTGCCATTTATTAAACCAGATCAATACAACAAGCCATGACACAGAGGCTATCTGATACTTTACCAGACAATGTGGATACTAATAAGTAACACTCAATAATGCTGGATTTTTTTACAGTATGAATGAATGTGCAGGGGGGAAAACTGCCTGATTTCCCCCATCATTTTACTTTTTGGTATTAAACATAATAAGTTGTCAGATATGAACACAGTAATAGAATTTTAAAAAATGCTTATTTGTTATTTCACCCTGCATAAATGTTAAATCATGCCTCCAACAAACCTCAGACCTTTAAAATTATCCTTCAATACTGTTTTATTTCTACCAGTCTACACCCTTTAAATGAGATTTTTAATTAATTTGATTTTGAGAATTGCTGGGTGTGTAATTTTGACATCAACTGACATGAAAAAAAAAAAATTCCATCTTTTTTCCCACCGTTTTCTTTCTTGTGAATATTGTATGAACCATTGCAGACGATGACTGTAGAAACACTTTAGACACCCCATGACACATTTGCTTCACAAATTAACATTACTCTATTACTTACTAATAATGTACAGAGAAATTATGCTGTTTGTAACATTAAGAGAAAAAATAATGATAAACAGTGTCAGCTGATGAGCTTTAAAGGTAAAGGAATGTTTGGAAATGTTCATTTTAAGGTTTGTGTTTTTGTTTTATTTGCCTGAAGAAGGCCAATTCTGTGAAACTCACTTAACCAAAAAAACATGGCGATTTGTATCATAAGTTCCTGGAATGCAAATACTTTGTGGGTTTTTATGTGTACAATAGCTGTATATATAAAATAAAGGTGTCCTGAAGTTGCCACTGTTATTGGATGTCTTTTGTTTATAACAATAACATTACAATACAATTGAATGGTCCAGGTGAAGCTCATTTGAAAGATTAATCATTTTTGGTAAATATTATTGGTCGATGCACCCTTAATGTGCAATTTTTTAAACTCATAGGTTTTCTGTGTATGATTTTAATCTGAAAAGTAATTAACAATTCTTAGATAAACCAAATTTGTATTACGATATCTATACTTTGTTTATCTCTAGAAACCAATAGTGGTATTTTCAAAAGGTATTATAATACCTTTCTTTAAAATAAAACTGATGATCATTTTTTCATTGTTTTTTTTAAATATGATATCTACTTACTCTACTTTACTACTTTCACTATTGATAATATAATTATTAAAAGAGAAAGTATGGGGTGTTATTTTTTGTATTTATTTATTCTTATATATTTTCTTTATTTTAATAATATAAACAGTTGTTTTTTGCAGGAGCATTATAATTATTATTGTCATTATCATAGACAATAATATACATATTTTAATTTTTATTGTTCTTACAATGATAGACTTTTTTTATTATTATTGTTAAAAAGAAAAAAAAATTGTGACAATCTTGTTCAGATCTCTAAGGTAAATATTAATGACTGAATGGGGCGGGATTTCGGCTGTTTATTAGAATACGTCAAAGAAATTGTCCAATCACCGCATAGGATTACACCACTACGTCATATCCAACGGACCGATAACATGTCCTCCGACTGAAGAAAGAGCTAGCAAGGAAGCAAACTGTTAAATGTTACTCACGAAGTTGAAAGGCGGAAATGTCGCTGAAGTCTAACACTCGGGCCGCTCAGTGTTACAGACCCAGCTGTTGCTGAAGTAGATATTTTACAGAAATAGTGATTCTTTCAAAGGAATGAGAGATACTTATCAAGGAAGTCGAACAGCTGGCTAGTGAAAAGTGGCTAGCTAGGCTAGCTGTCGTAAGCACGGGAGTTCTTTGTTTTGTTTTTCAGGTGGAGGTTCGTGTGAACATGAAGAGAAACTAGTTTAACATTTCATCACAGTGTGGGAGTAAAATAAGCATACCTATGGTTGCATTTGGCATTGTGTAGTTTAACTGTAAATAAATGGTTTCTGGGATTTGGCACAACATTAGCCACCGACAGCAACTTTAGCAACAAAGATCGGGTTTTTAGCGTCGGTCAGGAAAAGGACTGGAGACACGAAGACATGGGCAACTGCCTCAAGTCTCCGACATCAGACGACATCTCTCTGCTTCATGAATCCCAGTCAGACAGGGCGAGTTTTGGTGATGGGACAGACCCTGACCTGGAGCCTCCTCCACCGTACCAGGTGAGCGACTGATCAGCTCCATGGTTTTAATTTAAGAAATAAAGGCTTCTGGTACATTTTAGGGCAAGTTAAATACCTTCATTTTAATATATATAGTATTTAATGTTCATGCATATTTGTCTGAATCCCGTGTTTCATGTCTAGACTCTTTCTGAGTAGATTCATCTGCATACCTGAGTAAACAAACAGGTTTTTGTGCAATTATCATTAACTGGCCTGACAAGAATGTCAACAGACAGCTGCTTTGCTTTCCACTCTATTTGCACTCCCTGCACACAGCCTCACCAGTCAGACCTCTTTATTTGCACACAATGACCTCATACAGAAGAGGATAATTGTTTTTGTTACATTTTGATGTTTCCTTTTGTCTGTCACCAGGAGCAGGCTCACATGCCCATGTACCACCCCACGCCCAGTCAGGCCCGCCTGGCCACCCAGCTGACAGAGGAGGAGCAGATCCGCATAGCTCAGCGCATCGGCCTCATCCAGCACCTCCCCAAGGGTGTTTATGATGGAGGGCAGGACGGCTCAGAGAAGAAGATCCGAGAGTGAGCATTTTGTGTTTTGGTGCTGTTTACTCAGAGGGAGGCTGGAGGCCATAAAAGCAAATTAATTCAGGCATTATATTTGTTCGACTCCTGACCTTAGTGTCTACAGTGTGAAACTTTTAAATGCGACCATAGCATTTACCGTCAAATATGGATGCTAAGATAGGGTCCCAATTTAAAAGTAGTCATAAGAACATTTCTTACTTGCGAGTATATTTGAGAATGAGTGAATGATGATTGGCTTCTTGTCTTTTCCTGTCTTTGTTTTGTGTAATATAAACACAATATCTTTGGGTTTTGGCAAGTTTGTTGAACAAAACAAGCAATTTATGGTTTACACCTCGGGCCCTAGGAAACTTTGGTGGTAATTTTTGTACTGTTATGTAAAGAGAATGGCTGACATTTGTATTGGTCTAATTTAAATGACGATTTATTGCTAATTTTATTTTTTGTTTATTTAAACAAGTTGACACTCCTTACCCGAACTACATTAACCAGAAAATAATTTTAGCTCTGCAAAACTAACCCTAACTCTAAGCACCTTAAAGTCCAGTGAGATAAAACATTCAAGCCATTAAAGACCTGAATACATTCAAAGTCTGAGATAATTTGAAATCTCAAGTCACAGTAAACGCTCAATAAAAGATGTGTTTATATTCTCTAGTCTAAACCGTGCCTGGAGGAGGACTTACAGCTGTTTATCTGATCTCTTTTCAGATGCGTGATCTGTATGCTGGACTTTGTATACGGGGACCCCATCCGGTTCCTTCCATGTATGCACATCTACCACATGGACTGTATAGATGACTGGCTGATGAGGTCCTTCACCTGCCCCTCCTGCATGGAGCCTGTGGATGCTGCCCTGCTCTCCACCTATGAGACCAACTGATTCTTCGCCCCCTCCTCCCCCCCCAAGCTTAGTTCTAACACGGCCCCTCCAGCCTCAAACACACACTTACACACACATACACTTGACAGCTGCCCTCTTATAGATTGAGAGGAGCTTTAAAAATGTGTTGGCTGTTTTCTTGCACTTTGAAAAATTCAAACATTAACTCCCCTAACGTTGGCCTTCCACACCCCCTGGTCCGAACAGTAAGCTGGTCTTAAACATCAGTCACACAAGTCAGTATGAAACTGTTTCCAGATGACCCTGCATGAGTGTGTTTGTGAGCACGAAGGGCGTGTGTGTGTGCGTGGGCTGCTTGATGACTGTGCATTTCCACTTGAGCCGGTCTCAGTGGTGTCTCTCCCCAGTTCACCTTCATTCCCAGTCAGTTGTCATTAAAATGATTAATTAGCTAAACAGATTATTGACCAAAACGCTGCGAGGTGTTGCTACAAATCTGTTGGATTCAATTTGAGGTTTTCTGTGGCAGCAGTAAGACTTCCTCAACATATTGATCTCCTGCTCTCAAATTAAAATGGCCCTGGGCTTTTGGACACAGAGCTGAAGTTTACACTGTTGGTGTTTAAAGATAATAAAGAAGAAATCACTCTGCAGTTTGTCAGGATTACAAAAAAGTATGCACACACTTGACAGAAATCACCCAAAGTTTAAGTACACATACAGGGGATCAAAGCTACGTGATATCTGCCCACTTTAAGGACCAGATCTTAAAGAAATAGCTTTGCATTGAAGGGAAAATTATGATGCGTAACGTGAATGTTTCATCGGGCGGTGTGTACGTAGCTGGCAGCCAATGTAAAGGGCTCATTTGTGCATGGGCAGGCGGATCAGTCAGTCAAAAATTAGAAATGCTTGCACACACTTTTCATCTGATCCAGAGATTTGCACTTTACTTATAGGACAGTATCTAAACAATATATTAATATATGTACCTTATAACCTTGCACTATCAATACTTCATTCCTTTATTTCCTGAGATGCAAAAGCTCTATAGCTGAAAAAGGTATTTTCAAAGCTGTCAGTAGTCACTTATCACTTTGAAGTCAGCCTGAAGATGTTTTCATGAAATCTGTGATTCAGTCGTGTGAGCCTCCGCCTTGTTCCGCTTGACTTTTGATTCTCGTGTGTTTTCGTGTGTGTGTGAGTGAAGGGACAGAGGTTTGCTCCGGTTAGAAAGAGAAGTTCCACATTTTTCTCACAGCTCGGAGTCAAGTGTTGAAAAATGTTGTAAAACCTTTGAAATGCAGATTAAAGAAACAAGATATACCATGTTAATTAATTAACATTAGAGGTGCCGGTAGGCCTGTTTTTCTGCTAATTCCCTTCATTATTAGCATCCAGACTTCAGAGCAAATCAATCTGCTCTCTTGGCAAGAAAGCAATTAGCAAATTTACCAAAATGTGGAACTGCTCCTTCACATAATCCATCTCTGGTGAACTTCAAACAGTTTGATTTCACATTGTCTTTATTTTACGTCACTTTTTTCCATTCACTGTAGTTACATTTCTTTTTTACTTGTGGCATTGTTTGTTTAAAGTGTGGCTGTCTTTTTTTTGTTATGTATTTTATCTTTCGTTACATTTGCGTTAAATCAACTTTGTATTTAGAAAGAGACTATATAACTTGTACACTGGTTTAAGCCCGGCCGTGCAAACCTCTGTCCCAAATGAGTTTCAGAGTTTGAGAAACCTCTTTTATGGTGTGATAGTTACAACTGAGATACCAAGTTTTTTTTTCCATTGAGCTTCTCCTTTGCTGTGTTTTTCATCTTAAGTTTATTCTGAAAATTAATATTTCCTGTAATCTTGTTTTCTTTATTTCTTTTTTGGAAGGCTTAAAAGTCTTCATGTAAAAAAAAAAAATAAAGAGGAAAAAAAGTGTTTAAATGCACAATTTGTAATTTTATGCTGTCAGTGGTCTCTCAATGAAAACAATAACAGACAGAAAGAGTTTGGTGTAGACGTCTCATCAACAATTAGACCTTGTGATTAAAACAGCTAAAACACTGAATTAGCAGCATCACCTTGAAAGTTTCTCCTCTAACTGCCTTGAACATTCTCTCAACATGTTTCTCTGATAGTTTCAGATCCAGATGCTGAGTTTTATCTTGAGCAGAGTTGTCTACTGAGGTCTCCTCCTCTCCAAAACAAACAGACCTGGTGATTAAAACCAGTGAAAACACTGAATAAAGCTGTGTCACATAAAAATTAAGTGTTTTTGCAAAGGTCTCTGGCTGAAAGGACATCCGAGACAGGCTTCAGGATGAGCTGCTGATCACATTTGCTTCGTTTGCATCTCTGAAGACTGATCCGGATAAAATCTTCATCAGTTTTGTTTATATCATTAAAATGTAAAAGGTGTATGTAACACATTAAGACACTACTGCATCAAGAAATGATGCACTTGATGAAACCAACCATTGACTTGTTTAAAATTACAGATTTCTCTCAGTTTACAATTGATACAAACAATATCAAGGTACAGTAAGTGCACAATTCAACAAAGTAACCTAGGTCTATTCATTTTCAGACATTTTAATGTTCAATAATAGTCCCCCTCTACAAAATCTGCATCTTTTAGGCAAAGTGTACTAAATGCATGCGAAGGGGGAGGATTTGTGTGCCCATGATTACCAAAATAGGAGATTACAGAATACAAAATATTCCTTTGAGCCTTTCATTAATGCAATCCTGCAATCTGGCAGCAGAGTGTAAAACGTGACTACATAATCAGGATTCTCCGTTTGACTGGTGAAGCAGCGAGCTCGAGCCATATTAGTGATGTTTGATGCTTTGTTTCCTCGGCTTGCATCAGCTGTCGAGGAAACACGTGAATCAAACTTAGTGTTTAATATGTGATGCACAAACACCAGAGTGGAGTTGTTTTTTAAATTAAATCTGCATTCTATGTATGCCGTGCAATGACATTTTTATAGGGAAACGTGCATTGTTATGCATTTACAAAATATTGAGAAAACTCTCTCTTCCCTTCACATAGTTAATCAGCTTTGCTATGTTACAAGATCTGCACCAGAATCAGACACAATAAGGACTAACATGTTAAAGGTCACTATTTCAAATGCACCATAATAAGATTTGGTGGGGCAACGTCTTTAATCTCTAAAAATATCTCAAGAATTTAGGCTTTAGGATTATTTGTGCTAATTTTTTGTCCGGGTTTGCCAATTGTACTATGAAATGTATCGAGGGAAATGCCATCCATCAGGTTAACAGGAACCTGCATAGATTTAATGACATTAAAAAGTATTTAAACCAGTAAGTATCCAGTTTCATAGATGACTGAAAGCCAGTTGAAGGAAAGCCCTTCTTGCTTCCTGTGTTACTAATTAACAGCTGATGAAACAAGAAAAGAGTGAAACAACCACGTTTTGATTTCACCAAGTTTATTTTTCCAACCATTAAATATTCATCAGACACATGTGAACAAATGCATTTTTATTTTCAACGAATGCTGACAATTCAGGTGTAGGGATTCTAGTACATCGAGCAACTCAAAAAGTCAACAAAATAATTCATTTAACAACCCATAACTGAGAACATACAACCATTTAGTCATTTTTTATTCTGGCTTTAATACTGAGCGGCAGTCTTGTTAATGGCTGACTGAGCGAGGGGATCACTGTTAGGGTTTGTACATCCCGTGAAAGGTGACGGGAATGGTGCATTCCACTTCCGCCCTGGCAATCTCTGACAGATCCTTGGCGTTGAGGATGAGGAGGTATCCTGGTCTC
This sequence comes from Hypoplectrus providencianus, assembly GCA_028566105.1. NCBI lineage: Eukaryota > Metazoa > Chordata > Actinopteri > Perciformes > Serranidae > Hypoplectrus > Hypoplectrus providencianus. The sequence continues at coordinate 7,475,130 of JAOWBC010000115.1, forward strand.
TGCGAGCCCGGAGCCACCACGATGGTCAGCAGCACACCTGAGGAGGCAGCAAAGGTTAGCATGAGGACGGGGGAAAGTTTGGATATGTTGTGTTTATATGTTGCTGTTGACTCACCATCGTCCTCATCGACCCCATCAGGAGTCTGGACAAACAGCGGCTCTGAGGGGTAGGAGTCTGGTTCCTGCCAGACCCAGGTCTCCTTGGTCTTCACGTTCAACTTGACGATCTACACACAACAAAAGCATGAGACAACTTTTTATACACACTTTGAATCATTTCCAAAATTGTTTTGTCATATTCTGCTCATTCAGGTTCAAACATGTATTTAGGGAAGAAGTTTGCAAAATTTAATGTTCGAAAAACACATCATTCTGCTCGTACTGTCTGTCTGTTTTCATCTGTATGTTCAGTTTGAGTGCCTGTCCCTTTAAGCCCTCCTCATAGAAAAGCTTCTCTGATTGGTCAGTATTTTCAGGAAGCCATCAAAGTTTGACGAATGAAATCTTTGGATGTTGCACACCTGAAACGTTCCTGTGTAGCCCTCCACTAACTTGAATCAGGAAGAAATTATGTAATCCTCCAGCTTTTCTAGACTTTCGGCTCATTTAAAGGTACAGTATCTGAATCCTTGCTGTGTGCATTTCATTGCTGATGGTTTCACAGTATTTTCATAGCACCTCCAGCTGCTGCAGGATGGGAGCTTTAACTTACCCTGTCTGGTATGAAATGGTTGAGACCCAGGCCGTAGGCATACGTGTAATTCTTTCCTGCGTACCTCTCGTAGTTGATCTGTGGGAACTCAAAGGCTACAAGAAAAACATTGAAATAGTCACATGATTTCCAAGACATTTTAAAGATTAATATGCCCACAATGACTGAGTAAGTTAAGTTGATTGGAAATTTTTTTTTATACCTTGGCGAGGCCCGGAGAACAGCACCTCCGGCTCCAGCCAGATGGTCCCGTCAGCGTGCATCACCGCTGTGGCTGTGGTGTACGGCAGGCTGACCAGGTTCTTCCCCTGCTCCTCCTACAGCGAGTTGAGAAAAAAACACATTAGGGATACAACCAACAGCTATTTTCTTGATTAAAGGATCAGCAGTTTGGCCTACAAAATGTCTGAAAATAGTGAAAAATGTCCAACGTGACATCTGTTGTTTTGTCAGTCCAAAACTTGAAAAACATTCCCTTTACTATGAAGCAAAAAAGAAAAAGCAGGAAATGTCCAAATTTGGGCATTTTCACAGAACAACCCTGCTGTAAAATTACTTTCAGGATTAATTGGCTTTTAAGTCAAATAACGTGAGACTTTAAATCTGAAAGTGGTTTAACTTGAGTCCTTCAGATGAACAAACAGGCGGCTCACCTTATGGACGTCCAGGGGAATCACATATCTGCGGACCTCTGGCTGCGGCGCCATCATGGCCGCCTTCTTCACCTCTTCCCAGTTGGCTCTCAGGTTAGCCAGCCAGAGATAGTTGTAAACAAACTCAAAACTGCATAAACAAACACAGAATGAACAACAATATCTTGAAAACTGCAGAAAGTGTGAAAGAAGGTCCTACATTTACCCTTTCCATCCACAGAGGTCGACCACAATGAAGCCCTGGTCCTCGTAGGTGTTGATGTGGTGAAACATGCCGATGGGGGCCCCTTTGAACTTGTGGTCAATATACTCTCCTGGTTCTTTCCTCGCAATGTGAAACAAGGTCTATAAACACACATCAGAGCAGATATAATGAGATGTCAGGGGCAGAGATGGTGAAAGTACTCAGGGTTGGGTTCAGCACTGCAGGCTCTTACTCCTTGGCTCTCGTTTGACTCAAAGCAGTCCATGTAGTTTGAGCCTCGGATGCTCCAAGCACTCAGGAATTTCAGCAGGTTGATTTTCACCGGGGTCTCCACAAAGACAAAGTAGTTCTCTGACATGCCGAAGCTGAGAATGCAGAGGAGAACATGTCAAAAACTGAACTTACAGCCATAAATAAGGGATTATTTCCAAAGGTCCACACAAACCTGTGCACATAGGAGGGCTTGAACCTCTCAGCACTGGGGAACTGCACCACCACCTTGGACTTCTCAATGGGGTCAGACTTATCTGAGAAAAAAATAATTACTTTAACTTAACAAGCTCCAGAGGAATGACCCTGAAAGAGAAAACTTCTTTTATTAAAAACATCTTAGTCACAGTTATTCCTTCAACCTTGAAATACCACAAAGAAGAATAGTTTGGAAAAAAAAAAACACAAAAAAACTTCAATTAGTAGTTCAAGTAGCGGTCGCTGCTGTTATGTGAGCCGAACCTTTCTGTGTGGGAGGAATCCTGACAATGTTGTAGGCCAGCGTTGCTCCTTTCCCCATGCAGTTTCCAATGTTATACACAGTGCCATCTCTCTCAATGTGAGGGTGGGCTGTCACTCCATTAATGTTGATGTAGTTGCACATGTCAACCTGCACAGAAATAGTTTTCATTGAAGAAATGTGCAGTTATACCCGTTTAAAAGCAGTTAGAACAGTATCCGTACACCTCAGATTCTGTGATGAAGCCCTGTTTGCCCTGGTTTACCTTCTTCAGCGTCTCCAAAGTCTCAACGTTTACTTTCGTGATGTAGTTGGTTTCTGTTACGGCATAGAAATCCTCACCGACAGGGTAAACGTTCACCAGGCAGTTATCTGTGACCTCAACACCCTTAAAGTAAGAGAAAAACCTGCCACAACACAAAGGGTTACAGGTTAAAGCCTGCAGATCATCATACAGAGCAGCAATGTAATGCCAAAGAAAATATATTAATGTCTGTGCTGGTCAAGTTTTCCATATTGAAAGTAATTTACTGTATTTTTAATTACACTTGCATTAAAAAGCATCCAGGAGGATGAGTAGGAAAATAAATCCTGTGTGTTTATTTGCAACCCACCTGGAGAAAATGTTTTTGCAGGGATCGGGGTACGCAAACGTGCCAAACTCAGTGATCACCACACGTTTCTCTGTGATGGCTCTCACGTAGGCATCTGTTCTGACAAACCTGAGAAGAGAAAAAGATTCATCCCAAAACATGACACATCTGTTTGCAACAACAAAACTGTTTAACCGATTCATAGATACAATTTTCGTTTTTCAAAATGCTGGTTGTTATGATGCATTAATGCCTTAATTTAAAAAATCTGCAAAAAAAGTTCAAATGGGAGCCTGAAATCTCCATGTTTGAGTGATTGAAAACAACATTTTCTACCATTTCGGCACGACAAATTACCGAAATAATTAATCAGTATCAAAATAGTTAAGAATTCTGGTTGTACAGCTTAATAAAACAGCTTTATAAGTTGCAAGTCTTGTCCCTGAGGTCTTACTTTCGGTAGTAGGTGACCTGTCCATTCTTGAAATCGAATTTGTGCATGAGGGCCTGGCCATCAAAGAGGTGATAGAAAGGTTCATCTCCAACCTCGAAAAGCCCAGGTCCCAGACGGAGAAGACTTCCCTTCAGATATGAAGGAATCCTACCTGTGAACACCAACGACATAAACACAAATCAGAGAATGTTTTGATACGCATAGATGTGTGAGATGCTCTCAGAAGAAAGGAGAAATACACTTCTGAGAGCATATAATACGCATTTCCTGAAGCCTGTCAAAGAATGTTTGTCCCTGTCGTCTATTTCGGTCTGAAAGATGCAAACAAACCTGTGACTGTTGCTGGAAGAGGCTCAGCCAGCTCCTCACATGTCTCAAAAATCTTCTTGTAGCCACCAGCTGGGTGTTCAAATCTGTTTGCAAAAAAATGAAGACATTAACAAACATTGCGGCCAAGTAAAATGAACATAATGAAATTTTCCATCAAGTTAAATGTGTCTCTTTGATGAAATCATTAAGAGCTGCATTTCTGACCGGCCATTCAGGTCAACATGAGCTTTTAAATCCCTCAGGAGATTAAATAGTTTCAGACACACACTGACCATTCAGGTCACTGTGTAAAAGTCACAGAATCAAGATAAAGAATTGTTAGAAGAACAGATAAAATCTGGGAATTAAGGAAAGGCATGCCTTTCAAAGAAAGTTAAACCCATCACAAAAGAAGCAACTTTAAAACATCTTGATCTCTCTGTAAGACATCAATAATAAAATTAATTATTATTAGATTTTCATCAGAGACTCACCGGCTGGCCATGTTTCCTTATTGTTGTGGTGCCACACAAAGAAAAAAGTCTTTCTCCTGAACGGGACGTCTCTGGTCTCCCAGTGGATTTGGGGTATTTATTTGTTTCGTCCCCCTCACAGTCACTGAAAATCTGCACTGCAACCTTTTCTTCTGGCCAATCGTGTTGCACCGTGAACAAGAATCCCATTGTGCCAATATCCGCTGGTCCTTCTCAAACCGGATTTATCACAGAAAATATTTATTGCACAGAATCTCCACATGTGTTGCAATTGTGCATGTGATTTTCTTTTTCACATGTATCAATTGTTGTGCTTTAAGGTAAAGTTAAGCTGAGTCATAATGAGTGCAGTATTTTTTACATGGGGTAATAACAAAGAAGTTAATGTAGATTTTAAGATGAGCAGATAAAAATTTGACTGTGCAACATCAATGGTGGATTTATAAAAACACTTGAATTGAGGCTATATTGTTCAATGAATAAGTACCACCACTTTATGTAAAGTATCATTCCAGGCGAAATAGAAAAATAACAGAAATAGAATAAGCTCTCATGTTAAACAATAACAAACAGTGAACCTTCCTCCTATTATACGCTCTTCTGTGGGAAACATAACAGTGGCACACAGTGCTAATTGGATGAAATGTGACCCGTTGTTCTTTGGTCTGAACACAAAGTGTCTTAACTTGCTTGTCTCAGTGCAACTATAATCCAGGTGTAGGGATTATGCTCAGTGTGGCCTGAGGACAAGTGCTGTATTGTTCCTCCTCTGACAAAACACCATTAATAGAGAGAGTTTCACCAGAAGCAGCCAGGGTTGTGATATGGCTAACCCAATCCAAAACATGAGGACTGATTTTAATTAGCAACACAGGGGCGGCCGTTTTTTTTTGAGGCATGAAGCAAAATTTTTGCTTGCTTTTTAGGGGACAGTTAATCACAATTTATTTAACTTAGCAGCAACCCAACAAATAGTGCAGAGTAGGGGTTTTTCTTCAGCAGATTGGCTAAAGTTTGGTAAATCGTTCAAGCACAGGGGAACAAAGTAGTGTATTTTTGCCACTACTTGTTGTATGTATATACACTCACACACCAGGGGTCCTCAGAAACTGCTTATACCACTCAAGGGCCAGATAGGTGCTATAAGCTCTGAGCGCAATACATGATACTTTTATAGTAATCTATTACTATATATCTACAAAGAGTAGGCGGCTATAAATATTGTAACTAAATATTGTGCGCTATATATACTGTGATCTTATTCGTTAGTTTAGTTAATGAACCTTTTTTCTGTTACTTTCTGTCTTAAAATTTCTGTTTTGTCTCTTGTACTGCTTTTACAGCTTCTTCAACTGTCTCTTGTCTTAAAAAAGAGCAAAGGGAGACCTCTGTTGGTTGAGTACAGGTTAAAACTTTCATAGCATTTTACAGCTTTAATGTGATCTGTTTGGTAGGGCTGAAATCAGATCGATCGATTACAGGAAGCTAAATTGATTAATAAATCTTAAATCTATGATGTTTTCATTAAATCTCTGTTCTCACGGCAACGGCGTTCATCTATACGCATGCGCATTTCCGGTAGAATAACAATATGGCGGCGGGCTGTTGACGTAACGTTTGTCGATAACTAAAAACTAGCCTGCTAATTATCTACAAACTAGCTGTTTTTTAATCACCAGTGGATATCCTTGACTTTGATTTAACTTAGTTGTAAGCCATAGTTTTGCTGTTCAAACGCCTTTAGTCAGGAAAAATGAATTACACCACAAAGGTAGTCCAGGTGACAAATGTGTCGCCGAGCACAACATCTGAGCAGATGAGAACACTTTTCGGTTTTTTGGGAACCATCGAAGAACTAAAGTTGTTTCCACCAGAGTGAGTTAACTACCAGTATATGTATTTCAGTGATAAGAAAGACACAGATAAGTTGAGATGTTTTGTAAACTCGAACGGAGACGTAGGCATGCTCACCAGAATTGTAGTTAGCTAACAAGCTAACTCGCCGAAATCGGCTAACACGAACTAATGTTACATTACAATTGTTGGCGGCTTTACTTGTTGAATATGTCTGATACCCTAAAACATGTCTTTACATTACTAAATTGTTACTAGTTAGTAAAACATGGTTATATGAAGTTATTCCTCAACACGAGGAATATTAAATAATGAAACGTGATACAAGACACAAAGAATCCTCATGGCAGGACAGACTGATGTTTTTTTTTTTTGGCTAGGTAAGGTAAAGGTAATCCTTTGTCCAGATTCTTTTATTTAAGTCCAGAAATTATACCTTTAAATGCATATATAGGTCAACGAATCGAGTCAAACATTGGTAAGAAACATGCCTAGATGCAGTCAAAGTATAATAAGCTAGTACTGAAAAACTACAATATTTTATGAGGAATACTATAGGACATTAGTAAATTGATCCAGTATTTACATGCTTAGTGATTTTTTTTGAGGTTTTCATATTGAAGTGAATATTTTTTTGCAGCAGTTCTTGCAGGCAGGATCAATTACATCTTATTATGAGCCATGCTGCCAAGTGAGCTTACATCACCCAGAAGCCATTCTTTCGGATCAATGTCAATATTAGATTTCAAGATTTCAGAAGCTGTTGCAATAGTGTATTTAAGTACAACCTCTAGGACCTTGCAGCCCCTGAGCATGTGGGGAATAGTTTGACTTGATTTTACCCTTTCAATTAAACAATGTTTCCTTCTTACTGTCACCTGACGAGATGATTAAACTGTCGATTGTGTTTTTGATCAAATAAGAAACAGTTAATGGTGCCTGATTAAAAAGATAATAAACCACACAATATAAATTGTCAATAAATTACTAGTTTTGCAACATAATAACCATTTCTGGTCTACACGTATCTTGTACGCTGAACACAAAAAGTTGGACTTCCTGTCTTTTACTTTTAACCTACTATGTCATAATTTTTACTGAATGTCCAATGATTTTGACTAATAATGCATGCAGTTATTCTTGGATTATGTCAGTACTGACAAAGTTAAAATGAGTGCAATTTTATCCTGTCTAATGTAATATTTTTCACCTACTCCCTAGTGATTCTCCTATGCCAGTGACATCGCGGGTGTGCTTTGTGAAGTTCCAGGAGCCAGAATCTGTGGGAGTGTCTCAACATCTGACAAACACCGTGTTTGTGGACAGGGCCTTGATTGTCGTCCCATTTGCTGAAGGTTTGTCACTTCATTATTTCCTGCGTATGAGTGGTCTTTGTTGATTGAATGGCATGAATAGTGAAAATGTAAAAGGAGGAAAAGGATTCCATCCATCCCATTTGTGATATGCACAAATCAACTCACTGTTTTTATATGAACCTTAAAGATAATTCCAGTGATACTAAGGTGATGCCATTTCTTCCCATTGTCTGTAAGAAGTGTTTAAAGCAGACTTCTGTTGTCAGATTGTTGGTATACTGTGGTAGCCCGTATGGGTTTTTAACACCACAGTGCAATTCATTTGATGAACTGGATTGTATTCTTTTAGGTAAATACACAATAATTACATTCAAGAATGCGCAGTATACCAAAATCTGCTTTAAAGACTAGGAATTGAACATTCCCAAGCTGTGGACGCAGCAGTGAAGTAAAGTTGTCTAAATTTTAACCATATGCATTTTTATTTTCTCCCCCATATTGGACTATCCTCTGTTAAACTTCTCTCTGTTATTTGTGTGTGTGTATGTGTGTGTGTGTGATTTTTGTAGTGAAGAAGGCAAAAGCAGCCCCCTCGTTGATGGCTGAAAGTGGTCCTCTGCCTGCCAACAGGGGATTGTAGACATTTGCAAAGGCCAGCAAGCATTCAAGTCCCATCCCGCTCTTTTTATGTCCTCTTTTCTTTCTCTGCCTTCTCTTTCCCTTTCTTTCTGTCTAATTCATCTTTTTTAGGTGATTTAGTTTAGATTATAAAGGTCAGATATCGAGGACGTAGCCTGAAACTGTGCTCATTTTGCATTGTTTTGCAGCTCTTTTAAAAGCTGCTTAGTCATTTTTTGTTCCTTAATGGATAAGGCTGGCAGTCTTTTTCGTTTTTTTTTATGTCAACAAATCCCACGAAAAGACCAGCATTGACCAAAAACTATAAAAAGCTCTTCAGTAAGCTACACTGTTGAACTGGGTGACTTCTTTTTCGTCATCATAATGACGGCAGGCACAAGTGCTGGGGATTACAGATATAAATATCACACTATAGCAAGTTTCCTGGTAATTGAATAAATAATTAGTCTATATTAAATAATATATTTTATTATAAATTCCATACTGCATGTTAACATAACTGCTTCTCTGAAAAATATGAAAAATACACAGGAGACATTTTTCTTGCCCAGCCCTATCAGTCAGTGTAGGTCACGTACCAAATGCACATAATCAGGCAGACCATAGACGGTAAACTGGATAATTTTCTGGATGAAGGCAGGATGGCAAAATAAGGTGAGGCTGGCAAATAGCACCAGTAATGGTGACGATAGACAGCTACAACACAAAAGGGTTGCAACATATTGTGAGGCTTGTGTTTTGCCGTCCTGCTCTTCCGTTGGGAGTGTTATTTTTTCTCAAAAGTGGATTGCTACCTGCCTAAATCTGTGTGAAAGCATCGGTTCTCATTTGTGAGCAGCTATATTTACAACTTCACAAAAGAACTCAAGTCAAACCAATTCATCTACATCTCATAAGTTGTCTAAGATGCCCACCGGACATGACACTATGTTGGTAAAATATATTCTCTTTAACAGTGGTCTCCTTTTGTTGTTGTGTTTTACAGTTCTTTTTCCTGGCTCAGTCAGTCCTGTATACCAGGCCCTGCTGAAAATACCATCCAACAGTTTTGTCTCCTGCAGCAATTTCTCTCTCCAGTGTGCCCTTTTATTTGAATGTTGTCATTGTTGTGTGTGTCCGTATTTAGGTCATGTCTCTCTGTGAAAGAGTTGTTTTGGGGGTGGATTTACTGTGAGTTGATTATGAGGTGTTTATTTGTTAAAATTGCCAATTTTTTTTAACAGTGGCATGTTGCAAATAAAGATGATAAAATCATTTTTTGATTGGGCTGTGGTAGTGCAGATGAATCAAACATGGTTCGGTTGATTGATGCAGTGGCAGGTAAGAATGCTAGAATAATGATGTGCAGCAGACACGCTACCCACCCTGAAATCTTCTAATTGTCATTTAGTACATACCACTATATGCTCTAATATTTGTGTTTTTGGTAAGTAAACACTGATAGTTTGTATAGTGTTCTTGCCAAATCCCTAAATTTCTCTCTGTTGTGTGTATCTCGATTTTTCTCTGTGTGCTTTTAGTAGCGAAGCCGCCAGCGTGAGTCGCTTGTTTCAGTAAACGTCTTAATGAAAATTGAGGGCTCACCCAACTGGAGAAGCAGCTGTGCTTGCTAACGTTTGGTTCATGACTTAAAAAACACGTTCAGGTGATATATTCTTGGCAGTGTTCATTGGAGTAGTGTGATATATTCCAGCAATAGTTATGTCACTGCAATGATTAAATTGAATTATGGGAACTCTCCTGTGTCTGTAAGGTAACCATTTTGTTGAACCTAGTTTGACGAATTGCAGTGTGAAGACTTTTTTTCTGTCTTTTCCAAAATGTCTTCTTTGTAGTTGTGTGAAAAGATGTTGTTCTCCTCTAATGCCTGCTTTTATTCTCCTGTAGGATCTATTCCAGATGAGGCTAAAGCTTTGTCACTGTTGGCACCAGCAAACGCTGTAGCAGGAATTCTGCCAGGAGGAGGACTTCTTCCAACACCAAATCCCATCTCCAATCCACCTGTAAGACTTTAGATTCTAGATCAACTTATGCATGACAAGGGCTCTCACAATGTCAGAATTTCACCACAATTACTATCCTGGTCAGTAGGATTCCTGTATACTGGGATATCAAAAGCAAAGGTTATCCTAACTTTGTTTACGGTGTGTTTTTTCTCCTTTTTTGGTAAGAGCCAAAAAATACGAGAATTATTACATTTATAAATACTGGTGTATCACAATTCATCGATGCCATTTAATAAATGATTAAAAGTTAAATTTGCTGTTGTCAAATTGAATAGCTTAGTAAATAATACATAAGTATTTCAATATAATATTCCATGTTTGTATGTGTATTATTCCAGATGGGAGGAAACCCTTTTGGTGTTCCAAACATGGATGCGATGGCTGCATTTGGATTCCCAGGACCCAATATGAATCCCCAGGTGAGAGGTTTTGTAGCGTGACAGCGACTTGTATGGATTTAACTTGGAAAGCTAATAATGCAGTCTATTCCATGAAACAAAACTAAATAATTTTTCCCTTTGTTTCTTTACAGGCTGCTGATCAGCTGTTAAAGCTAATGACAGATCCAAAGTAAGTCAGAATAAAGAAGCTCCTTTTCCTGAAAGCAGTTTCAAATTTCAGAGTACAGAAAAAGGGTTTTCGATATGAGTCAATTAATGAAAATCCTTTTCCCAGGCTGAATCCTTTGGCCGCAGGCTTAAACCTAAGTGCAAGCCTGAAGGCAGATGCATCTAATAAAGAAATGGAAGAGGCCATGAAGAGAGTCAGAGAGGCCCAGTCTCTCATCTCTGCTGCTATCGAACCTGGAAGTGAGTGCTAAGGACTCTGAGTCTAATCTCTGTTTTATGTTTAACAGTCAAAATTCCTATTTGCCTAAAAGGCCTTTGTACTTTTATAATAAGTAATTTATGTGTCCTACAGATAAGGAGAGCAAAAAGAAGCGATCCCGTTCTAGATCCAGGTCCAGGAGAAGGAGGTCCAGGTCACGTTCAAGACACAGGTAATGAGCACTGATAAGCAGCTGAAGAGTCTAGGAGGAGATCTTTTTCTGTTATTTAGGAGTAGGCTTATTGCTTTACATGTCTGTTTGCAGGCGATCCAGGAGCAGATCACGACGACGGTCCAACTCCAGAAGCAGGAGGCGCTCCAAAAGCCCCCGCAGGAGACACACCGAGTCCAGAGACCAAAGCAGGCGATCTCCAAGCAGATCCAGGTGGGTTAACTGTTGAAATATCTGATCTCAAGCCTGCTTTTTGTCAATAATCTTTCTACATGTACTGAGCCTGTCTGTGATCTTACATTTGTGACATGTGTCTACAGAGATAGAAAGAAAGATGATTCAGGGAGAAGAAGATCCAAAACACCACCCAAAAGCTACAGCACAGCCAGGAGGTCACGCAGCGTGGACCGGTGAGTACAGCAAAGGAGCTTGTGCGCTCAAGCAGAAGGCAGTCAGAAAGCATCCACCTTATCCTTACTGTAGAAATGACTATGGGTGTAGCAGCAAGCTTGTTAGTACCATTGGTTAACTTTGGTGGCAAACTGCCAACAGTGACAGCATATACTACTTTAAAAATAAAAATTTAAAAACATATTAAAAGGCACTACTCATATTTCAGCCACCTGAACAAGGCTCCATAAATAAAATCAATATCTTTTTATGTGCATGCTGTATTAAGATTCTCACTAATTTACCTTGCGTCAGAACATTTTTTTTTTACTTCTGTGCTCCCTTTAAAGCCAGTTCTGCAAGATAAAATGAATGGTTTTATCAATGGAGTCTGTAGTCTTTCAAGTGAGATGGTCTGATGTTGAGATGAAAATACTGAGCATATTTTAGTGTACACATGAACTGATATTGATCTTTTTTTTAAGTAGCTAAATATGGTAGCACCTATTCTGAGATCACTAATCCAGGTCATCCTCATACTTTCAATAATAGAAAGCAGAGTTAAGATCATATTCCCTGTTTGAGGTTTAACTAGTGCTGTTCTTTCAGGATCCCCTATTGTATTTGTTCAATAAAAGAGGCTCAGTGAACTGTCACATCACAGCGGAATATAATAATTCATGCAAAATATCAGAAAGAAGTTTGTCTATCCTGTTTTCAAGTGCTTTGCTTTTTGTCCCTTCTGCTCCACAGTAGACGCAGGAGAAGTCGAAGCAATAGTCGTACTCCTCCGAGAAAGAGGTCTCCTTCTCCCCGAAGGTTGGTATTTTGGTATTATATATTATCACTGCATGTCTATTTCCAGTTTCTGAGCAAATACAACCCTGAGCTGAAAGTAAAGAATGTCATTAAATATCCTTTGTGTGGTTACATCTAGAGAATGTTATTTATGACACACCTGACTGTCCCTTTCCTCCCCCCACAGACACAAGAAGGAGAAGAAAAGAGATAAGGAAAGGGACCGGGAGCGCAGGAGCGAGAGAGACCGCAGTCATGAGGAACACGAACATTCCTCCAGCAAGAAGAAGAAAAGCAAGGACAAAGAGCGGGAGAGAAAATCGGACGGAGAGAAAGGAGATGTAAAGGTCAGTATAGTGTATTTAACACGCAGTCATCATTGTTACACACTTTACTGTGAGAATTACCCGCCTGATGTGAAACACACTGGGGCTGTTGATGCTTAAAAATGTCACATCCATTGGATTCCTTTCACAGATCACCAGGGATTATGACGAGGAAGAACAAGGCTACGACAGCGAGAAAGAGAGGGAGGAAAGGAAGTATTCTGACGACTCTGCTTTGTCTCCTCAGTCTGTTGAAGGTAACGGCACGTCGAGGCCTCTGAAACAGGCCAAAGTTAACGGATCTGACGATCACCATGAAGAGGACATGGACGTCAGCGATTAAGTAGTCCGTCCTTATTTGTCCATCGTTATCCCTCCGTTTTGGGTGTGAACATGTTCCAACTTTTTTCCCTACTGGGGTGAATCTAAAATGTGAAGTGAGAATCAAATGTATTGATTTTTGGCTTAGAAGAGTTGTGAATTCTTTTTTGCAAATTTACAATGCACAATTGTCATTTTTGCAGAGAGTTTGCTGGAAGACATTGGTCACATTGCTTTGAAGTACCCACATGCTTTTTGCTTCTACAAACGTAGTCGGTTCAAACTGGAAGCAGGCTCTGCTTTTGTTAAGCTTGTGTTGTCAGGTTTTGTCACTTTTTCACATATTATATCTTCTACTGTTTTGTTAAATGTAGTAGTGTGTCGTTCAGGCCTCTTCCTCCACCTTCTCAAAACAGTTAAAAACATTTGTTTCTTGTTATTTCAAAGTGTTGATTGTTTTATCAAGGATTTCTTTTATAATAAAGCCTATTTGGAGAACCAAGACTTTGATTTATTGTTAAAAGGTAACGTTACCTCATCAAAAAATCATAAAAATCTTATTTCCAGAAATGAGTCCCTTTATTGTTTTGAAACACAAATTGATAATTCAACACCAACTTACACAGAATTCACAACTTTTCCCTGTATTTTCTTTAAAATAGAAATGTAAAAACTTGCAAAATCTTATCACTAAAAATGCTGTCACTGAGGAACTTTCTGAAGTTTGTCTCTTGAAGCCAAATTATTTTGAATCTTTAAAGTGTATGTGGAACCTTACGAATCATTTCTTCTATTAGTGTACAGAGAATCCAAAAGGATGATTTGCAACATATTCATGCAAGTTGTTGTTGCAGAATGTTAAAATGAAAAGCAAAAAAAAAAAATCCAGAAATTCAGAAATCAAATACTAATTAAACAAACCTTATTTTGGAACCAAAATGATGATTTTGTGTAACATCAACTAAATTTTCAAAAAATTTTGGCCCTACATAAAACATTTGTAACTAAAAAAAACAAGAAAATCCAGACAGACTAGGAGATGTGGGTGTGTTGGTATGAAATGATCCATATATACAAAGTAAAACATATACCTACTAAAACTTGTGACGGTTGACAAATTATTATCACACAGTCCTGTTTGGAAGCCTCGTATGGAACAGTGTCTTTTTATTATACTTGCACAAAGTCAGTTGAAACATGATGCTGGTGCTTTATTAAAGGGAAGTGAAGTAGGTATGGTTGCAGTACATATCAGCTGAAGCCAGAGACAATTCAGTGGATCAAATTATTTCCCATCTGGACACTTCTGTGATATCCAGCGATGATATCAACTTCACAGCTTAGTTTACTCTCCTTGGATCAAAAAGAAAAAGAAAAAATACGCAGACTACCATCAAGGAGAGATTTTATAAGCACTAAAAAGGTGTTCCAAAGTGTTAGTGTTACATTTTCCTTACTCTTAACACCAATAAGTCTGCAGGTAATATAACAAACGCTTAGAGAATATAGCTTAAAGATGCATGTGATCCAGTAGGCCAACACAGCCATAGCATGCCTTAAATATACTTAATATCAGTGCAGTATTAAACTAAGAACAGTTTACCTGATATCCCTTCTGGGTTCTCCCACACACAAACGCACATACAACAACCCTTGATACAGTACAATTATTCACTCACGCCGAGCACAGATTTCATACGATCACGACAAACATGGAGACAGCCGAGAGGTAACATGAGCTAACCTGAAAACACAGGAGACTGCGTCCTGCACAGGGAAAAAGGCTTGGATATCGAACTGTTAAGAATGTGTTTTTATGCTAAATCTTCTCCCAGCTGGTTAAAAACATTCTTACGTACTGGAAATGTATTGCTACACAGTGTTACTCCTTTGAGTTTATATTTATATATATATATAGTACATCATTTATAAATGAATATTAAGCTCAGTTTGAGGATATAGCTATATTTGTGATGAATTACAGATGACACGTGAATTATTTACAGATGATGGCGTCAGTGCAGTTTCAAGAATGAGACTTCAGTAATCAGTCCTCGGAGATATGAGTGTATATTAAAATAGTGAGGATGAAAAGTCAAGGCTTTGTCGTCTGACAGCTTTCACAGGAAAAAAACAGCAGCACGGAGCAGCGCGTTTCACTGCTCAAGTGGTGAACAGCGAGTACAATGAAAGCTATCACTCATTTCACAAAAAACAACTGCCAATATGCATCTATGTGTTAGATGGCGCTCTGTAACATCTGTTTGCATCGATACGCTTTGGATCCATCGGCAAAAATAAACAATGACTGATCAGTGAGACCAGTTCCCTTCTTTTTCTTTTAAACCGATAATATATATAGGAATAAAACAACACAGGATTCCTTTTTTTTTTTTTTTCCGTTTCCAACCTCATATTAGCTTAAACATATTAGCTCGCTGGTCGTTTCCTGTTCGCGTCAGTTGAGGTGACAGGTCAGAGGTCAGGGAAGCGACTGGGATCTTCTTTGTATTCGTTGGGGATGAAGAAAGTAGATTCTTCAAATTCATCGTAGCGGAATTCCTGAAAGGTGACAGTTGCTGTGATCGTGGGGAAGACGGGGATGTCTGGGAGGGAGAAAACAACAAGAAAACTTCATTCTCTGATCGTTTCCGTCGAGCTCGCCCACTCATAGTAACACAGAGGTATATTAACACACGTACCGAGTTTGACTGGAAACCCAGGCGGAAGTTTCATCTGAACAAACTCCCGGAGTTTGTTGAAGTGCTTGAACGGGGCTATGACCTCCAACACATTTAGTAATCTGGAAGAAGAAGAAAGCGAGAGTTGTTTTTTTGCCAGCATTTCGGAAATCTGAATAAAGGATTGAGTCAAACTGCAATTTGAGATCTTGAATGCACAGAGAATCTTGGCAGAGACTTCAGACTTATGTTAAGCATGACAAAAACATGAAATAAAAGAAGGCCTAGATTCCCCTTGGCTAATGGTGAGAATAAAAAACTAGTGGGGCTGTGATTGAAAAACAACAGGGATACAGAATAGCAAAATGTATCAAATCCAGATGCACCACAAAACAATATCTCGACAATCGTATCTTTGATTAATGCCAGTAAATTAAATAGTAAACGAGGAGTAAGTACAACATATTTTTTTTAGAGTGGACCACATTAAAAATCCATTTGCTATTATAAAGGGTGGGGTTTTATAACCAGCTACATTAAGGTTCATTCAGTAGAGGAGATAAAGCAATTTACCACATAATGTCCCAGTATTATTTTGCAGCACTCTCTGAAACCCATTACAGGCAAACACAGAACCACATCCTGTCTGAATTCTAAGTCCTGGTCTACTTGCAGAAACATGTCTGTAGCTTTTAAAATCTCTTTTCCCAGATCCCCTTTGTTCTCTCTTCCTTACTTTATCATCTTTGATGTTATATGCAGTGCATTTTGTGTTTCCTGCATATAAGAAACACCATCATCAAACTTTCAATAGAAAAGAAAAAAAGATAATAAGTTATATAAGAAGTAAATAAGATCATAATGATATATATATTATAAATGACGGTAAATTAGACAGAAAAAGTTTTGATGCATTCCAATGATAAATATCCATTCAGTCAATAACTGACCTAGCCTTTAGACTCTGTATAATTCAAGCACCTAAACAAATGCCACAAGTGTGCAGGTGCACATAAGCCCACAAGAAACGAGTAGAGATTTTTAGTTTTTTTACCCTTATTAAAAACACTGACATGTTTTTGTCACATGGTGGAGCAGTTGATTCTGAATTCATCTCACCAGCGGCTCCTCCACATAACCAGCATCTACCTGGCCCAATTATCTCATGTGCATTATTTCATCTCAAAATCACCCTTTTCTAAAATCCCAAGAGTATCCGTGCGTATTCACCCAGGATCAATCTGCACAGAGAGCTTTGTAATAGATCTGAGGAGGAAGGGCTGTACTTACGACTCGATGCCTAGAGGGAAATCCTGGCTCATGGCTACAGTAGCTTTGAAGTTCTTCTTGCTTTCCTTACACACAAGCTCTCTGCCAAGATGAGGTGGCCTGGAGATGCGAAGAGAGAAAAGCATAGAAAGCTCTTTATTCTTTGGTGGTTGACAAGGATTTAATGTTCGGCAACTAAACTGAATTTCTGCTTGATTACATTTCAGATTGTAATGAAACTGATGAAATACTCACTTTCCTTGTTCTGCAGTGATGTACTCTTCCCAAGAAATTGTGTTGGGGGCGGGAGCTGTGAGGGACTGTCGTCTCACAGGCTGGGGACAAGAAAATATCCCTTAGTGGCATAATCACAGTCATCAGAATGCCATTAACATTTGCCACTGACATGAAATGAAATCAGGATCCAAATCAGAGCAGTGATTTCTTTCCCGCATACCTCAAAATTTTGTTCACTGATGCTGCCTCCTTTACTCAAGCTCTCCATGATGGCTTTGTTCCTCAAGATGTCCTCCTCAGTGAGGTGCTCTCGCCGTTTTCTTGACTCCAGCACAAGGCCATTCACTGCGTAGAAGTCGGCCAGGAAGTTTCCAACCCTCTCCTACACGGAAAACAAGCAGGGGGTGATGTTTCATCACAAGTCATCATGTAAATCACCCAAAACTGCTGCTCATGTCTTAAAATATGCCACTGTGCAGCCTCAGGGTGGGACTGTACCAACTTTTCAGGAGACAAAAGGTTTAAATTCCCCTATTCCCTCATCCCCCAAAGCAAGACAAGTTTCTAAAAAAAATACTGAACAGAACAATTGGGTTCACACACACACATCTTTCAAATTTTTAGTGCAACAAACATTTCAAAGATCAAAGAGACTTGGAGAAATATCTTGGATATTTTATTTGCATGAGGGAACTCTAAAATGAGATTAACCTGAGGGATCTGGGATGTTTTACATGGAGAGGAAGGAAGACTAAATCATGTGTTAAATATTTCTTCAATCCATGCTCTAGTCTTTGTTTCTTATGGCCCGTTTAGCTCTTCAGGTCTCAACAACTGATTAATGAGGAAGAAAATACCTCCAAATTACTCAGATATCAGTGTCACAGGCAGGAGACCGTGATCCACTGATGTTGCCAGATTCAATTTTGACTTTCATACCAGATGATTGAAAATTATTGGATTTTGAGGAAATCAGTAAACACAAGCCATGAAAACAAACCGGTTTAAATGTAAAAAATTTACAAAACGACTTCTTGAGAATTACAACTCTACCCAAATCTGTTTTTTGTTCTGTCTTTAATTTTGTATCCACATGAACACACATTTAATGCCTTCATTTGATATTCTTCCACAATATTTTTGCAAACCACTTTGTCAACTTTTAAATAGTTTACAATGGCTTTATATGTAGGTTAATGTGTCAAGTAATGCGTGATGCTTTTCGGTTTGTCCTATTGAGCTTACTGTTTTATCCTCTCTGAACAGCCAACCGATCTGACTGCGAGAGAAAGTGATGGACTTTGTGGACAGAGTGGCAGAGTAGACGTCACTGCTCATCAGAATATCCACCTCTTCTTCAGTCTCCATCTCAGACTCCTTGTGTGGAAAAACAATGATAGTGAGGCGATGCAGTTCATTTCAAACAGCTGACGACACAATCTGTCTAACAGAGGTCGCTCACCTCATGGTGTATTCTTTGGTACACTTTTGCTTCATTGTCCAGCACCACAAAGGACTGGGACGGTGCAGCCTCTCCGTTGAATATGAAGCTGAGATCTCCACGCTGACACTTCATATCAGTGAAGTCAATGAGAGTGGTGTCGAGTCTAAATCAAGAGAGAGTGTGTCAAATTGTTTCGCCCTACTTTTTAGATCTAAAAGAAGTCCACGACCTGGATATCAACTGTTTGCGTCCTTAAAACACTGAGCAGTGAATTAGATTCTCTTAGACAGGACAGTTTTACCTGATGTTAATTCCCTGCTTGTAGATTTTACAAGCATCAGATGGCAACATCCGGGACAGCAAAGGCACTAAGATGCAGAAAAGTGCGTGAATAACATGCAGAAGAAAAAAACACTCATTTATCCTCCTTAAGTTAGGCAACAGTTGAGCCATTCAGTAACTTTGAAGAACCCAGCAAAGTGATTTCAAGGTAAAGTAGGCCTATCAATTATCAATGTTGTGATTAGGGATATCAGGACGAACCAGTTTTGCTATCATGATTTCATAACTATAAGAACAACATAAAAACAATCCACTGCTCTCCATTGACTTTGTTTTAAATGTAGAAGCCTTCTTGTCAGTTCTGTCTGTTAGAAAACAACAGGAAAATGTCTAAAAGCTGCTGTGTTGTTAAACCCCAAACAGCAGGGTAAATAACCCTTACGTATATGGCAAATCCCCAAACCCAAGCTTTTAAGAGAATGAAGGTGGATACAGACAAATACAGACATGAGACAGCTAACAATGTGAAGACTTGGACTCAATATGCATTAGGTAACATATGTGCACTTATGTCAATAAGTCATATGTCAAATTACATCCAAATTTAGGCTAAACTATATTTCTTTAAGTTAAGCTAAGGCAAATTGTTGTGACATGATATAACTTAAATTTTGGATTAACATGGATAGATCAAAAAGCTATAAGCTTTCTTTTTCTTTCTTTCTTTCTTTTTTTTTTTTTTAGCTCGCTAGCAGCTTACTCGTCCTCTCTGGTCGAATTAAATTATTGAAATTGTAATGTGGCGTATTTTCTCTTAAGGGGGCGTGGTTTTCGAAGTATGACGACGCGCTTTGTCGCGAGAGACCTTTGGTGTGTGCGTGCGATGAATTCTTCTCTCGCGCGAGTTACGTAGCACGTGTAAGTACACCGGTTTGTTTTGTGAGTAGTGACAATCACCTGAGGCACTGAGAAGAGGTGTAAAAGTATCCGAGGAAGCTGCTTTTCCAGCCTCAACCCCTCATTAAGCGCGTTTAATGCTGTGTGGGAACATTTTTCGATATTAACAAAATGACCAAGGTGCTGTTGTCGAGGATGGTTTTCCAACTTCAGCGCTCAGCCGTCACCGAATGAAGAGCAGCTTTCTGCGCTGCAGCATGAAATGATGCTGGGGTAAGTTTCTTTTAACTCAACCATGAAAAACACGGTTTAATTCGATGTTGTAGCCATATTTTTTTCGGTCTATATAGATAGCGAGAGCTAAAAGTTAGCTGGTTGCCCAGACCCCACTGGCTGTGCGCGTGCGTGCTTTCGATTTAATTAAAGGTATGGATTTTAAGGTTGCTGTTATTCTGGAGTGATGATAAAAGGAAATGAAAAACTACAAGGATATCAATGCAGATATGAAACCCAATACAGTGCAAATCCAAATAGTCGAAAATGATGGTACAGCTACATATAGTGATAGGTATTTTAAATAATGAAATCGACTAGAATTCAATATTCGAAAATTATTAAGTGAGGGACATCGCACATTGTGATTATGGTTGATAATAAGGTAAACAAACAACACGAGTGAAATGTGAAAACTCACCCCAGCTCTGAAAGTCCCAATGAAGCTCCAGATAAAAGTCACCAAGCTACAGAAAAGGCAGAAACATGTCTCATTGCAATTGAAAATAAGCCAGATGGCTAAACTGGTGCATTCTGTATCTTCACACTGTATAATTAAAACTTAGGGATTCAGCTTATGCAATATAGGCCTAACTTAGGTCAGACAGATAGTGCCACACAGTGAAGCTTTCCCAGAATATATTTTAGCATTTAATGTATATTCTCAAGGACAGGCAAAAGTCATTTATGCAAATCATAGCCTGCAGAGATTTTTAAACTACAATGGAGTGAAAGTTCAGCAATGCAGAATAAAAGCACTTGCAAATCTGAGTTTGGTGTGGCAGCAGCATCTGTGGCAGTGACAGCAATGTGATACTCACCTCCCTGAGAGCTTTCAGCAATTTTGGCCTCTTATCCTCCACACTCTCCCTAGACTGCTGCTTTAATTTCCGCAGTATTGCTGTGACTGAGAAGAGAAAGAAAGAGAAAAAACTCAGTTACATGTTTGACAAATGTACACTTAGAAATGAGTGTCGAACATTTTTGGATTTACAAATGAGTTTTTTCAATGAATGTGGGCGCTGACAATTAAGTGAGCAAGTAATATAATCTGTATATGTCTGAACACGGTTTAACACTGACAAGCACGGCAAGCCTACTTTGATGATGCATCATAGATTCACTATCTTTACATCACCCTTTAAACGAAACTAAAGAAGATATACAACTTGGGGTTCCCATTACAGTCAGACAGAAATATTGATATAAATGGAAAACAAATATGATGCTCGTGTTACACTTAAACATACAAGGAAGCCTCACTACTCTGCTCCAACTAATTTCTGTACAGAAGTCTGATGTTTTATATTACAAGCAAGCATCAGCTTCAGTGAATACGTGGCTGAGTAAAGTAAAGTGCAGCTCTCACTAACTGACAAACTAATTCCAGATGGACCACAACAAATAAACATTTCTCAGATGTGCCCTGGTTATCTTGAACACGAGAGAAACATTGGACAGAGAATGGACATGACTGAGGAGAGAAGTGCTGATGAGGCACCCACTGCAGCTCGTCATTGCACACGCACGCAGACAAGCAGTGGGCATGCTGCTGACGCAATGTGCACATGTGTAAAAGGTGATGACTGATGACAAGGCTGCAGTGATTTGTGAAATGCTGAAATCCACACATTTGATATCAAGCACACATTATTCTCCATTTGTCCTTCTCAGTGAGTGATAGCCAGCTGGGTGCTTATTTCACCAGATCTAAATGTAAATGCCCCATGCTACGCCTTTCTCTGCATGTCCTTGCTGATGGTGTGCGTGTACCCAGCCCCCTCTCTGTTTCTCCTTCACCCCGGTGAGCGGTGTGACCTTCTCAAAGCGAAACTCCTGGTCCCAGTCCCAAGCCAGCCTGCCACAGCAGGCACAGAGAGTCACAATGCATACTAAGAAGGTTGAGGGTCATTTTCTCAAACTACTGGAGCTCAAAACCGCCATCACATGTCGTGTAAGAACAGTTACTGATAATTCAGTTAGGCCATCTATACAGGCATATAGCAGTAAGAGATATGTCACCCCACCTTTGTCAAAAAAATAAAGAATGATAATTTAGTATACAGTCCTTCAATGGAACTCTTGACAAGCCTGTTATTTTATCTATCATCCTTAGTTACATGTACAAAATTAACATGACAATTTAAAAAAAGGGAACTGCAGTGAATTCATCCCAAAGGCATTAGCTGATGCCTTTCACATGTCATTTGACTTTTTTTTCACTGGATGTCAGATCTAAAAGCAGCAGCTTCATTAAGCAGGCGAGCGACCAGGCTGTAAGCTCGGGGCATCCTAACACTAAGCCGTGGTCCAGGCTGCGTTCCAGCCCATCTGGATGACGAGTGCTCAGAGAAAATCCCCACCTTCGGCTTTTTAGCGGAATCGCCTAGATAGCAGTCTTTAAACAATTAAATGACTCATAAAATGGTCCTTCAAAGGCTTACAGACATATGCTGTGACCTCCAACAGTATGTAGCCTATGTTGCCCCTTTCCACAGCTTGTAAAAACAAAGTGGTATGAATGAAAAATGATGTTGTTAATGAAAAGGCACAATGCCAATAATGTCTTTTTTTTTCCAATAGCTGATACCCATATAAAAAGAGCAGGGAGGCTGATGGCCTCATACAATGCTGGTAACATGTTTTTTTTTATTTGCATCTAATAAAATACACATTTTTATATTAATAACAAAACAACACGTGAGAAATATGCTAAAGTTAAGTGAATATTTATTGAACACTTATTGTATGCATTATCTGCTTAGTTCTTAGATCTGCACTCTGTCTGCAGTGCACTAAGTTAAAAAAAAAAATCTAAATGCTGAACCTTACTGTTATTACACTAAGTATATGATTGCAGGTACGTCACTAAGATTACCACAAACATTAAATCCAAGGACAACAAACTGCTTTTTTGGAGCAATATTGTTGACTTAACTTACTCAGTTGCCTGTCGCCGTAGCTTATGGCTTCTGCTAGAGGGCTCCATCCCTGTGCGTTCTTTATCTTTACAGGGGCATTATGGGCCAGTAGTAGAAGGGCACATTCTGAAAGAAAAAAACCAACAAATGATGAAAGAATTAAATTTATTTTATTTAGATTACTTCCAATTTAGTGTGATGTCCCCACTTCTAATTCAGTGTTGTTTTGAGCAATCATGCCAAACACAAAATGTACATATTAGGATTTTAACATAAACTTTATCGCAGAGTGAAAATGTATAAGCAGCCCACTGCTTCTTAAACAATGGCATATGTATGACTCATTGAGCATATTTTACAGTACATTCTGGCCAGCATCACAGTAGTTCCAGTAATACTACTTCTGTAATGGAAGTAAAATCCTTCCCTAACTTTTAACTGCACTTCAAAACACTTCCTTAAAAACAGCTGTATTTGTTTGTAATCGGAAATCTATGTGGCTGTGGATGGTTAATTCCTGTTTTATACGAAGAGTATACTTTCCCAGCATTGTAGAAGTCAGATAAAACGTGATGAATGCAGTAGAGATATAAAGGCTTCTCCAATAAAGGAAGGAAAACTTAAGAGCTTTATAAAAAAAGACGAGTCTTTAATGAGGCTGTTATAAAGCCACATTATAACAGATAAAAGGCCCTGGAGCACAATAGATTTAGTGTATTTTCCTAGGCTCAAACTGAGACTGGTAGATTATCATGTGAGAAGCTTTTTTTTGTTCATTTGGTTAATCCTGTGTATGACAATCGACTGTTAAGATAAAAAAAAACAAAAACAAAAAAAAAAAAACACTTTTACCTTTGTGGCCCATCATCACAGCCAAGTGAAGAGGTGTGTTCCCTGAAAGAAAAGCAAATTAGATGATCTCCCCTGTAAATATACAGTAAATGTTCATTTTGATATCTAATTTAATGCTAAATATTAAAATCAGCAGTACTTCTTCCATTTTGCTTTACCATCTACATATTTATAATTAACCCTGTGTCAGTGGAAAAATAATCAGTGGTCAGGATAGGAGCACAAGTTATGAGGTATAGTTATGAGAATTTTATCAATAGCTAAAGCAATGTTTTTTAATTTCAATTTTTAATCCCTCTGTGCCAGAGAAAGAAAGAGTTTGACCACAAATAACAAACACAACCCTTCTCGGCAAAGTTAATGCGTCCCCACTGGTCTTATGAAGCAATCATTGCATAAAAAGAGACAATACAATGTAAGATAATACACTAAATACGAATATATAATGTAGCATAAGTTGATCCAGAAAAATTGCCCAAATTTAATTATAAAAAAGTGGATTATGAGAGACGATAAATAAATAAATGGGGCTTATAGCATCTTGTACATACATATATTAAACAGGATTTGTTTGAGTGCATACACTCATAATGCAAACAGGATGTACAGCAGTCAATTGTCAAGGGCAGCTGATATGTTGATAGTGCCTTCTAATGTAAACAGTAAACAATGCTGTCAGTACACACAGCAGACAGCAGACGTGTGATTTGTAGTTATAGCAATAACAGTAACCTTACCATGCACATCTTTCTGGGAAATGCTGTGGGTCCTGATGAGAGAGGAGAGCCGACGCACATCTCCCTTGAACACACACTCGTGAACGGGGAACTCCAACTCCTCACTTGTGAGGATGATTGGATTCTTGTTGTTGTCATTAACAATGGTGCCAACTGATGATGGGTTGCCGTTAATGTTGTTTGCATTGAGCTGCTGTTGTACCGAGGTCTTGACCGATTTCTGAAAAGCCTTGTTGGATTTGAAATGGTTACCGGTACCGTTCGGGATCGTCCCGTTGGACGTCTCATCGTACGTGTCCATAATCTCCTCATTTTTGTTCAGTTTGTTGTGGTCCTTTCGCATGGTGCGTATCTTCTCACCTGTCATGACTGTCGATGCACGTTACCAGCCTATCTGATTAACGTTAATGAGGGTGAGAAAATTTCCAAGATGTAGCATAAATCTATGAGTCTAATGTAATTTTTATTTGGCTTCTTAAGCAATTTTACCAAACAGCTATGCTTCGTAGTAACTCGCCGATTTACGTTCTGTTATTCAAATAACGTTACACCTGCTGCTCCATTCGCGTTAGCTCTCAGTAAACGGTCGCTAGCTAGCCCACAATAAAAATGAATATGGTGGGTGCGGCGATGAAAACAGAAATAAATGCTAAACATAACAGAACTGACATACACTAAATTAACATACAGCTAAGAATTAAAAACGAATGGCAAACGACTACATCGTTGTTTCTATCGCCTCTTGGATATACGTTTAAAATTGTTATCGATTCAGTTTTCTTGCGGCAAAATTCATGCGGACTGGATGGTACAATAAACCAGCCGAGCTAATGTCTCTGCTAGCTTGCTGCGAGGCGAGCTGCAAATCTCGTGAGATTGTTTTGCGACGCACAGTTTGAACGAGAGTTCGTGTGGTTGATGTCATATTCACGAGACGCAACAACACCACAAGCTAGGAGTTGGCTAGCAAACAAGCTGAGTTGTTGTTGTTAAGTATGGCGTCCTCGAAGAAGGGGAAGAAAGTTGTAAACCAAGAGGAACTCCGGCGCTTGATGAGAGAAAAACAAAGGCAAGCAACAGACAAAAAACGCGTCGAGTCTCCTTTTGCAAAATATAACAGTCTCGGACACCTGAGCTGCACCCTGTGCAATGTGCATGTAAAGTCCGATCTGCTGTGGCCGGCGCACGTTCTCGGAAAACAGCACAAAGAGAATGTTGCCGAGCTGAAAGGAGGAAAAAGTCAAACAGTGATACCACCGATTGCACCTGTTAAAAGAAAAGCGCCGGAACACGCGGATGTTAACGGGAAAAAGGCGAAACCCACAGCGGGTGCAGGACAGTCTGCATCAGGACTGCCAGGAGATTTCTTTGAGAAGCCCGCAGCTGTTTCGACTCAGAAGTCTGCAGGTCTGAGTCTTCTGGCTGGAGTTTATGATGAAGACGATGACGATAATGATGAAGATGACAGACAGGGAGAGACGGGGACCACAAATCCACCTCCTCAAAAGGCTGAAATGTCAGGACTGCCTGCCGATTTCTTTGACAGCTCCATCCCATCCACACCCGCCATCTCCCACTCAGGATCAATCCTCAAAGCAGATGTGCAAGAGAAAAGCACGGAGAAGAAAGAAAACACAGCCGAAGCACTGCCTGAGGGCTTCTTCGACGATCCTGTGAGAGATGCCAAGGTGCGCAACGTTGACGCACCAAAAGATCAAATGGACAAGGAGTGGGAAGAGTTTCAGAAGGAGATACGACAGGTCAACACAAAATCAGAGGCCATCGTGGCAGAGGACGATGAGGAGGGCCGCTTTGAGCGACAGATTGACGAAATTGATGAACAAATTGAGTGCTACAGGAGAGTCGAAGTGCTGAGAGACAAACGGGATGTGGTGAAGAAGAGTCAGCCTGTTCCAAGTAAGGTGGAAGAAATGGAGGTAGATGCCAGTGACGAGGAAGAAGAGGATGAAGAGCAGCTTCTGGGGCTTTTGTCCCGGGACTGGAGGGCTAAAGGGGCACTATCCTAAGTTTCTTTAGAGCTTATGTAACTGTAAGGGGAAAAAAATCTTTGCGTGTTTGTCCTCACACAGGTCTGTCAGCAATCCATCAGTTGTAAATGTTTCAGAACTCTTCTCCAGCTGTTTTTGTATACTTCAGACTGGATTAAATGTGATGCAGTAATGTGCATTGTTTTCCTAAATACTGTTTTGACTAAGTTTCTTAGTTCATGACTTAATGGACCACACAAAGTTTAATTTTCGTGTTTATTCATTGGTGCTCACACAAAAAACATTCATAAAATCTCCCCTTGTACAACAGCAGCATGGACCCAAAATCTACCATCGTGATGGGCAAAGCTGTTACATTGTCCTGCAAAAACAAGTATTTGACTATGTTAAGTTTATAAATAATTTACACATGTTACATTATAAGCAACATGCAAAGCACAACAGAATTATTTAAAAAATGTACAATGTTGAGTTTAAGACCGTCAAAGACCCCCTTCACAAGATAATTTGTGAGAATACATTTAAACCAATTTACAGAGTACAATGTTTCACAAATTTGTTATGTAAATACACCATTACTAGGCCCAAGAAAAAAAAAGGAATAAAATGAATCAAGTCAAGAGTGATGGTCAGTGCTTTTTATACTACCTGTTACACATTGTGAGCTAGGTATGCCCTCTGCCTACTGAAATTTTAAACAAGCAATATCTAAGTAATTTTGTTATTGCTACATATGCCTCAAGAGTTACCACTTCAAATGTCTTTCTGAATGACTCGAAGTGTTCATAGCCCTTCAAAATGTGTAGAAATGAAAGTTGAAAAAATAACAAGCAAAAACAAAAAATAAATTTACAACTTACTAAACACAATCAAAATGGAAAAAAAACAAAGAAATCTACGTTTGTTTAGCTTAGGAAAAGCATACATAAAATCCACACTCTTGCTCAATTGTTTAGTTTTAGACTCTCAAAAATGCAAATTCTAGTTGTAATTTGTAAACATTACTAATTCTATCTCAAATTCTATAAATAAGGTTCAGGTGAGTTGTACCAGGTGTTGTATTGATGTGTGGGAAGATGGACTAACAGTTACAGCCTTCAAAGAAGCTAAATACACAAAAATGGTACATCAAAACAAGTAAAAACTAATAATACAGCAGAGGAAAAAAAGGGTGAGAACTGAGGGTGGAAAACTAGATTCAAAATAATTCACAATACTTTATTTTATGAAACCTGACAATTACTAAAGTAATAGCCAAATGTTTCAAATACATGTATTCATAAGGATCAGGTTTAAAACGTAAGCATATGTTTTGAAATGGAGGTTTTGTTAAACTAAACCAGAGGAGGGTGAGTATGGTGCATGCCAGCGCCACGGTTCCACAATCAGTTAGATAAATATTCAGTTCACAAAAGTGCAGCAATTACAGGAAAGGGTTGGGAACTTCAAACCCCACCCCCTCAAACCCCACTGGGCATTCAATACTGTTCACTGCTGTCAGTGATGTGCTCACAAGCCCAGAGCAGCTTTCAGCTCCGCCAGGGAGTACCTGTGGTCTCCGTCCGTGTCAAAACACTCCATGGTTCTGATGCTGGGAGTTGATGTTCCAAATTCTTCCCACAGATTGTGGTAGGTCAGTGAATTGCTTCCACTGCCTGCCCGCTGGAAGATGTCTTCCAAGTCTAGAAGAAGAAAAGTATTATTCCAAAACGTGCAAGCATGGGTTTGTCAATGGGCAGGGAGTATGCAGCTGTTTTAGTGAAATTCTTTTTAAGCTCTTCTGCCTCATAATAAAAATAACCAGACTATCAAAGTTTTTACTGTCACATCTGCATTGTTACTTTAAGTGTAATTGGGACACCATAAAATGATGGTGACCTCATGATGTCATGGAGCAGAATGAAAAAAATTACTCCTTCCATTTCAGCACCAATGATAGTCAGTCAAGCTCCAAGCCTGGCATGAGATGACAGGGAATGACAAACTAATATGACGACTGAATCGTTTCACCAAAATTATAAAAATTTTGTTCACATGAATGATGAAACTCTGGATTTTGTTCAAATCAAGCATACTGTCAATAAGTACTTTTAGCCTATTTTGAACACTGAAAATATAAATGTTATACATTTTCCAAACTTTCAAGAACCATGTATGAGGGTGCTGCAGTCATGAAATGTCACTTTGCAAAACAGAATATTAACAATAAAATGACTAAGAATGTGTAGGATAGTTTGAAAAATGTGCTTCCTTCCTTTTTGCTAAGAGTTGGTGTTAAAGAAGTCTGAAGTCCTGTCCTCACTGTACGGTTGCCAGGCAACCACTTGAGTTTTTCTTTTGCACTACAGCCTTGCAAGAAGAAGACACACGAGTTGTTTCAGTCTTGACAAGAGGGCAAATGCATGTAATTCCCGAACTGTCCAACTATCTGTTTAAAAAAAAAAAAAATAAACTGGAGTGTGCACCTTTCAGAGATCTGACACCAGGCAGGAACACAGACTTTGGGCGTCTTGCCTTCACATTTCTCTTTGAACGGTTTGGAGTTAGAAAGCGTGGGCGTCTGCTTGTCTGAGGCTCTATCAGTGGTGTGGATACCTCTGTGAAAATAATAAAATAAATATATTAAAATGTGACATGAGGCAAAGAAAACCATAGTAAAGAACTGCATTATCCTGCACTGTACCTTGCACATCCCCGGGTGTTGCTTTGGTTGTAGGAGCTTCTACTGTGTCGGTTGCTGAATTCCCAATGGTGATTGCTGCATCATTGTCCTTTGACTGTTAGGCAGATTAAAGATGAAATATAAATTGAGTAAGATGTCTTTTCCTGTCTAGGCTTTTGATTATTCGTATTATTCGTACTAGTAGTGTGAAGCTTCACATTACTTACCTTTTGCTTTGAACCGTTCTCTAGTGACGAAACTCTCTGCTGAAGTTGTGCGACGGTAGAGAGGAGGATGTGAATCTGCTCATCTGTCTGTGTATGATGCAGCTCCTCTGTCTTGTTGGCCTCACTCACTGTTTTTCTCAGGTCTGTTATGTCCTATAACAGACAACAAAAAATGTATGTTAAGCAACCTGCAGTTTTCTGATAGATACTTTGACTTTCTTAGACTATTTTACATCCAGGCAATCAAAAGTTACAAGACTATGGGATTTCAGCCAACTAGCGATTCATCACTGACCACATAATTATTAAGGTCACTGTATAAAAACATGTAGGAGTGTATGATTATTTGCTGATCCTATTTTGCTTATAAAAAAACAGAAAAAACATTCTGCAGTCGTCTCAGATATTTGACCTAGTTTCACTCGGCAAACTAAAGCATCAAAGCTCCCAAAATAGATTGGCACTTGTTTCATGTATTATGAATGAAAACCTAACGCACTGATCCAAGAAATGACAGGACCTTCTTAGCCCGTCGACTCTGTCAATGTAATCCTGACATGTAAGAACTCCATAAACATTCATGCATGTGTGGGTAAACAAATAAACAAATTAATCTGGCAGTAGCAGGGTTCAGCGCGGCTTCTGGTGTGGATTTGTGTTAAGGTTGAGCAGATCAACTGATGTTTCATCAACGGAATCATCTTTGCCATATGCAAGTACACTTGCATCAATTCTAACTAAGACAAATATGCTAAAACAGCACTACAGCTAGGGAATGAAAAGTGATAAGTTTGACACTGAAAAATTATTCAACTAATTCATTTAAGAACAATCTACGGTTAACTTGTTTTATAAGCACAACTCTCCATACATTCGTGCATAAATAATACATGAGAAAAGCAGCCTCCTGCTGCATTTGCAGCGGGAGTTAAGATGTAAATAAAAAAGACAAGCTGTCAAACAAAATAAGTGAAATTTTACTTTGACTTCAACTCATGAAAAATCCATGGGCTTTGCTTATGTGAAACTCTAGAGCATGCAGCCTTGGATACAAGTTAAGAATGGAGCTTTAAGTTAAGAATGGAGCTTCAAATTCTTCTGTGATGTTTGTCAGCCACCCAAAACGCTGTGCTGACATTTTAGTTGTTTATAATAAAGCTTGGAAAATCTTTCTGAGAGGTAGGGCTATTATCTTAGACCATTCTGCCTCTCGGTGCAAACATCAATCATCCATGTGAATGTGAGACACAAGGCATGATTCATTCTGATATAAAATGGATAACTGAATGTACTCAAAGTACAATGTACTCAGTGGAATCACAGGATTTCCAAATGTAAGTTTAGGACACTGATTTTAATTCTATAGAATAAATATAATTGTGTAATGGCGTATATGGTGTTATTTTCTGAGACGGTTATCTAAACTGAATGCCTCATATCTCATTGCAAACTGACAGTGTGCCCTAAAGTAAGCAAGATATTATGAAGATGCATATTTGGAGCTGTGGAGGAGATTTTAAGGTTTACAAACGCCTAATATCCAATTAAATCTGGATATGTTACTGTACCAGCTGCCAGCTGTTTCTTGTCAAAATAATGTATTAACAATATCACTAAGCTTGAATTTACCATTGTCTTCTTCAGCTCATCATCTTTCTTCTGATTTTCAAGAGCAGCCTGCATAGTCTTCACATCGTGCTGAACACTTGTTAGTGTGCTGCCAATTGTAGCAACACTCTAGATATAAAAGACAAAGTTTCTGTGGTCAGTTATGAAAATCAATACAACAAATAAGACATCAATGATTTGATTCTGATCTGAATTTTCTCCTTTCAATCCCATTTTGCTTTGCCATTACCTTTTGGAGCTCTTCAACTGTGTTGGGAAGGCTGATCAAGTCTGCAGCTGATTTCAAGTTGGCCTTTAAATGATTTACTGCAGAGTCGAGCAAACTGATCTGCAGGAGTAAAATGACACAAAATATTTAGTTACACCTTGATGGCAGGACTACCCATCTATTATATAGCCGGTCCGGAGGAAAGATTGCAGAGCATTATGTTAGCAAGTTAAATGCATTAACTGAAGTATAACCAAGGCTTAAGTCCAGGTATGCTCCAACATTTTGTTGCAAGACATTGCGACAAAAACAACTGACCTTTCTGTTCATTTCTGTTAGGTTAGACCAAAGCTTGCTCAGCCCCTTATCCCCATTTTCAATGTCCTCAAGCTTTCTCTCCTTGTTTTTCAGATCCTCACTTAGTTTTGGTATTTCACTTGATGACACCTTCTGGCTGGATTCCACTGTAACAAAAACATTGTGACATGTTAATTGCTGTTTAACAAAAGGATTTAAAATTGAACTGGGATGTGACAGGTTTAGGTGTTCAAAGGGCAGAGTTTATTATGGCTGTCTTATGGCAGCCAAGGCCTTGTTATCTAATTACTGACGCACATGAATGTATGAATAAGATTCCCACCCATTACAATGTGTGTGCGTGTGTGTGTGTTTGCTTGTGTGTGTGACAGTGAGTCTTACTGCTATGCAGCTTTTCTTTCAGTGAGTCTAAATCTTCTTTCAGTGCAATCTGCATCCATATGAGTCCAGCACAGGCCATAACACAGGCAGCAAGTATGATGAACAAAAACAAGGGGTAGCACACATTGCAGCACTGCGTGTAGCTTCTTCTGCAAAGAGAAGGAACATGGCAATGTTAGACATTACAACTGCATAGTCTCTTTCATAATTAATGAAGGAGATATTTTCAGAAGACTGCATTCTGTGTCATGGGAATTATGAGGATTACTGGTAAAAATTGTGCCCCAGAATATGGGTTGAAACATACTATGTTATCATATAACACAACATTACTGCTTAATGTAACATTGATAAATTCTACTTGCAGATATAAAGCTGTTGGGAAAAAGAGCGTGACAATTTAACTGTGCAAGATGGGTCGTTCTCTGCTCAAATCAGAGCACAGAAGGAGAGCAAATGCATTGATTTAATCATATTTATATTTTTTTTAGGGATGACAATGTAGGTGATTTGCTCCATGGTAGAGGAAAATAGGACACTTTCTGCTTCTTTCTTGATTCAAGATGTAACTTTTTTATTGTAACTCTGCAGCTCTTGTTAATAAAGAAAAAATACTTATGATGTACTCCAGTTGCAATATGCAATCTAAAACTATTAAATTAAAAGAGTAATAAAGAATTATCGAATTAAACAAACAATTTTACACAATGACAAAAACAAACAATAAAACACCTAGCCTAGTTAGCGTGTAGTAGCTATTGGTGATGCCAGCGTTCTTGTAAACACCTTTTTTTAACCATAGTGTTTAACCTTTTTCCTTTAGTTTAGGATAGGCAATAATTCAGTGCGATTCAAAGTAAACACCTTGCAATTACATCATATTGTGATGTATGTCTGTGTACACCTATTTATTTTTTCCATAATTTTACTTGAAACTGTTGTCAGTTTCCCCCATAAATATCTTAATTAAGGGAAAATATAACTTAACATCAGTTAACTTTTTAAAGGAGTATACAAGCCAATGCTGTATCGTGATAAATATCATCAATAACTTAAATTACCTTTACAATATTTTTGCCACATCGCGAAACAATACGTGGTACAGTGTCTTTGGAGTTGTAATGGCGTTGTTGTGCAATAATCAATTACATTAATGACTGTGTAAATAAACATCAGTACTATATCTTGGGCCACAACAAAACCTTATGAAACTGATCACTTACTTCCCAAAGTTTGCTCCGCTACTCAGACTGTTGAACTCGTCGTCATCCGAGCTGGAGTCGGACTCAGAGTCCGGCGGCTCGGTTCGAAGCAGCCGATGACCGGACCCCTTTTTGGTCTTCTTTCTCTTGCTGTCCCCGAGCCCGATTAATGCATTCAGCTCCTTCCTCTTTTTCATCTTCTTCTGAGGGGTCAGCGAACCCGCCGAGCCCGATTTAAATCCGACTAAATCCAAAGTTTTGTCCAGTTTGGTGGATGTTGTCGTTTACGCAGCAGCTAAGCTAACGTGTTGTTCTCTCGCTAGCTTAAATGTCAACCACGCAACGTTGCTAACGGACATAAACACATCGGACTCAGCCGGTTGGGTGCCTGGTTGATTCACCAACACAAAAATGTTCAACAGAGGATTGGCATTACGTTTCTCCCTATAGTGCGCTTCTAAAAACAACTTCTGCCATTAAGCTAGCTGCCGGGTTGTCACAAACGTAAGCTAACGTGGCTAGCCACTGGCACCTTGCTAACAGTTGCTAATGGGTGCTATGTAACTACTCGTTACTGTGATATTACATCGTCCCTACAATATTTAAAACACCTGCCCCGACGTCGCTTATTTTGGAAACACAACAAAAAGTCTTAAAGTAGATATAAAAACGTCAAATGTACAGCGCTGTGTTTCCAACGATCTGACCTGCTCTCTGTATTGTTTGGGCAGGGCGTCCAAGTAACCTCTCAGCTGATTGGTGCAACTGGCGGCTACAACTTCCTGTGCCCTATTCTGTCAGGGAGCGACATAGAGCACAACCCCCCGACAACAAGGTTACATTAAATTTTAACTAGTTATTACTGTACTGTGTTTGATGAAAACACTTTTTCCAATAGGTTGCCTCTTTCCAAACCATTTGCATTTAATTTACTAATATTATCCTTTATTGGGTTACACACTTCACTTGTGTTAAGTATTTGGCACTAAGCTTTTTATTCTACTCATTAGAAAAGCTAGGGAAAGGGAGGGTAATTTTGAGGAATTTAAATCATAAAGTTAATTTCAAGGTCCATCGAAATAATCCAATACAAAAGTAGGTCATTGTTTTAGAATGTTTTCATTTTTTTTTGTTATTTGGTTTTCTGAGGTGTATGTTATAGTTTGTTGACTGTTTGCTAAGCAATATTTTAAGTACATGACATTTATTATTATATATATATATATATAAGTTTTGCCTTATTGTTATATATATGGAAAAATATCCTAATAGATATTATAATAATAACGATTCAACAATAGCTGTTTGTATGAGTACTGAAACAACTGTTTATTTTCACTTTCAATTTTTGTTATTATTTTCCAGTAACATATTTGCCTGAATCCAAGGATACATTTTGGTAGTTTTGTACCAACCAATCTTCATCTTAAATTGATTTGAACTAGAGAAAAAAACCCAATTATAAATATTATATAGAAATATTCTATCCTTGCATTTAAGAAACAGCAGATGTTTGGTATTTTCCATTGATATTGACCCAATCAATAAATTGCTGTAATTTTCATTGACATGGAATATTTGATTAATCGTTGCAGCTCCAATTTGCACATTTACAGCCCGTATAATGTTAGCTCTATAGGTGTTTGCCATCTTTGTGTCAGTGTGTTTTGCTGTTTACATAATATTATCATGAATGCACCACTTTCTATGGAACAGGATTTAATTTTTTGTTTCAATTCACCTCTTCCAGCAGGGGTCCAGTGGAAATCCAGCTGACCTGGAGCGCTATTGGGCTGACCCAGCAAGACACATGGGCTGAGTGGAAGCAGGGTCTCTGCAGACTGGCCTTTAGCTCTTTTTCATTGAAAACGGACTCCCACTGGCCTGCTTTTGGCTTTGAAAATATGTCCCTTTATGTGCCTGGTCCCCCATACTACGACACCACAATACTAATAATAAGACACTGAATGAAAATCTCCACACTGGCCCAATTTACAAACTTACAAAGGAACTGAGATGCTCCTCAGCATCTCAGTATGAGTTTGCTTATTGAGTTGCAAGCGATGAGGCCTACTGCTGATGCTTTATTATCCTCAGAATAGAATTTCTCAAGGCAATTCTTGTCACTTGACAATAATAGCATGATGCCACCCACACAAATACAAAGTTAATATTGTAATAGTCAGACGGACGGGCCTGCCCTGTTTTTTAAGTACATTAAACTGGGAGGCAGCTACTGCATTGTTTTGAATGCATTTGTTGTGAATCCAGCGGCGACACGTAGGTAGCAGAGCAAAATTCAATCAGAGGCTCATCTCCACTAAGAACACCTGGTGGGGGGGACAAGCATCACGCTGAGGGCCTGCAACGACTCCCGCCAGCACCAGGCTGCAAATCAAAGCATCAGAGGTGTTTTCATCTCTTCGCTGGAGTCTCAGTTTTTCATCCGGGGTTAAGACTGAAAGGATGACACTTCAACTTATGGATTCTCACATCTACAGCCACGAGGTAGGGAGCATCAGACTCTGATTACTACAAAACACTTGTTTTCACACTTTCTTCACAGCAGGGATCTCATATTCTCACCAGGAGCCATTCCTGCAGCTGTCGGACAGGAGGCTGCCTTGGGTGCTGACGGAGAATGTAAATAGTGGTGGCATGATAGGAAATACTGCATAGAATTGACTGCTAATTGAAGGCTTTCATCTGACATGGCAGACTGTGTGAATACAGATTATCATCAGTTGGAAGCTGCGCTGCTGTTAGAATACCAATTTCTTCTCACCAGGCGTTTTTACCGTTTATTTAGAATCTCTCAGCCATTATGTTCGATGACTCAACTAGTAGACATGAAAATTTCATCATGAAATATATGCTGCTGGGCTGACAGATGAAATGGGACCCACATGGTATTTGAACTGTGACACATGCTTGAACTTCAGAACTCTTGTCTTTGACAGCTGAGAGCGGATGCTTTATAGGGAGGTACATAATTTACAGTAAGGCACAAGCTCTGTTTTTGTAGTTGCTCAGCCTTCGTTTTTCTTGATCCATTTTATTTTATTATGAAAGGCCCCTCAAACATATTTTCTCAATCATCCTATTATGTGAATGGTGACTGAAACCAACAGACATTTATCCCAAAGTTCAAACCGTTTATGTTTCTGCGGCCAGTCCAGACTTCTAAATAAATATTCTCATCTGACTTTTTCTAAGATTTAAATAAGTCCAGTACAAAATCCAATCTAGCAGTGCTCGGAAAGTGGGAGCAGGGGAACAACTGAGATATCTTCTGCTGTCATTAATCTAAAGTGCATGTTTGATGCTTTCATGTCTCATATACAACAACATTTCCACTCGTGTTAGGTTGGAGACCTAATTTTCCTTTTTGGCCCCAGACGAAAGAAGAAAATTACACTCTGAGTTTACCAAAACACCAACACAGCAGCAGTTAGATGTCACTGCTGGTTAGATTTGGATCATCAAAGCTGCCAGCAATAATAAGAACAGCAGAAACATCAGATAGGTTAGGACCACCATGTTTAACTGCATATCTTTCAACATTCCAGTTATAGCTCTGTTCAAATCAACCCCCAGTTTTCCACCCTGAGGCAAATGCTGAAACTCTAGCCTGTTTCACTAGCTTTTTTGCTAGTGCGTCTCTACTTTCCAATTTCTACAACTAATCCCCATCTACTTCAGCCGTTGCTGTAAGAACCATGATTTTTTTTAAGCCAAACAATGTTTTCTTTGTGATCACAGAAAACTGTAGCATCTACAAAATCGCCCCTCTTAAGTAATTTCTCAACTTTCCAGGTTTAATAAATGCTATTATTTAATATAGACATGAACAAACTGTGACCTTCTCTGTCTTGTGGCGTTTCTCAGTCATGCTGTCTATCGGACACACCCATGTTATGACAAGATACATCCACTTTACCACACATTTTTAGCATAATAAACTTATTTTATCTCAAGCAAAGACCTTTTCCTCAACCTAAACTAAGTATTTTTGACATTGAAACCTAACCAGACTGCGACCGTTTTGAATGTATTACTGTTCACCTTAATTTTGACCAACTTGAACCGTCCAATTGGTGGTGGTAGTATAACACTTATGAATACCAACTGGATTCAAATTGAAGACAATAAGAAGATGATGGGTCAAGGCTGGATGTTTACCCAACTTGAGACATCTCTGTATTATTTTCAGCAATGTGGCCACTGCGGGGCTGTTTCTATACAGTTCCAGTGTTCTTGGAATGCAATTAATAATCAGCACATAAACATAGGCATAAATGCTAAACTGTAACCAATTTTTCATCCGTAGAATGTTGTGATTGGTTCGCCCGTGAAAGCAAATTCCATTAGACAAATGTACGCCCTGCTTGTCCATGCAATGTTACCTCTTTAATTCACAACTGGCATTTTCCTTGATATATTACTTGGCCTTGAGGTTGGAAAAATGCAATGCTAAGTTCCCTTCCCCAGTCCACACATGATCCTGTGCAGGAAATGTTCCTGTTCATTTCAGCTACATACTGGGTGCGTAAAAGGAATTTTTTCTCACAATATGTATTCATTATTACCGTACATATTGGACATTTCATGATGGTGATGCTTATAATGATTGTACTTATTATTTATATTTATGTTTCTTTCATTATCCTACTTAGCATTAGATATTAAGGCATGCATAATAAATACAAGAAAAACAATAATCATATGTTTTTCACAAGATAATAATAATTGACCAAAAAAAAAAAGAGATCATTAAAAAAAAGGCTTAAGACCATACCACCCTGAGCAGACTTCTCGTAAATTAAATTTTAGGTACATAGTTAATGCAACTATCACACAAGAAAAGCTTCAACTAGTTAACATATGGCACTTTTGATGCAAAAAATGAATTCTGTTAATCAGTCAAAAAATACACAGAAATTGGCTTAAATGAACATGATGTCCTGCTGAATGAAAAAAGTCCATGATCCAATCAAGATTTAGGTGCTGAACATTGGAATCTACATTTGATGACAGTTTGGAGGGTCTTTTGCTGATGTTGCCAGGCAACTGTCAATTAAATCTGATCAAACCCCACCTACACAGTCCTGAAGGCGCAAATTAGCTTAGTTTCCAAGTGTTTTATTTCCCAGACTTGGAAGGTGATTGTTGCTTATTTAGTCATGAATATTTAATGTTAAAAAAGAAATATTTCCGATTTGAAGTTTTCTGGGGTTTTAATGCTGCAGAGAGAATAAGAAGGCACTGCACTAATTGGTTGTTTTTTTGTTGTGTACTGAATATTTATTTAGGATAAGAGTGAATTATTTAGACCACTCAAACTTTATTCTCAATGATTTCTGCAGCCTGTTTAGTGTGCCGTGACTGATCATATATGGCAGCAGCATATCCAAAACATGATACATTTGCTGCTGCAGATGAAACCCACATGACAAATGACACCAGAATTGTGACATGAGAGAAGAGTCAGCCAAAAAAAAGTCGTCAAAGCAAAGAGTGATGGCTCTGTAGCATGTGAGTGACCCCTTCCCACATGTCTTCTGTCACTCAGCTCGGCTGGTTTGAGGCCTCTGATAGAGTACAAAAGGGAATCAGCAGGGGGCAATGTTCTCACATTAAAACAATCCCCGGCATGCAGCACAACGGCAACACTTGAGTCAAGGACAGATGAGCTCAGAATCACTGGCTTGGCTCAGTCTAATGGCTGCACTGCAAGTATCTTTCATATCCAGCACAGCGGTCATCATTGATAATTTTTGTGCTGTGATATTGACTGCAGCATCCTGTGCAGAGCTCTTACAACTGTAAAGGGCTTGTACACCTAAATATTTAACACACTGCCTGACTCGACATTAGCCACACACACACACACACACACACACACACACACACACACACACACACACACACACACACACACACACACACACA
>JAOWBC010000115.1:7526780-7545298 GCA_028566105.1 Hypoplectrus providencianus
CACATAATGCACACACATATATAGTCTTATCTTAATGTGAAATTGCTTTATATTTTTATTTCAGAAGCCACTCACATAAATTTCAAATAGTTTGCTTTAACTTCAAAGCCAATGTTGGAAAGAAAATGAAAGGTTGCATCCTTTTGCCGTTTTGTTAGTATGTTTTATGCTCTGTGGAAATCTCATTTTGGAACGAAACTTTTCACTCGATACAGATTCATCCAATTATTTTTCGCTGTGTTGTAATGAATTAAGCGCTGTTCAATATCTAAGCAGGGAGAATGTAAAAGAGGGCTTCATCTGCTCGTGTCATTAGATAAAGCGGTGAAGATGGCTCGCGCACTGAAAAGTAGCATCTCTGCAGAAACCTCTGGGCATTACCACAGGGAGAGATTAACCCTGTCCTCGGCTGTTTGATGTGGTCGGCTGATGCAAAGCGCCACAGTCAACTGTGCAAACCGGTCTCCATGCTAATGCCTGTGAGTTGTGTGTGAGGCATGCAAAGATAGTATATGTAGCATGCTCCCTGCTAGCCCTCTTTCTAACAGCTTCCAGCCAAGGATGATGTCACTTCTTGCCCTGCAGAGGAGTAATCAGTCTCATGCATGCCTGAAGGGCCCCTTAGGAGTTATAACTCTTTGATAGTTGTCTCTATTGCAGCTGATTCAATCTGTAACACTTTAGGGCCCGGCTGAGCATATAACAAACATACTTGATCATTTCTGTCGTTAGAAGTGGAGAAAGTCCTCCGCAAGCCTTCCTAGTTATGTTGTAGTTTCAGAGTATTAATATCAGAGCAGACAAAGTGCTACGCCTTGCAAGAGGTATGATTACATACACACACACATGACAGAGGGAGACGCAGAGCGACAGATTCACACGCACACACCCCGCGGGCTGATACAAGCACACAGAGGCACACACGCGCACAGCTCAGTGTGCCACTTCCTCATCTCCTGCTGCTCTGTCCTTAAACCTCTTCACCCTCCATGCAGGGAGTAGACACTGTGCTCTTTTCTCTTTGTCATGGTAATAACACTAAGCCTAACTGTCCCCCATTTTGCCTGTCAACTTGCATTTATTTTGTTTTCCTTTTTTCTTTTCTTTCTCCAGCATGTACTGTCAGGTTTCTTGGGGTACGTTTAAGTCCCTCCCTGCATCATTCACCGCTCCTGGAACCAATTATATTATCCGGCCGGCCCTTTTCAATTCCTACAGAGGCAAGGACAGAAAGAAATCTAGATCTATTCTTTGTGCGAGGCAGCATCACACCTTTACTAACCTATTCTTAAGATCCCACTCAAGAGATTTTCATTCTTCACTCCTCTCTCGCTGTCCTTCTGACACTCGTCCCTCCGTAGATTCTCATTCTCTCCATGAAGCCTCCCCTGACAGTGTGAATAAGGGTCTTGTTGTTTGCGGCACCAACGTGCTGCTGTGTGACACATTATCTGGTGTAGTCTGCCATTGCAGCAGGATGCTTGCCTCAGAGCCTAACCGTATTGTCTGAGCTTTCACCTCACTCCTGGCTATCTGCTGTGCTCTGGCTTAAGGCTTATCCTCAGGCCTCTGCAGAGCTGCCGGGCCAATGAACACTAACAACTTTCCCTTTGTATGCTGTGAGAACCTCTCTTCACCACCACTGGCACATTTACTACTTTCTCTGCTACAGATATTATTCTGTCTGTCTATTAGTGGCTCAGTAATAAGTTGTATTATGTTGGTTTGTTCTCATGCATCCACTGCTCATTTTGTTCAAAATCTCTTGAACAATGTAGAGCAGGTTTTTTAGATGAGATCACATGCTTGTTTTTGACACCACATCTGGTGTTTTTGTTAGACTGCGGAGCACTGCTCTGCCTTTTGTTATATATGATGCTGAGAAGCCAATAGTGCTGGGTCAAAAATTATGATTTTTGTTATCAGTGTGAATGCTATCCATCCATCACCGGTCTGTCAATCTATCGGCATTGATCTGTTGGCATATCAGCCTTTGCTCTTCTGTGAGCGCTTATTCTACAAGATTTTTGAATGCTGGCTGCAAGGATTTTCTTTCATTCTGCCACAAGAAAATCAGTAAGTAGTATTCGTACACTTCTTCCAAATAATACTCAAGTCATTTTCTTATAAACCTGACCTTGGGCACAGAGGAATCCACATTTCAAAACAGTAACTCACCATCTATCTACCGGTCTATACATTTTAACACCATGATACATCCATCTATTTATCCATCCCTCACAGCCTCTGTAGCAACAAAAGTCTGAATAAAGTCAACAGACCCCATTTAAGAAACAAACCATCCGGGGTTTAGCAGTTCTATGGCAACAGAAACAAAGGATGATTTAGTCCTTTTAGTCCGTCCAGCTATCTATCTGTGTACCTCGCACGCTCTCTCTTAGTAAAAAAGGGCAGCTGTGGCTGTTGCTTTGCTGCCCAGTGGGAGTAAACACAAGATGTGTTGCCACCTGAATGATGCCACAATGTCCATTTGACTCCTGGATGCCTCTCACACTTTTTGACACCACTTAAAGGTTAAAGCAATCTACCCCACATGTGGCGCTGTTTCAAAGGCATCCAGGTAGACATCACATGGTAAACTATTCTTTCATCCTCTCACTAGCTGCTATTGCAATCAGACAGCGCTCTCGCCGTATAATTATTGGCTTTGATATGGATGCGTTTCCATCGAGAGTCGTGTATCGATGATTCTTTTTATGTTGCATTTTTCAGCTGCTTGACATTGGTATACACTGACTGCAAAGTAATGCTTAACTTTGGATAGATTTCATATGAAAGTGATTTTTCTCCCCAAAAATTTCTGACCCACCTATACAGAGAGGTGAGATCCTGTATATGAGCCTGATTGATATTCCAGTGCTACAGTCAAAGTTGTCCTCTGTTTCAGATGAAAAGCGGTCCTATGTAATTATCCTAATCGCAGTTTTAAAAGCGGTGGAGCTGTCAAATACTCCCTTGCAGGATAATACACATATTGGCGAGAAATGAGCCGGTCGGACAAGCGCAATAATGTGTCAGACATGTCAGCAGCTGAAAAAATGCCCTCTATTGTTGTTCTGTGACACCTGTGGCTACCTTTTACAGACAAGCTATGATTAAGTACTCAAAGAAAGATGTAGATGGGGAATATTAACGCTAATTTATCTACTTTAATATTTTTAAATTATTTATTGTGGCTTATTATCTATTGTTGTTGTGTTGGTGGTTTTTCTGTATTGTATGCTTGTTGCCCCGAAATGGTTTATTGTCATTGTTGGAAACCTTTAATTAAATACAAATAGAAAAGTGAATTCACAAATACAAAAACTAACCAACTCAAAAAAAAGTCAAATCAAATGAGGTCATGCGTTTCAGTGGAGTCAGATGAAAGTAATCATAGTTTTGGATATTCTGGAAAAGTCCACTGGAATGAATGGGGAACCTAAATGGTTAAGGCAAAAAAGGAAGTGTGTGCCTCTGTTTTTATTGATTCAGTTTGCAATTTTCATAAATAGGATCTCAAGGCACAGCTGGAAAGGGTCCAGTTTTTAGACATCAGAATTGTGTCTCGGCTCTTTGCAGATGATGTGATGCTGACGCTTTCAGCTCTTGCTGGGGCAGTTTGGAACCAAGTGATTGGGATAAAAATCAGCACCTCAGTCAGTCTGAGGCCATGGTTCTGGAGTGAGGGAAAAACCCAGTCTGAGAGGGAAAAAGATGGAAAGAAGTTTGGTGCGGCATCAGCAGTGATGCAGAGGTAGTCGCAGTAAGAATGAAATTGTGGATACATGCAGATGAAATGAGTTCTTCCTCTGTGGGGTGATTGAGCTCTGAGATAGGGTGAACAACTCGGACATCCAGATGGAGCTCTGAGCCGAGCTGCTAGCCATTGGTACTGGGCGGGTTCAGTTGAGGTGGTCCGGGCATCTGATCAGGATGCCTCCTGGGTGCCTCCTGTTAGAGGTTTTCTTGGCATGTCCATGTCGTAGCCCAGGGGTAGCCCCAGAACACGATGGGGAGATTATACATTGTGTCTAGCCTGGGAACGGCTCGGTATTCACCAGACAGATACGGAAAGTGTTGCTTTGATGAGCAATGGATGGATATAAGTAGTTATTTGAAAACATGGATCAGTTACACAAAACATGATGCTGAATAAAGAAATGAAGCATTTAAATATGGAGCAACTGGTAAAAGATATTGATTGAGATGCCTAACTTGTGGTTATATTGATGCAGGTTCATTGTCAGCAGCTCTTGCATCGAGCTTGTATTGATTGGAAGGTAAACAGCTTGTCATGGCAGATGATCTTTTGACAAGTTCAAAAGCAGCTGTCCTGACGGCATGGTGCAACACAGGCTCCTGGTGAGGGTTTACAAGCCCCCTGCACACACTCACACATGGAGATTCAGCAGGAGCTGCTTGCTGCTCAGGTCACTGACAGTTCAGTCTCCCAGATTTCTGGTCCTGCAGCGTGGAGCTGCTGCTGAGAGAGGAGGTACGGATAGAGACTAGAGAGCTCTGCAGGCACAATCTTATTTATATTCAGTGTATAGATTTACCCTGACTCATCATGGTGCAGGAAGAAGTATGAAGAGTGCTGCGGCATATCACTGGAAGAAAAGAAATCTGCTTTTCTGTCAGTGATATCAAACAAACAAAAAGCATATCAATCATTTACATATGACAGTTGGTTGTGAAACAGAAACCCTTGTGTTTGCATACTGACTTCACACGTTGCTTAAATTTTTATTAATCCCCTTTTTCTTCAAAAGCACCCCCGCAAAAATGCCAATCAAATGTCAGCATAGCCTCATATTTATACAATGTATTTTTTTAATAACTCCACAAAACAAATGCGAGATCACCGCCTTTCATCAAAACCACTTCAAAACAATCTGATTGCTGAATTGAGTTTGCATATTGTGCTGTCTGTCTGCTGCCTTGTTCTCAAGTGAGATGAAACCATACTGAAGAGGGATGTTTCATCTTATCAGAATAACAACTGTTATTCCTGATGCCACAAGCCACAGTATAGAAAATTCGCAGCTGCCTGTGTTTAAGGGTATATTAATTCCAGCCATGACTGCTGAAAGATGAAACAGCTGGCTATAAACTATCTTGACAAACTTGTGCGTTATGTAGGAAGAAAGAAAAAAAAGATAAGACAGCCATACTTAGACAGTCCCTGTGATAGGGATTTTTTATTTCCTCTGTCATCGCTTGTGCTACATTTCCCACAACTCTGCCAGAACCATCACTTCTTAAGAGGAAGGACAGAGAGCATATTTAATTTCCCAACAGCTCACTTAGGACTGTTTCTTAGGATTCCTCAAGGACTCCGCAGGTAGCCCTTTTTCAGTGGTTTAGTGCTTGCTCTGTACTTCCACTGACATGAAAAATTAAATGGATCCTGCATGAAACAGTTGGGACATACAGTACCTTGAAACTCATGTACAGATCCCTTGTTTCTCCAA
Source organism: Hypoplectrus providencianus (assembly GCA_028566105.1). Taxonomy (NCBI): domain Eukaryota; kingdom Metazoa; phylum Chordata; class Actinopteri; order Perciformes; family Serranidae; genus Hypoplectrus; species Hypoplectrus providencianus. The sequence continues at coordinate 7,532,258 of JAOWBC010000115.1, forward strand.
GAGCAGTAAATCATAATGTTAAAGTGTTGACGTTTGGGTTTAATGACTCAAAATCTAAACTCAGGCCTCATCAGCCAAAGAGGAGTTTATGTAACACACAAGCCATTAGTGGCGTATTTGAAGATGAGCCTTGAAGACGATTCCCTTTCCTGCCTGTGAAGCCAGTTCCTCTGGGGGGCAGTAGAGGCATCAACACTTCCTTTCATCTCATCCTGGCTGCAGGAAAAGGGGCAAGGTCAGAGGGGATTTGAGCTTGGCTCACCACCACATGTGTCTTTGCTTGCCCAGTCTTGCTTCAGGCACAGATTATCACCATACACCGGCTACTGTTACAGTCTACCTTCATGGCTTGTGTGCCGCGCCAGCTCTTGATTGGCGTGTCAGAAGAATCTTCCTTGAATATTTATGCAACCAAAGCCCTTTCTTCACTTCACTGATAAAAATAAACACAAAATTTAAGAGCCTCTTAAAAGGATTTCCTACCAAAATATACAACAACAAAGCTAGAGCTCGAAGTCATTTGCAGAGCTTTAGCTGGAAATGCTTCATCTGTGTGGACTGAACATTTAGCCATGTCTCTACTTCTCATTTATGCACTACTTCAATGAAAAAAAAAAAAGCAAAACAAAATACTACACTTTTCTTTCTTGATATTACGCTCTATGGCAGCATGGTTACACTTTTATGTCCAAAATGCATTATAACCCCTATTTATTATAATATGTTATCATCTTCTAATAGCATTGTATAATTGTAGTTATAAGCACTACTAAATATTTATAATGTTAAAACAAAAATATTTTATTATAAAGCATTTGCTTGTTTATAATTACACATGTTTATGATAGACACAGGCTTCATAGAAAGTGTTACAGCATTATATATATGTATATAATGTATAAAATATAAAGTGCTTCATTATGTGTGATTATTATAAAGCCTAGGGGATACTTTTGAGAGCTTTAAACTGTAATTATAAAATACCAGAAGCAGATTATGACCCATAGAAATATGTTTATAATGCATTACAGACATGGTCGCCATGGAAAGTCTTATTGATAGAATTTTCTCTTCTTTTAATATTATGATTTCCAGCCAGGCAGCCAACTGGACACCCCTTTAAGGACACAGCATGTGATAAAAAATTAATGAAGCTTTGGGGATGCTTGCAGTCTCCTTTGACGACACATCCCTTACATGGCCTACATTTGTTTAGATTTGAATAGCTGTATCATAAAAACAATGCAGGCTCTCTGGGCTTGCAGTGGTGTGTAAACTGAAAGTGTGTGGCTTGATTGTGCTGATGATTTGGCAGGGATAAAAAAGAGCACCAGGCAGAGCATGACTGAAAGAGAAATCTTCCAATGAGTGAAAGAATTTAGAAATTCATTATGTTTCTGGGGAGCAAGTGACTGTGAATTGAAGATATGTGGGATGGAAATTAATACATTTCGGACTGTCGCTACTTAAAATGTCACCAATCCTACCATTTGAGAAACACGGTAGAACTGACAAAAGTAAAGGTCCTTGAATCAAAAGTAAAAATCAAATATACTTTAGCTGCCCAAGATCTACAAAAAAAGTTTTTCACAGACTATAAAACGTCAATAGGTAGACAGGCAGGCAAACCCCCACATATTTCTCCTATAATGGACAATAAACAAAAATGCAACAAACTGCTGTTGTTTTATGGACTTCTCGAAGTCTCAAGAGGCCTCAGGAGGACTTTGCTTAGACTCCCAGTATGGTGAGGTCGAAGTCATCCAGCAGTGGCCTCCGTCTGGCATTTTACCCAGAGCACATCCTGTGGGAGCGGGAGCTTTGGAGCCGGCTGCGCGACCACATCAAACAATGGCTTTTTGTTGTAAACAAAGCCAGGGCAGCTTGCCGGGGGCCCTCTCCCTCTCTCTCTCTCTCTCTCTCTCTTTCTCTCTCTCTCTCTCTCTCTCTCTCTCTCTCTCTCCCTCTCTCTCTGCCTCCATAATTCTGGACTGTCAGACAAATGTGCGTCAACGCACCACAAGTCTCTCTATTCTATTTGCATTTGTACACAAAGACCATGAACCTGGCAGTGCAACAGACAAATTCAAATTTGCTTGAGAATAGTAAAGTGAGATGAAAAGCAAAACTAAAGGTTTGCCTCAAGAGGATAGTTAAAACAGAATCACCTGAACAGTTGTTTGAGTGCACGGCATGAAACATAATGTCCTTATGCTTGTTTATTGTTCTGTGTAACCGCTGCTGCAGCTGCTTTGTCCAGAGGATAGAGTAAAACTTGTGCATAAAACATTTTATTTGTGTTTGTTTTCCTGAAATATACTCACACATACTTACTGCTTACTACTTGCATCTCTGTGATTGAAAATTAAAGATCCATATGTTCGTTTACAAGTCTTTATATAGGCATCTTTTTAGTTTGAACTTCTCCCAAGTGACATGCCGAGCTCTTTGTGTCACTAATGCCTAGTGCACAATACTGCCCTACAAAATTAGAGAACAGTACCTACAAAAACAGTGAATTTGAAGTTTTTATACTGGCTGGCATTCTGCATAAAACATAGTCCTTTTTACTGCTGACATGATAATAAAATGTGCGCTTGTATGTTGGCAACAGAAGCAGCATTTATTCCCAGCCTTCCAGACATATTGGCAAGCCATAAACGTTGACTTAAAACTTCTACCAGCATTAAATTGCCTGGTTTTTGTGTGGTTATTGTAACAGCACATTCAAGTTCTGCATAATTCTGGCTTGCGAAAGACTAGCTGTAGCTATCACACATGATAGCTTTAGCTTGATGTAGCGCCATTGCTTTAGCAATAGATCTTTAGCTCTGTTTTTTTGGCCTACTTATTGCTATAATAAGCTGTTTTCACACACATTTCACACACATTTCTCTAGAGATGTAAAACACATGTAAAAATGTCAGGTTCAGGTCTTGACTCAGTTTTTACCCAATAGGTTTTGCTATTTTGAAATTTTAGGGCAGAATAGCTTTCCAGCATGGTAGCTCAGTTGGCACAATGACCGGTATAACTAACAAGCCGCAGTCACCATGAAATTACACTTAATAGGTACCCGAAGGTGCTGCTCCACAATGTCACATTACATTGAAAAAGCCCATTTCAGGATCAGGCCTGATTCAAAACACTAGCAAATGCTGCAACGTACTGCAATCCCTGCTGTTTCATGTTAATGCTGTTACCTCTCATGCATCTGACATGTACTTGATCAAAGGTGACAATCAGAATGTTTTCACAGTAGGACTCAAGCTGATCCCAGTGATTAGCACCATGTTATTGTCAGGAGTGTTGACTGCACCCGCTTGATATAGACCAGTGATCTCACTTTAGCTATGATAATGAAAGATTTTAAACACCCTGCTAATTGAAATGCTGGTCCAAGGCAGCAGCTGGGATGCGTGCTTCGCTATTATCACTACTAATAGTTTTGATCGGAAAGGAAAACAGGAAGGGGAAAGGGGAGGCCCATCTCCTTCTCCCAGGAGCCCTGGAGAGCCTCTAAGGCTGCCAGAGTTTGTGTATGCCTATTATGGCACCTATGTATATTTTATCATAACTGATATTCTGTCAGCAACTCATGCAGAGTGGAATTTGGAGAGCTGGTTAATTGCAAGGTTTGCCGATAATTGTTTCATTAATTCTAGCTGGCTCCCATTGTTCCTCGGCAGGCACATGGGTCCAAGTCTACCCAGAGCTTGGCAGTAGTCTTTAAACGAAGGGGAAATGGAACAACCTGCTTCACTGCCCCCGCTGATCCCTCGGGTTTCAGCTAGTTTTTCTTTTTTTCTCTCATACCTAGTGTGTCAAGGGCATTCCCTGTTTCCAGGCTTCTGGAAACCTGCAGAGGACAATCATTGTAAAAGCTGGTAGTGGCGCACAGCAGGGGACCAGATTTACGTACTCTCTCCATATTCCCCTCGACAGACTGTCCAAAACGTTTGTTCCTAATAAATACCACAGCTTTTGCAATCATGTAAAATATTCTCTTCAAAGAAAATGTACACTGTAGAGTTCAGACATCATTTGTTTTGTTTTTGACAAAAGGAGGATTAGCATGCTGTTAACATTTATGTTCTGTTTCTGCTTCGTATGAAGTGGAAATTATAATGGACTGAATTCTTACCAAGTATGTGCATGCTAATCACAGCGCTTTGCTATTTTAGATCCACATGCTGTCTGCTGAAGGGGAAACAGGCGCCTATTGACTCTATTTGAATCCATTGGCGAGCACATGTTCCAATCTCAACACTGAAAGCTGGGGTTATAAAGTGTGGCGATGGGAAGTACACCAGAGGGCAGAGGCCAGTGGCTTTATTGCTATTTGGAGCACTGCTGTGTGTCTTTGAGGTTTGAAAAGTTTGAATTAGATTTGCTTCAGCACATCTCCAGCTGGGAACTATGTAAATTGACAGTAAGGAACCTTATCTGTGCAAGGGAAGTTAAAGCCTCGACTATCAGCTCTACAGCCACCGGCACTAGCGTTTTATATCCTCTACACTGAGTGACTAGTCTATAAATTGTCATGTTCCAATGATTCAATAGAGCTCCTCTTGTTATCTGGTGGCCATCAACAGTGAGAATGTAACCATATGAGCATATCCTGCTGATAAAATCTATTTCTGGTTTGTTCTTTGGGACGGGTCTTTTTTCATTTGAGGGAATTAAACCAGCATGGAAATATTTTTCAGTATCTTTTTGTTCTTAAAGAAAAACAGGATGTCTATGCTTTTCAATTCATGTGCAGTTACTCAAAATAAAGGAAGAATCCAATCCCTTCAGTGTGGGTCTTAGAAGAATACATGTCAGCTTTGAATCAATGTAAATTCAGTGTGCTGCGGGCTGGTTTGGCCCATAGACCCAGGGCAGGGCTCTAAACAGTGAGCGACAACAATCCAGCGTCATGGCTGGTGGCCGTTTTTTCTCCTTGAACTGCAAAAACATATGAAGAGCCGAAGCGCCTCTGTGTAGCAGAGAAAAAAAGGCTATCATTTATTATTCAAATGAAATGAGGTCCGGCAGATGGTGGAAGAGGGGCCGTGGGCATGCGGCAGAAAACCTCCTGCTCCCTACCTCTGTGATTTCAGTCAGCCCGTGACGAAATAAAAAGTTCAAAGGGAATCAGCGATCGTGACGGATCTCATTAGCATATTTCCAATGAGCAACATTAGAAGCAGAAATGGGGGAGTTGGGTGTGTATCCCGAGCAGGAACTAATCAATGTTTGCTGTGTCTATACGACTCACATACATGTATTTATTTACTATTTACTGCAGCAGTGTCTCTTAAAACATTGTTTTCCCCATGCTACAAAACGACATTATAAATTATGTTTAAAGAAAATGTGTATTTTGTTACATTATGTTTGTTCTGCATCACATTTTACATTTGCAAACATTTCTAACCAAAGTCCAAGCATAGAGGTGGTTGAGGGGGATGAATCGGTGAAACAAACACAGGATTGCTCCCAGGAGACCACTGCTGGTGTCCTGTGTGAAACAAAAAGTGAACGCTGACTTATTTACATCGCTAACATACTTATTTTAACACATTGACTACATTGGGGAGAAGGTGGACATGCCCACATCAGTCTTTCAACAACTGTATGTTAAACAAAAATAGCTTGCAACAAAAAATGAGAACTTTTCAGAATGCTTTTTCTATTTTTTTTGCATATAAGGAAAACATACAATCCTATGTAAATATAATAGGAATGTGCATTGTCCAAAAATAGAAACATACCCAACTTTAACTTTAAATGACCCAATTACACCAATCAGTAACAGCTACATGTGATGCATATTGATGACTTGGTAGATATTGTTTTATGATGTCGTGAGGTATCTTTTGTGTCATTCACTTTGTGAATAGCCTACGGTATGCTATGCTCTTTGATGCGACTTTAAGACATTTTCCAGTTCCACCATCACTAACTATTCTGACCTCATACCGATAAGAGATGAAAACCTTCAGACGTAACAACTTTTCAACACAAAGTGCTGTCATGGTTTGGTTTGTTTTGGTCCCTAAACATAACCAAATTGCAACCATTTAATAACATTAACCATTGTTAAAATATGTCTGTACTATGAGAGAAAACACATCTCCTTTGAAATATAATTGAAAATGCATTTCCACTGAATGTGATGCCATTTTTAAGACATAGGGTGTCTATAATGTCTATTTACATCTTAAAATTGTAGCAAATGACCAAACAAAATGTGGAAATAATTACAAAATGAGGAGGAGTTATTGAGTTGTTGTTTTTTTTGCCTCATCTAATCCTCCTTTACACGGACACCATTAGCTGCACAAAGCTCATCCAGACCGTACTGGATTTGTTGCCATATTGGCTGTAGCAGAGCCTCATCAATGGTCCAGTGGCATCAGGGATCTTCAGCTTTAGGTCACTGATGTCCAGACTCTATGTTCCATACACCATATCTTTAACATTTTCCTTACATAAACAATGATATACATTGTTCCTTCTCTTGAGGAGTAGACATTTTTTAGGGTTTCATTTTACACCACCTATTTCATCAAAATGGTACATGAATTACACAGATGCAATTTGGTTGGAAGCTTTGATAACCACTGAGTTCATACAACAAATCTGATGAAGATGTTTCATCATTTGCCTTTGTAATATTACTTTTTAAATGTAAAGAGACTTCAAGGACATCCTGTACTATTATAACTTTATCCATTGTCAGACCATCCTTGGATTCAAACAAGTAAATGCAGTGTTGCGTGAATGTGGCTATTCTGATGAGTTAAAACATATGGAGTCAACATTTTTATTTTATTCTTTGCTTTTGGTTTGTCTATTCACATTCAGTGTAAGTGAAAAAACAAATGTTCTGTTGTTGAATAGTTTGGGAAGAGGGGCTAGAGCTGTTGAATATATCTGGACATCTGTAAACGTTTGTAACACATGTTGTGTAAAAACATTTTCAGGCGTTGAAGATTTATAATATTCCAGTGTCAAGAAAGAAAATAAGAGCTGAATAGGCGCTAAAGGAGACAGTAAACAGAGCTCACGCACTTTGGAAAAAGTCGGTTTTGTTAAAAGAAAAGGTCAATATTTTGGGGTTATGTGCATATTCAGTTTCTTGAGCTATGTCAACAGTTTTCTCCAGGCTCCATTCAGTTTTTCCAGCCCTACACATCTTATACAGTTCCTGTCATAACACACAGACACCGTAAATCTGCAAAGATGTATTACTACACAATATAGTATTCTGCACAATGGATGCAGTAAACAGTTATGTCTTTTTCGAAATCCACAATAGCTCTATTGACTCTGTAGACAGTGCAGCATTATGGAGTGCAGTCATGCCATTTGCCCGAGCACTGTAAAACACCACCATGTGTGGGGTGAACAACCCAAGGCTGGGCTTGTAAAAGAGCAGAAAACTCTTAAGCTGCCCTTCAGACACATAAGACTTCAGCACCTGTCAAGGGGTTACTTAAGTGTCAGCCTGTGACCACGTGCACAGAAACACACAGCCAGCCTATCATACAGAGAGCTTCATGTTTTTTCGTACTTTATTCTGTGGGAGGCCTTTCAGTCTTCTTTATAGAACAAAGTACCACTCCATCTGATTTGAAATATTGGGCTGGGAGATGGTCTTGCCCCCCAGGCCCGGCTGTATTTCAAAAACTGAAATTCGAGTGAGTTTTTCTGAAGTTCCCTGTGGTGCTGTTCTTTTGGACCACAACAGGCCACAAATCTGGCAGCCGCAGCCTTTTCTCAGTGAAAAAACAGAAGAACATCCACCCATTAAAGCACAAGAGGAATTTGGTTAGAGAAGGAATGCAATAAAATATATAAAAAAGGCCAAATTTGACTTTACACAAAGGATCTAAGAATGTCGCAGAACCAAGTGAGGGATATAAAGGAACAAATAGATCACAATCTTTTCATTTATTGCTTATAAAGAAAGGGGCGGCCACTTCCCGCAGTCGGGTTTTGGTTATCACATAACATAGGAATGTTCTGTCTACTGAGGAGAGAGAAATCCGCTGCACATACAAATCAATTTGCTAATCCTAATTTGGAACTGATTATGGAAATGGTAATATGCTGGTTGATTAACTACTTGTTATTTGCATATTAATGATTAGGGTATAATTCTAACACAATGACCTCCTTTTTGAAAATGTGTTACATCACAAACTGTTAGGATCATAATGGAGGTCTTTAAACAGAAACATTTGGACACACATTTGGTTTGGCATCACTTTACTCTTTTGTTGAGCACAGATGAGACAATGGTTTAAATGCATTGCAGATTAATATAACAAAAATCCCTTTGCTGGGAAAACACCCAAATCTTGCTCTATTGGCAGTAATCATGATTGTGAATGTCTGTGTTCAAGATTAATGACTAAGGCGTTTTAAAACAAAGACGGAACAATTGAGCGATAAATTGTGAGTCTTGATTTAGGAGGGAGATCAGTGTTAGGAGCTCTGACTTTCTTGTATCCACTTCCTGCTGGCAGAATAACAAAGCCCCTACGGAGGCTTTTTGCAGCTCACACATGACATTCTTGTAGTATCAGTTTGTGAATCTCACTCCTATTTGCTGTGTCACCTTGTAAATTCCACCCTCTGCTTTAAATGCATTTCAGTGCTTTGAAAATAAAGAGACCACCATGTGCTTGGAACATACCTTTGCTCACAACAGGTTCTTCTTTTTTTTTCCGACTCCCACTCAAACACTCACCCACTTGCTCCTCTCCACTTGGCGACCAGAATAGAAGCAGCAGAGCGACATTGACGAGCCCACTGGGCCTGCAGGCTGACGTTAGCCCACCCTGGGATGAGGCTTGTGGAGGACCACCCCAGCAGGCTGCTAAGCCCAGGGTGCCTCGGTCAATTTATGACACCTAGAAGGGGGAGATTGCACTGTAGACACTTTAGAAAGCAAGTGGCTGAGTCATAGACCTGCTCCTTTGCTTCCTGCTTCTTTTCCATTGGTTTCTTTTTAATTGTTTATTATGGCAACACATTTTTCTATAACCATTATTAGCATGATTGCTATTTTGCAACAGTCTCTTATTGTCCTGCATATGTATCATAATTATTCCTCTGCCCTTTTAGTAGCTCCTAGCTCAAGCACTTTATGCTATAAACCCTATTCATGTAGAAATAAATTTTTTTTATTCAGTTATCATTTCCATAAAATGTGCATAAAAAGACCTGAAGGTCTGACCTCTGAATCCCATCTCTCCACCTCCTAAGATAATTTTATTTTTGATAACTATTACATTTTATTAGATACATTTTATTAATGGCTTAGATACTGTATACAGTACAGACTCTGAATAAGAAATAGGAGTGTATATTTAAAATAAAAAAGTTTGACCCTAACAATATTATTATTGGTTAAAAAGGACTGCCAAACCCTGTTTTATTCATGCTTTTGACAACACTCAAACTTATTTTGTATGACAGCTCTACTTAAAATGGAAATGGTTGCTGTTTTAAACATGTTAATGTTGTGATACAGAAAAACTTTTTCAAGTTTAGGCAAGAAAAGTTAAGGTTAAGGTTAGACAAAGATTAGGGTTTGCGTTACAATAACTTCTTGCAGATTTTACTAAGGAGTCCGCTCTTGATTTTGAATTGCTACCCATGCTAGCTAGCTAACTCGCGAAAGCATTGGCTACTAACTTAGCCTCCTCCACAGCTCCATACAATTATTATGGCACTTCCATTTTCAAAACACTTATATGGCTACAACCATATAAGAAATACCAACGCCATTCGAGGCTTTAGAGCCATAGTCCACCACCAAAAGGATGACTTTGTTCAGCCTATGGCTAAATAGAACATATTCTCTAAGCAAAATTGAAAATGCTCAGTTTTCCACAGTAATCAAGTGTTAATAAGTACTTCTAAATACATTTACAGTTTATCTGAAATGATGATAATAGGGGCTCATTAAGTCCTATTGTATTTGTAACATATTTGACTCATGAAATTGATCAAATTGCAGTAAGCCTTCAAAGGTATATACCATAATCAGAAGCACTCCCTCAGTCTGACTGCACAAAAGGAGTGAAATTAAGACCAGACTGCGGACGGGGCTTAATCCACAGCAGATTCTCCCCTCAGCTTGAATAAGGCTTTGCAGCGTGGCTCTCCACGATGTCTGCTTGCTCTGGTAACAAGCCTCTTCTGTGAGCGGGGGAGAAAAATTCATAAGCAAGGCAAAGGTAGGGATAACCTCCCTCCCTTCCTCTTCAAATAGAGGCATGCTGAGCTTCACTGGAGAGGGTGGCGGTGGGGGGGCACAGGGGAGCATTCAAGCCCTCTCTCCCCCTCGCTGCTCAGTTTTTAACCAGCCTTTTCCACGACCCAGTGTGCACGCAAGGCAAGCCAAAATAGATAATGTGGAATGTCAGCCTAGAAACAGAAAATCACCTCTACCAAGACCAAGCTGTTCCAGAGGACTGGATTGCATTCCACAGCAACTCTGAGTGATTTATTACTACCCAAAAAAAAAACAAAAAAAAAACAAGTCCCACAAAAAGACATCTAGCTACACAGCTGGTTAATGCCAACTGGTTGTGACTTGTGATGAGTAATGACATCCCTTTGAGTCCATAGCTTTGTTCTGCCATGTCTGGATGATGGATCATTCTTTTAAATCCCTTTTCAAGATGTGCAGATTATCCGTTTCATAATAATTATTGTTTAAAAACGGAGCAGAGAACTCCAAGAAGTCATTTTCCCCACCGTCGGGTCAGTTGTGTTATCACGTTTCTGCGGAGAGTTGAAGCTGTAGATGTCCACTTTTCACTGTGCTCATCAACAGTAGATCCAGGGTCCATACAAACCCAATTAAGAATCAATTTGAGCCAGTGTCAGACAGTCTGGCGCCTGGAGAGGGGTAAATGCTTTTAATATGAACATTTTATCGTTGTCTCACAGTCTTCCATCGTCTAACAGTCTGGCATGTGTAAAGTATCTGTCATGAAGTCTTATGCCTGAATACTACCACAGTAGTATGTCCACAGACTTCCACACATGGCATGCATATGAAAAGAAAGGTAGAAAAAATGATATGTGAAACAAACGCACTTGAAAGGCATAAATCATAAAACACTCCAGAACAATGGGATTGTGACAGTAGCAGTGATTACCGTATTTATTTTCTCTGCTGTTCAGTCTCAATTTAGTCCCAAGACAAATGTCATGGCATGAAATGTGCTCTTGAATCCTGTCAAACATATTTGACATGGACCCAGATTGATGCGGTTCCCATGACTGCTTTGAAAAACTGAAACCTTTGCTACTCTTATCTCGCAAATAGCTCAAGTAACTCCCACCCATGCGTCCTCCCACTTTTCATCTATCACATGAAACTAATGCATCTGAGTATGTACTGTATGGATCTGAAAATATTAACATTTTTTTCATAGCTCCACTGGAGACGAAATAGCAGCAGAAAAATGCACAAATGTACCATATCAGACCACCACCATGTCTCTTTCTCAGAGTGTTTTAAAGGCACATGTCATTTATAATATCATACCATACTTCTGCCTCTACTCCCAACAGGTAGCACGCTGCACCTGTATTTTCCATCAATTTGTAGCATTTCAGATAACAAGAGCCTGCACTTAGAGCACACGCTGCCTGAAACCTGGGCTATAACAGCTTTCTTTCTGGCGGCTCTCTCCAGGCTGACATACCTGTGGCTGTGAAATGCCGTGATTATCATTAGACGCAATGCTGTGCAGAAAGGAGCTGCGCAGAGATGTTGGCTTTTAACAGCTGAGTGGCAGTCGAAAAATGAGTGTTTTTTTGAACATATTCACCTGAGCATGAAGGTAATTTTCACACAAGTTTGTAGATGGCAGCGTTGTTTTTCTTGCAGATATTGATTTAACAATTGAGTTGGTTTTTTTTGTCCTGTTGTTGCAATGTCTGCTGCAGTGTTTGCAGCTCTTCACGACCCCCTGAAAACTCTCTAGAGAACCAAAATTTCATGCGAGCTTGTGTGCTGGATGTGTTTTCTCAGTGGAACGTCTTTATTATTCTTTGTGGAAAGGAAACACGCAAAACCAAGGTTTTCTGTCCATATCTTTAACAACTACAGCTCCCATGAAAAATAAGAGGAAAATATCTCACCATTCTCACTTGGTATTCAGAAATAATTCCAAGCTGTTGAGTCCCACCTGGCTAATTTTCATGGTGTTGCATATTAGAAGCATGTGTGTATCTTAATTAGCTAGATTGACTAAATAAGGGTTAATAATGGATTTTTTAAAATTGCTATCAGCAATCTCCAATATCTCTGACCAGGAATTACAATAGAGATGACAATTCTTCTGCTGCTATGTGGGCTGGAAGGAAGCATTGGGATTGGGAACAGTCTCAATTTTCCAGTGATATCCAATTTAGTCAATTCCAAGGCTGTTAAGTGATCTCAGTATCCAGAAATGCAAACAGTAATGCATTAGACTGGCGTGGGATTGGCATGTAGAAGTATTGGCATGTGTGACCACAGAGCCCATATTCATTCAGATATCCTGAAGTCAAAGGGTTAGAGTTAGGGCTAGGGACCCCTTTCAAAAAAGCCATGTCAGTTTTGGTACCAGTTGCTGCCATTGCACCAGTATGGTATGATTTGTACAAAGGCTCCTTTAGAAATTATAGTTTCTTGTATCTTATATCTGCTACATCCTTTACCAGGAAGAACTGGCAAAAGTTTGGGCTGTCAGAACGCAAGGGGGTAAACCCAAATCATGATATTTTACTAAAGCTATCTGGAAGCATTCACACTACGTCCATTTCACAATGTTTACCATGAATTTAAAACTGCTACTGTAATCTGTAATTGAGAAAAAAAATTCCCTTGAAATCTATCTGAAAAATGAAGTCTACTGCAACCACACCCACGCAGGTGTGGGTGTGTTTGCGGTAGTCCTCCATTCCGGTCCATGTTGGGTGGAACCATGTCAGTTTAATTACCTACCAAATACAGACTGCAAAGGTGTGATTTGTCCC
>JAOWBC010000115.1:7572610-7582683 GCA_028566105.1 Hypoplectrus providencianus
AGAAGGTTCTTTTTTTAATAAAGGGGAAAAAAATAAATAACAATTCCATGGGTCCCTGATGAGATCCTCGGCTTACAAGCCAGTGAAACATTTTCTAAAAAAAAAAAATTATAATAACTTAAAAAAAAGAGAACAGCAAATCAGCAATTTTATAAGTTGGAATGAGCCTTTTTGTTGGTATTTCTAAGCAACGTATGACAGAATAATTATCAAAATAGTTCATTTTCTGTCAATCAACTGAGCATTTCAGCTCTGTGTACAAGGTATTTATCAGCAAAAGCTAAATGTGATTTTCAGTTGCATTAGTGAATTAATACAGCAGGAATTTTCAAAGCTTTAAAGTGAAATGAATATCACAATAGGGTGTTAATTTCTAAAATTTATATTAATATATAGATGGGTTGACATTTCACCACTGTCTACATCCACTTCTAACACCAAATCTAATTTGTTTTCGGTTATAACACCAAATACTTGCTCCCCTGAAGGATTAATGGTGTTTGCTCAATTTGCATATATTTCCTATTAAAAAAAAAACAAAAAAAAACTGCTTCGCTTTTGGCAATAAACGTGTCACTTTGTCATTGTATCACTTTGTTGTGAGCCCCATTTGGATGGGATTAGTTTTATGGAGGGGGGGATGGGAGGGGAAATGTAATCGAAAAAATGGGAGCATGTCTGTAAATTCTAGTCCCATCTGAATCCTGCCATGTCAGTAACTTGTGCGGATTTTAGCGACGGGCCGAATCTGGGACCTCCCAAATAACCTCTGATAAAACCTCGACTAGCTCCATCCGAAATGACAACCCTGAGATAGTTTGCAAATAATGTGTCATTTCCTTTGGCGGGCGGAGAGGGACTTTGCACACTTCTCTGGCTTTCACCCTAAACTGACATCACTCTGGGCCAGATGCAACTTTTCTTCTCCATTTTCTGTTTTGTCATCGTTTAAACAATTCTGCTGTCAGCTGCGGAAATTCTGTTTGATTATTATGATGAATTTTTGCTTCGAAGGCACCACATGAATGGAGTTTTGTAAAGCTGGAGACTGATTACACACATTTCTCCTCGCCTGCATGTTGTTCATTAACATCACATGTTATGCATTAGCAGTTGCTCTACATACATTTTGCTGAAAACGGTCTAAAGGTGCTACAGTGTGTAAAAATTTTACATGGTGTTGATGCATTTTCCCCCCAGAAGGTGTGAACATCAACACATCACCTGCTGGAAACGTGTTGAAGGAGTGAATGGATTTGTTGTGCGTTTAGGTGAGGGGTGACGCCGCCAGGCCAATCATGCTTTCAGTTGTAAAAATGTGTTTTTAACATTGGAGAGAGCTGGAGGTGAGCAGTGTGTGTGTGGGTGTGTTTGTGTAGGGAGTGCTAGAATTATGCGTGGAGGAGGCGAGAAGTGAGGCTGTCAGTGCATTTATGAAGAGACGGATTGAAAAGGAGAAACCTCTCTTTTACATGTCAGAGTGGAGCTGTTCTCCGCTCCTCTCCGGTGACCCTACTGCTTAACCAACTGCTCTGAGGTCAGTCTATTCATCTCAATGCCAAATCGGATTGGCCACTGAGCTCAGAATAACCTGTGGCAACTTATTAGAGAATGAAACAAATATTTCATTCATTTTTCCCCCACACATTTTCAAATTTGTATCTAATTTTTAATTTTTTTTATTTTTGCAGAATGCATATCGTGTCAATAAGCCTGAGTAACGTTTGCAAAATGATGAGGTAGGAATCTATTTTGATAAGAGATTTTTTATGGCAAGCAGATCCACTAGATATATGTCTACATTAGAACAGAAACAATGAGTTAATTAACCCCTAAAACACCAATCAGATTCAGAGCATTTTTCTTTTGGAAAAATATATTCACTAAATACAAAACATTTTCCAAGTGCTGGGAAAATGGAAAAACGGGGTCTGCATGCCATACATATTGAACTATTTACATTTAACAACCTCTCTTGTTCTCTCCTCTTTGCTCTGTTAAACAGCCTGCAGTTCAGGGCAGATTTTACTGAATATTAGTGTTAATTTATGTCACTTGACATAAATGTCTCAGCCCAGTCATTGATGGCCTACCAGTGGTGCAGAGAATACACACACACACACACACACACACACACACACACACACACACACACACACACATATAGTATCTGGCTATTGTAAATGGTGTAATTTTGGCGATTTTAAAAAAACAGAAGACATTCCAAAAAAAACGTTCTGATGATCATTTAAACACATTTTTTAAGCAGAATTTAAATTGCAAAAAAAATCAGTGGCTCCAGCTTCAGTTACACTAAAGGGAATATTTTGGGGTTTTGGAAGATTTGAAGACATCCCGCTGTACTCAATATTTCAATATTCAGACATTTTATAGACAAAGTCATAAATTGCCCAGTTGTAAAAATAAACAACAGACAAATCAATATGGAACTAAATATCCATGTCCATATGCTATTGATGGATGACGAGAACTGAGGAAACAATAATAGAGAGTTCATTTTTTTCGTTGACAGGTGATTTCAACTTCAGACCCTGACAGAAACATTCACTTTTACCCGTTTTTTCCAAGTGCCGGCTCCTCCACACAGCTCTTTATAGAAGACTACACACCATCCTCTCTTCATTTTGCTTGACACTAACCTGGTTGTTCAGTCTGGGTCTTCTTTGTTCTCCTCACTTTACTAAGCTTCTTTGCTCACCCCTCTCTGTTTCACTATGTCCATCTGCCCGCTGGCACTCTATCTTATCTGCTGCCTCAATCATTTGGCCGAGAGCTGCTGAACACACCAACTGTTGTGCTCTCTCTCAATAAAATAGTGAAGCATTGCACCTTTCAGGGGCTTTTCAGTTTGGGCTTTTTGAGCTGCACCGAAGAACATTTCCACTTAAAAGCATATTTTCTTTTCAGAGGACTTCCTTTTAATGTAGAGCCATTTATCCTGAAAACAAAAGAAGACATAAAAGCGGCAATTTGAGTGCCTTGAATGAGAGTTTTGCATATTTAAATGATACAGGAAGTCATTCTGACCTACACCTAAACAGAAGATGTAAGAAGTTCTGTGATCCACTAACTGTGTTATAAACAGCTGTTGACACATAAAATATTTACAGGCACTGAACCAAGCTGTAATTATGATGGGATGAGTAGCTCACAGTGGCTCCTAGAAGGTAATCCAAAACTACGTTTTCCACAAATGACTCCCCAAAACATTGAAGCAAATTAAAACTATTGGTGGATTAATCACTTAACAGAAAATTACTCTGCAGCTATTGAATAAATAAGTGGCTACAGCCTTCACTCAGGTTCCAAAAGTAAATATTTATTGGTTTCCACATTTTTAATTAATAGGCTGAATATATTTCAGTTGTAAGACTCAAGCGAGACATTTGAAGATGTCGCCTTGGACTCTGGCAAACTGTTCCTGCAAATTTTTATTATTTTGTTGTGAATTCCTTCAAAAATTACAATAATAAGTCAATTCGAATTGTTTTGACCATAAAAGTCAACTAACTTCTCATATTATATTGTGCTTATGTCACTGTATGATAATAGTTAGAAGCACTCATAAGTATAAATAATGCTTTATAACAAAATCATAGCATGTACTATACAATACTATAATATACTATAATTGCTGATTCACAATGATTTATAAACATAGTGCCTTAAATGTGATTATAATGCATTACACAAATTTTATAATGTAACAATTATAGTACATGATTCTTAATAAAATAAATAAAAAAAATAAAATAAAAGTGTTATGATGCTTGACCTCATAACATAATTAAAAATATTTGTGTATATATGTGTATAATATATGTTTTATTGTGTTCTGAGTAATTTTATAAAGCATTCTGAGGTGCCTACACCTATAATTTTACAGTGCTTTGAGCATTAAAACGCATTATAGATACGGGTTTCGTGGAACGCGATAGCCTTTATTGTTTCAGCGTGTGCAGCTGTAAACCACAGTTTACAACCTGTTTATCTTATCAGCTCTGTGTTGAGAAAACACACTCTGCACACTGAGCTCCGTGTCAGCCCATCTCTGTTTTCTGGCAGTTGATGGCAACTTCTCGACATCTCTGGTGGAGCCAAGGAAATGACATCATGTCCCTGTAGGGGTTGAAAGCGCAGCCCTGACAGGACTGTCATGACAAAAGAGTTCCTTGGGAACATCAGGGTGCACAGAGGACAGAAAAAAAGCGTCTGGAGGGTGTGTTTTCTTAGTTCCTGTGGTTCCCGTCTCCCACTTCTAGCCCATCAACCATTTTCTGATGTTTGAAATTCCCCTCTCACATGTGCGTCTTTTTTTTGCCCTGAATGTAGGGCATGGGGGCGGGGCAGAAAGTTCTCCAAATTAGTAGTTATTCAAAGAGTGGAAGAAGAATCATTGTGTTGGCAAGATCCAGCTCAACATCTCTATTTCACTCAGCTTACACTTGGACTTGCGCATTAGTTTTGTTCCTGTCTTACTTGATATGTATGTATGCACTCTTTATCTCTCTCTTCTCGGCGTTGACAATTGAAAATAAATTAACATTCCTGAGCTTTATTTTTGTCTTCTCTAAGCCTGTGGAGAAAACTTGGAGGCGAACCCAGGAGGTCAGGCCATACTCACAGACTGTCAATCCTCCGCGGTGACCCTACCGCCCCTTTCTTTCTCCCCCTTCCATTCTTCTCCTCCTCTGCTCTCCCTCTCCCATCCATTTAGTCCCTCCCGGCTTAGAAACTCCCGAACTCCCCCCTTCTCTCACTCGCTCTTTCACTGGACGCCTCTCCAGCTTGAGTGAGGCAGACACAAGCTTTGTCAAAGGAGACTCACATTCATTCAGCCGGCTGTTGCACACAGCCTTGTATTTCATGTGAAGACATGTGGGCTGCCTCCTTCTATCCATTTATTTTAATTATGTTTTAATTGCTTGCCGTCCTCTTTTAAATGCTTGCTTATTATTTCTATCAGGCCGATGTGAGGAATTGGCTGTGGACTGTGATTCTCTCCATTATCTTAACTGATGATAGATTTCTCTCCTTGGGTTTCTGCTGTATATGCATGGCAGACAAAAGAAAAACAGATGTCGTGACTGTTTGCCTATCATTTTTCATTTCATTGGTGGGGTTTTTTTGGTCTCATTTCCAGAAAGACATACTGTTAATAGAGAGAGAAAACCTGAGGGAATAGATCTACTTGTATTATTTTAGCAAGAGAAGCTGAAGGCACAGATGAAAATGCATAACTTTTGTCAGTGGTCTTCTGGTGTATATTAAATGTTTGAGCTCATTAGATTTAGTGTAGGTGGTGACACTTAGTCATAACTGTGCGCCTTTTTTACATGCACTGCCTCAGTGGAACATGGTGATCATTATGCAAAAATCGCTGGCCGAGACACAAGTAACCTCAATTCCCAGACTTCATGGTGGGGTGGGGGGTTGCAGATAATTCCTCAGTGCAATCTCTAAGGGGTTAACGATGCCTCACTTACCTCTTAAAATCATTTTCTGCTTGACAACATCTTAGCCCCCCCATGAACATCATCCCCTGTCCCCCGATGTGAAATTATGATACGTCTGTCAGTGCTTGTGTAAAGCATCTTAATGTTAATCGCCTAATCCTTTTATCTCAAGTCCGGACCGATTCAGCGCAGCAATCCCACCAAACAAAACAGTGTTTTTAGGAAGATGAGCATGGCTGTGTGCTCCACCAGCTTAAGGGAGAAAGGAGACATGTTACTCAGCGGGACGACGGCCGATTGGGAGAAAGAACCCCGGGGTGGTGAGGGCAAGTCTGCATCCACGAGGCCTGGCAGGCTCTCGCCCCCTGGTGTCTGGAGGGGCTGAGTGGCTCAGCAGGCCCAGCAGGCCAGAAGGGCAGGGGGATGTCCCCCCAACAGTTTCCAATCTCCTCCTGTCAGCCGCTATTATGGTTACCCCATGGCCCCAGACCTCATATTTGTGGAAGATAAATGGCTGAGGAAGAAGTCACGTGTGTCTCTGGAGGGTTACTGTTCTGCCCAATATTGAACTGGTGGCAGTCTTGTTAGAAGAGTGTGAGCAACCTCAGAAGACTTTCCGCACAGGAGAGCTTGCACCCTCTAGTTCGCCCTTATCTGATCTGGTTGGGCGCCACTGGCAGATAAATAACTGGAAGACAAATAAAACCACAATCCCTATAAAAACCACCCAAGTTTAACTGATAAATTATAAGTTAGCTGTTGTGTGTTTCCTTGGCACAGAATGTGCTGCAAAACTGCTTGGCCAGGGTGACCTCAAATGAAAATAAACGCTCGCAGGCTGCTAGGTGCAGATCCATCAGGCTTTTTTCTTTCAGCTATTATCCTCCGAACAGGCGTCGGTCATGTATAGAACGAATCCCATAGTGATTTAAATTATTGCTCAGTATGCTAATGTGAAAGCTTCACATGTTTTGTGGGTTTCTCATGTTGCCAAAAATATCCAGGCGCATTAGTGAGGCCCGGAGAGCGATCAGAGCTGACTGCTGTGCTGCTCAAATTTAGGTTCATTATAAAATAATCAGGGTAGCTGACGAGTGGCTGTGGCAGAGGAGCATTCAGAGACGGGAAACATTCACTCTCCTTTGCATAGCGACGGCTACCAAGTGACCGATCCTGTTTACTATGACGATGAATGTGTGTGTGTGTGTGTGTGTGTGTGTGTGTGTGTGTGTGTGCGTGTGCGTGCGTGCGTGTGTGTGTGCGTGCGTGCATCGGGGAGATACGGGATGGCAACGTCTTGGGAATAAACATGATTAAAGTGTGTGTGTGTTTTTGTGTGGGCGTGTGGATGCTATCCCTGCATGATGTCCCTATCTGCAGGATTGTGCGTGTCATTGGTTATATGTTTGTACAGGCATGCATATGTGAGCATGTGTGAGTGTTTGTGTGTGTGTGTGTGTGGCATTTCACATATGACACAACACATCCCTCCTTGGTGTTTGACTTTGTTAAGCAGCTTATCTGTCTGGTGTGTGAGTCCGTCTCAGGCTCTAACCTTTTGCTGCTTTTGCAGACAAAGGGCTGTTTTTGCCACCCCTTGATAAGGAGGGAGACAAAAGTAGCTCTCAAAGCAGCTGTGTCTCTAATGGCGTCCTGTGTGAACGTGTTACCGGAGCGACGAGCTTTCTCCCGCGGGGATCCAGGAGTAAATGGGGAAGGTGGAACGGGGAGAGTGGGAGAATGAGGCAGTGTAAACATTGTGTTGTAACATGTCGTCGAGTGCTCAATAAGTGTTGAAAACCAGGCTCCTTGTCTGCTGTGTTTTCATGTCGTAAACATTTTAGAGGAAAGTTTGATTATTTTTGTAGAACTTCTGAAAAACGTTTTTATTATTTCAGTCTAACTGCAGTGAGAGTTTTGTTTTCAGTGTTCGAATTTGCGTTTAACTACCTCTCACCGGTATGAAACTCGCATTGGATCCTATTATTGGTATGTGTCTGTATTGGCAGTTATTTTACATATAATGGCTGAAACTGTGCCTGGAGGATTTAAACATGGTGATCTGTTTATTTTGTTTCTTTATACTTTATTTAAATAGTCCGAAATTGAATAAAGTAACTGAATTGATTCGTAACTCATGTCCTCTATTTTTTTATTTTTTGTTGATTTTTGGTTTCTAAAATGTAAGGTATACCTAATAAAGTGGCCCATCTGGTTCAAGCGTGGATATGTTGTGTTATCAGACTCTTCTGCATACTTTGGTTGAAACGAGTGGTTCTCTGAGTTACTGTTGCCTCTCTATCATCTCAACCCAGTCTGGCCATTCTCCTCTGACCTCTGACATCAACAAGACATTTTCACTGCTCACTAGATATTTTCTCCTCTTTAGACCATTCTCTGCTAAACCCTAGAGATGGTTGGGTGTGAAAATCTCAGCTGCTAGATCAGCAGTTTGTGAAATACTCAGACCAGCCTGTCTGGCACCAATAACCGCGCCGTGTTCAGTCACTTAAATCATCTTTTTTCTCCATTCTGATGCTCGCTTTGAGCTTCAGCAGGTCGTCTTCTCCATTTTCACATCTGATCGGCCGTTTAGGTATTATTGATAATGAGCAGTTAAACAGGTTAACCTAATAAAGTGGCCAATGAGTGTATAATGTATAATAAGGTGTCATAATTTTACATATTCTTTCTTGTATCAGAAAACCTCCCTGCAGAGACATACAATGTAAAATTGGCTCCCCATCTACATAGAAAAGGTCAATTTTCACTCCAGCTTTAAAATTACTATGAAAGAATATGAAATTACAATGCACATAAAGCCATGAAAGTTATATTTTCAGGGTTAGTATTGTCCTTGAGTTCAGTTATACTCCCTGATTTGCTCGATGTTTGAACAATCCCATAAACTGTTTTTATAATTGAAATCAAATGACCCATCATCACATGAGTTTTTCACAGCAGATTCGATTTGTAAAGTAAAAAAAGGTTGCTACGAACACCAAGTAAAATAAACAACATTGATTGATTTCCATGGGAATAAATTCATTCTCTAAAAAACTTGAGGCAATAAAGCTTTCAACAGGGGAAATGTTTGATTTCGGTAACTTAAAAGTGCTTGAAAAGTGCTTGAAAGCGAAGCCCTCATGTAGAATCAAGATAAACTGTCACACCTGTGGTGGCTGTAATGACACTTTTCATAACCGTTCATTTCCTCCATTTTTATGCTCTTATGCTCTCTCTCTTTTCTCCAGATGAGAAGATGACTGGTGATGCTTCTTTGAGAACTACTGATCGTTGACATCGCTCCAGCTTTCTGCTCTTCCACTGCAACACACTGAACCACTATTATTAGCCAAAAGGCTCCCTGGATTGTCTGCATACAGCTCAAGATGGCCTCTGCACTGTGGAGGTGTCCGATGTTTCGCGGCCTCTTGCTCCTTCTCTTTTGCTTTCACTGTTCGCAAGGTGAGTTACCATGGAGTTACGTGTCAGTAAGTGTTAATGTGATTCTGGTCAACCTTTCAAGAAGCCACTTATTATTCAGCTTGTGAATGTCTTGAATTTATTAGTACATGTTATTTAGTGAGTGATGATAATTCTTCTTCAGTGGTTTTACCCTTGAGTGTGAAAAATGTGTTTCAAACACTTTTTATTGAACCCATTCAGCTCAAAGTACAATATTCGTACTTACCCATGGACACTTTCACTGACACATTCCACTCAAACTTCATGACAGAGACCTTCCCCTAAAGGTTAATAATGCATCTTTTCTGCACAGTGAGCTGAGTGAGATACTGGAGAGGCGCTGAAAAGCATTTTTATTTACTGTGCCTGAAAGCGTCTAAAGCAGGGCACTTGATCGAGCGCCAGACTCATACTGGGAACGTATACGTCAGTGTTTTCAGTTGTCTGCAATGACATCCCAAGGCTCTTTTTTGCTTCCTTCCCTCATTTTTGATCAGTACATTTTGCTCTAATTACAAGTATTGTCACAAAACACTCCCGTCTGTTACATGCCCATCAAAACCACTGATGCTGGTATGTCTGCTTAATGATGATCATTACATTTTTTCCCCCCTTTCAGTCCCATTGTACAGGGAAACAAAGTAACCCAAAATCACATGCTTGTGTGCCAAGCATTGATTACAGATAGACAGTTGAAGCACATTATTTTGGGGGCTTCCTTTTCAATTTGGTTTTTGCCCTTTTTCTCCCTCTTGCTGTTTTTGTTCTGTGACAGATTTCTTTTCCAGTTTTATTTAAGGTTTGGCTGCGCTGTACAATTTGCTAACAAAGATGGATTGCTATGGAGCAGGCTATCCCTGCCATCTTTCAAGCGGAGATGCATTTTTTTTTTGATTAGCAATTTTAGATAATATAGAAGAGTCTTACTGAGGCATTTGAAGAATTGCCCTCTGATTTGGCCTGGATTAGAAACCGAGTTGAATGGTCCTATTGGATTTTTTTTCTTCAGAAAAATACTGCTTTGGTATGCAGAACGTCCAGGTTTTGGGTTTCAGGCCTAAGAATGCATATTTGCCCATCCATCAATATAGGAATGTGTGTATGTGTGTGTGTGTGTGTGTGTGTGTG
>JAOWBC010000115.1:7582783-7622125 GCA_028566105.1 Hypoplectrus providencianus
TCAGGCCTAAGAATGCATATTTGCCCATCCATCAATATAGGAATGTGTGTATGTGTGTGTGTGTGTGTGTGTGTGTGGGTCCCTCTGAAAATAATATCTGATTCTATCCACATGCCACTCACCTTCAGCCTGTCCAGCCCTGAGGGCCGGCATCCCGGCGCTTATGATCTACGCTTCCATCACATGTGCCAGCAACACAAACTCTGCTTGATAATTACCTCCTGTCCCTCGCCAGGAGAGAGTATAATCAGGTTATCGCTTTCACCCAAAACATTCCTCAAGCTTTGAAATGCTCATTGACATAGTATTGACTTCCCCAGCCGACTGGAAGAATGAACACCGGTCGTTCCTCTGTTTTGACAAACTTTATCCATCTGTGCAAAACGAAATGGAATTAACTGCTAGCAGGCATTCACTTAAAGGGATAGTTCGGGTTTATTGCAGTGGGGTTTTGTGAGGTGCTTATTTATAGTCAGTGTATTATTACAGAAGAGGCAGTCAGCAGAAGCTCAGTTTAAAGAAGCAGGTATTGTAGCCACATAACAAAAGGCTCACCTAAAAAAAAATCATATAATTTAAGGGCGGGGGCTTAAGCTGTTCTGAGCTCTCTCTTCAAAGACACCAGACTTCATTTTACCTCGTAGAACACAGCAGCTGCTGGCCTCCCGCTGCTTCGATCCGTCAGACTCTTTCTGTTCCTGTGTGACTTTGGGGACTCAGAACTAACTTTCGCCCTTTATAAGACTATAAGTCTTTTTTTTACATGGCTAAAAAATGTTTTGCTGTGGTCCCCATTCACAGCAGTACAGTATATGCTCATAGTAATAGTACCAAATTATGTGGAAAATGTCATAGATGAACCTGAATGTGAAGCTCCTCCTGTTTTATGAAGCTTTTTCATGAGTTTTAGCTCAAAGTGTCTCAGCTCTACTGTGCTGGTGAAACTGGGGGAGGCGACTCTGCCTTGTGTTTATGTAAAAATAAGAAGCCCAGACCAGATCTCTTTTGGAGGCAGTCTCTATTTGTTCCTGACAAACAAATGAACAAAAAAATCCTCCAGTCAACAAGCGTGCCCTCAACTTGTAGACAAATCAAAGGTACAAATAGATTTCAATATTCACAATCCATTTAAAGCTCTCAGACAAACAGACTATGACGCACCGTGGACAGGAAGCGAATATCAGTAGTTCCACGTCCTGACTCTGGAGGCTTAGTGTGTTTGGTAATTACAACTTCATATCTCATTCTATTTCATAAATCACTGGTATATATTTAACCTTGTTAAACTGACAGTTTCCGCCTCTCAAAACCCGCTGTAGGCCTACTCAGCTCCACCAACAGGCGACCTTGTGAACATATGAACGTTAAGCAGCTGTAGAGAACAAAACCAGAGAAACTGGGAACATGTATTTGACTTACATTCGTCTTGTTTTTGCAGAAACACTGAATGAATGAATGCTAACATTGCTCTGTAACTGCTGAATGGGTAAATAAGCAACTGTTGGCAAATAATATCAACTTAAAAGGTGATGACATGTTGTGAATGCCCCCTGGTGCTTTTACGGTTGAATGAATTTTAATGTGAAACAGTTCGGTTGGTAATATTCGGTTGTATTAGCAGTAACATACAGAAATTCAGCAGTAAATAGTGATGTTGTTGTCAAATAGATGAGAGTAAAAACAGTAACATGTAATTAAATTACCCTTCATTTTACTGTGAATTTCCTTTTGTATGTCAAGGCAATTGAATCCAGCACAGATATGTTAGACCCTCCAAAAACAAATATATAAATACAGAATGTAAATATATTAAATTACTGTTGTTAGAAAATAACCATAAATATGATCAAACATTTTGAAGGCATTGGATTAGCTTTAAATAATGTCAGAATTCAGCCTTTTTAATATTTTTTGTTGGCTATCATGGTGCAGAGAAATAGTTACGAGGACACTTGAAAAAAATATCCGCATTAGCTATTTCTTGGTCTCGATATTCATCCTGCATTTTGTCTTCACCCTTGTGCCGTTATATAACAGATAACTATAAAATGACGCTCCTGCTCGAGTAAACTAGGTCATGCAGGTATCAGATTTGTTTTAGATGTTTCAGACCGCCCAGTCTGCAGATATGAAAGAAGACGAGCAGATTCAAAGGAAGCTGCCACAAAGGTGGGGCAAGTGCACAGGCACATACCTACTGCGACTGAACGAGAGCTGTTATCTGAGCCCTCAAAGTAAAGAAAGACAGATTTAGGGGGGATTGTGCCGTAAAGTCTAGTGTCAATAGTTTTAGTTGGCTGTTGTGTTTAAATGCCAAAAGGAGAGCAGACACTTTGGCCTTCATATCTAAATATTGTACGAAAGGGAAATGTAAAAGATTAAGCGGTTTGTGTCCTATCTGCTGAGACGGGGATCAGTGAAGAGGCAGTGTTTGTTTAGGTCCTAGCAAGCGTTCCAGTATGTGTAAAGGGAGCTGATGTTGGACGTTAATATGCAGTTGGTTTTTTTTTTTCAAATAATAAAATCAGTAGACAGAAAAATCTTGCATAAGTAAAATGCAAAAAAGCAGCGATAGATTCCTAAAAAAAGACTTCCCTCAGTGTTTTTTCTGTTAGTTTTAAGCCCCCTGCTGTTCTGGATAACACATTTCTCTCTAAGGGGGATTGTGAAATATTCCTCGTCTGAACATACCAGCATGCTTGTGTTTTTCCCCAAAAGGTTGTAAAGGTTAACAATACGTCTCAGCACAACATTTGTCTCAAGCAGTGCCATACATTGTGCTGATGGAGGACCCTCCCTCGTGCCACACTGGCATTTCCAGTCCTGGGGTTGACTGAATGGGGGAAGCTATTGTGCTGTAACTCCTCTCTGGCCCCGGGCCATACACATCCAGTCTGTCATCCATTGATATGCTTGGCTTGCCATTTTATAATTCATATTGAATGCTGCGGGTCCATGGCAGGGTGATCATGAATTATCAGCTAAACCATGGGAGATTCACAGATGACTGGTCAATCTGTGTGGTGAGAACAAGCAAAGAGGAAGAAAAAAAAAATCAAATATTTCAGTCTTGCATGAAAATTCTGCCCCAACTGGAAGTATCTCAAGGAATAAGGCAGGGGTTCATCATGTGGATTGAATTGGACTTTCCACATGGAGACAGATAAATCATAAAATGTACTATTTTTCTTAAATCTAATTAGGAGTTAGGACAAAATATCAATACGGGGAAATACCATTTTACTTTATCTTGTAATACATTATCAATACACCAGCTCCAAATATTGATATTTTTTATGAAAACATGGAGGCCCTCTGTGCACATTAACCCTGTCGATTTGACTTAGCAGAGTCACTATTTCATGACTCCTCTGGATGGCGCATAACAAATGAGTTGTATCCTTCTTTAAAACATTTTAACCCCAGGACTGTTCCGCTCTCTGCCAACACGTTTGAAGCTTTTCAGTCTCTGCACAGAGCCACAGATACATTTCCAGATAGCATTGCGCAACAATATGCTGCTTTAATAATAACCGAGGACCTGGAAAGTTTTGAATCATGCGAGAACACGAAATTGAAATGAGCCAGAGTCACATGAATCTCGAGGATCAGTATTTCACTCGGAGGAAATGAAATACAATATCACCCTTGACAGGGTCATCCTAGATTTATTGCAACAGCGATTTCCTGAGTGCGTTTTTGGTAAAGCAAAAGCAGCAAGAAATATTTTCTTCCAATATGCGAGAGGAAAGCTCTTTCCCTTTAGGAGAGAAGCTTTATTGTGTGTTTGGACGTGATTGTAAAAGTTGTTGTTATACAGCCAGCTGATGAACAAACACTTAATTTAATGGGCCAGGAGCAACAGTTTTCTGACAGTTTGATTTCATTTGTTAAGCCTTAAATCTCTCTTGCTCGCAGCACCTCGGAGCCGTTCAATTCACACCCCTTATGGTAACAAGTTGTATAAACATTCGGAGCAGATGCCTACCTCACTCTTTCCTTTCTTAAAGGCTGTCCACACTTGATTTTTTTTTCTCCAGGCAGCCTAATTCAAATAATAGATGGTCCTGCTTACAACCACAAAGTAGTTTGCCTCAGAATCTAAACTTTTGGATTTGCTTGGTGCAAGTCTGCTTCACAGGAGGGTTCAGCTGTCATAACAAAGTAATGCATTTAATCTTGAGTGGAAGCAGAAGGGTTTCAAATAAAATCAAGTCTACACTATAGGAAGCTATAGAGTTTTTTTCCCTTTTCTTTTTGTGTGGGGAGGTGTTTGCCAACAATATAAATCAGGTTTGGAACAGAGACAAAAGTCTTTACGAAGGCAACAAGAACCTGTCAGATTTCACTGCAGTTCAATGTTCACCCAATACTTTTAAATAGCTCGGAGGCATGTCAGAGCTAATTTCACTTGAACAAAAAGCACAAAAGCTAAACAAACATGCAAAAACAAAAGGAGGCGTATAACATTTAACACCAAAGGGACATAGCGCGAAGGCAATCAAAGCAGATTGTTGCTCTCACTAAATACCTGCGGCAGCAAATTTTCTTTTTAGCACAGCCACTCCAGCTGTTTTTTTTGTTTTGTCTTGTTTTTTTTGTATCTAATCGTGGCATACATTTTAGGCATTAATTTGTTAAATAGAGCTTGATTTTAGAGACACATCGAGTGTGAAGGAACACCAAGGCCATTTGAACAAAAAGCCCCATGCTGATAGATAAAGAAAAAGAGAGCGAGGCCTCAATTATATTTACTTGGTGTGAAAATCATTCAAAAACAATGCATCTGTCTCTACCTGTCCTCCTCATTCTGTATCAGAGAAGTCACAACAGCTCAGGTCTCACATTTTTGCTTTGCTCGTTATGATTTACACAGTGAAGGCTGGTGGTAAACTAATGTCGACAGTAGGGGAAAGGATGGCAATCAATAAAATAAATTATGATGGATTTGGTAAATGTGCTTTTGTGTTCTTCAGTGACTCAAGTGTGTGTTTTAGTTTGCGCACAGATTTTCTGATCTGACTGCGGAGAAAAAAACTGAAAGAAAGGGTGTGTTGTGTAAATATAAGATGAAACAGTTTCTCTACTAAAGGTTTCGCTTTCATTTCACTCACTTCTGCATGGCTTATGGTCATGTATGATTCAGACCAGCGTAATAATTTGTGTTGGGTCTCTCTCCTCTCCTTGTCTGCCGTGTCTGCTCTCACTGCAGGCCATGAATGCACCTCTGTTGCTTTCACTGTATTAGTAATCTCCTCAGGCTAAGAGGCTGTGCCATAGAGCATGACCGCACATTTTTTGTCGAGGAATTAAATGTCACCTCGGGGTGGGTCACCTGCAAACAAAAGGCCACCAGCCGATTTGCAGGTATAAACAGTCAAAGATAAGGAAGCCCTCTCCTGCCGTGCAGGAAATTGAATAAGTACGCAGCAAGGAAAAAGTCAGAGAAACAGCAAAGCACAAAGAAGGTTTTTGTTTGCCTTGCGGTATCGGTATTGACCCCCTCTCGTAGAGTATATCCCCATTGAGTGTGCAAAGCACAATGGCCTCATCGAAGATGAGGGGCAGGAAACTGTCTGTCATCGGGATCTCCCCATCTGTGCATCTCTTATCAGCGCTGCTGTTTTCTGCTTGCATTGACCGGAATGCTGGTGGAAGGGAATGGGGCAAGGTCATCACGCTCAAGCCAATCAAAGTGGTCAGTGTTCCAGAGATAGCAGCGGGTTATTGCCAAGGAATGTGCCTGGATTTTTTTTAAATTTTTTTTTTACTTTCCTGGTAAATCTCTGAGAGACTCCAAACAGAGTGGTATAAATGCCCACAAAGGCTTGCCCTGTTGCATTATATGTAAGGTCGCATGTGTAGTATGCATACACAGCGTACTCGCTATGTCTTGACAGGCGACCCACGAAGCGAGGGTCACAAGTTCGAAAGAGACAGCTAGCAAGGCTACTACTGTAGAGGAAGGTAAACACTTTGCTTTAATGTCCCATACATACCTGGTATTGACTGCACTGACTTTTATCTGTATAAAGTTTGACATTTAAGAGGAGTTTTTACATTATAAAATGTCCCTTAAACTGAGGTGAATTGGGTAAGTCCCAGCTATGAAAGCAAATCAAAGGTCTAAAGAAGCAACCTGAATCATCCAGTGCAAGCAAATTTTACTCTGTATGTTTTCTTAGCAGCCAGCTCTGTGTCATCCAATGCCAGTTTCAAGCTAACAAGCCATGATATTTACCTTTCCGATCTGTTCACCCGTTTTGTTTCTTCTATAGCTGCACTTCTCTTTCACTGGTCAACCTAATGAAAGCAGCGTTGGTTGGATCCTTACAAGAGTTTATTATAATTCTACTTTTTTATTTGGGAAAAAGATTTTAAACTAAACATTTATCCGTGCAAACCATGCCTGGAGGTTGACTAAAAAAAATGTAAAAACCTGCACAGCAAGTGATAAAAGCAACAAGTCTTGTTCACCATCCTGGCACATTTCTTTATTCTTTAACCTTGGTACAGTTTTGGCAAACTATGATGGGAACAATACAAAAAAATGTCTCCCTTAAATACATGTGTGTATGAGCACTGTTGATTTTCATTGCTATGGCAGCTTTATTGTAATTGTCTTGCACAATTGAACTTGACTTGAACTGCTTATTCATATTTTAAAAGCTTCATTGAAGGATCCTTTTTAAATATAGTATTCCTCGCTTTCAGCATTACAGTTATATTATCACATATTTCTCGAATGGTTGGATCTGTGGGTCACTGTCACCCAACAAAAAAATCTTTTGATGATATAGAATTTACAGCTCAATGACACTGAAGGGAATAGACAAGAAAGGTAATTTTCAATAAGATGTCCTCACTAAAAAGTATTGAATGTTACCCTTATGCATAAAAACTAATAACATCTTCAACTGCATGCTTACAGGCTGACTTTGCCTTTCAGATTGTATCAGTTTCATTCTTTGAATCTGCTCAAAAAGGTGAATAATGAAGCCAGTACACAAAAGCTGCAGTTCCTTGAACAGCCACTTGAGATTGGCTACAAAATTGAGTCCATCCCCACACACCCTCATGTTAAAAGTCCCAACTTTACAGCAGAAAAAAAAAAAACATTAACAGCCTTCCCTTTAGCCAGTTACCCGGTTCTCAACAACCGTATGGGGGATTAATTGTTATATACACCTGTTTAAATTATAATTATGGATTAGTAGGGAGTTAGGGCGGAGTCAGGTGCAACCAAGATGGCGACTGCAGGAGTCCCCACATTGAGCTTCACATTAGCTCTTCAGAAACCCCACTGGGGATGTTTTATACAGTACATGGTCCAACTTTGCATGAATTTAAATCCTCTATTTTCCCGACAAAAAAATGTTTGTTCAACAAACAACAGATGCAGTCTGGAAATCTGGCTACAGCAGAATAAACATTGTTAGCAGGAGCTCAGGATGTGTCCTGAAGACATTACTGATAAGAATCATCCATTAATGTGAACCAGCACAGGCAGTCTTAATTGCATTAAAAAGTTGCATTTTTATGTGCATTGAAATGTGCCCTAGATGAAAAACGTATGTCAAAATGAAAGAAGCTCAAAAAAACATACATGAAAGAGCTTTTATTTTTTTGTGTGTGTATGTGTGTGTGCACCAACTAAAGCCGCAAAAACTTCTTGTATTGGGATGAAACACAGAAACAAAATTTCATGCTAAAACGAATTCCAAAATTGCACTGCGCCACTTCATCTGCATAAACAAAACCTCAACTACTCCACTCCATCCACTTTGGCGGCATAAGTGGGTTTATTTGGAGACACAAAAGCACCAAAATGGAGTTGCGCCCAGTGAATGTGATAGCACCACTGTTTTAAAGGCTACTTCAGGCTCTGCATGAAGATAAAGACTGCGTCTCTTATCAGAATTGTCTGTTCATTATCGTCTCGAGGCCGTGATCTCTGTTTCTAGTCATCCTTGTAGTCTGTGGCTCATTATTCATGTAATCCGTGTTCCAGTTGCAGTTTCTCCTGACACCCTGTCTATGTGACGTACTGAGTAAGCCTCCTGGGCTTGGCTCTGTGCGGGGCAGGGCTGGGTGGAGGAGGGTTGATTAGGAGGTTGAAACAGGGAGACTCTGCCCCAGCAAACAAGAATAGAGACGCAAGCATGTGATGGAGACAAACCCATATCCTCCTCCTCCTCAATCCCCACTTCATCCTCTTTTTTTCCCCCCGCTCCACACCCTGAGGGAGGCACCTGACTTATTCTGAGACATTTTCTTGAGCGGAAAATCCAGCTGGGGTTTAAGTGCAGGGGTAAAATGTGGGCTTTAAGGGGAGTTAAGCATCTCTGAGGGTAGATCAAACCTGTGAAACTATACCCCTGCCGCACTTGGGAGGGTTTCTTTAACTCACCTCTTTCTGTGTGTTTCATCAACTGCCTTGCAAAACGAGATGCAACAATATGTTAGATATTGAACAAGCAATGAACTAATTCTGTCAAAATGGCTCTCTCCCGGGACCATATAGGTTTTTTAATCTTCTAAGTCGAACTCTTTTTTCCTCAAATGTTTAGCCTCTGTGACAGTTATTTGTATCTTTCTGAAAGGGTTGTTTTCTCAGTAGACTATACAAGGTGTCGAATTATACTCTGCTTTAATCCGAGTGATGTGTCCATGGACCCCGAACAAAAGACGACATTACATCTTTCAATGTCTCAACAAATGAATCATTCTCGTCACTTATCACTGTGATTTATATCAGGCACTGACCCCCTTTACATGTAGAGGATTATATGCATTAGTGATGTAATGATGCTCCTCTACCAGCCTGCTGGTTGTCTTTGATGTGCGCCCACAGGGTCAGGGATCATCCAACCAATCGACAGAGGAGAAAACCTTGATTCTTGCGGCCAAATTAAGACACAGTCATTATAGCTCTCCGCTTTCAGCCTTTTTTTCTTTTAGTTCTCACTCCCTTGGGAGAAATTCTTCATCTGCAGTCTTCACTGCAGCTCAGCCGGCTGCTCCGTTGAACCAAAGTAATCCACCGTGTCGACTGTGCATCAGTTGTGGCAAAACTTAAACATTTTCTGTGAGTTGTATAATTCCACACATCAAAATAGAACGCTCTGTGCATTTCAAATATTTTGTGTACCTTGTGGGTTTGTCAGATACTTTGTAAAGGGGTTTGCATTTTTAAAGGGCAGTCAGTGATATTCTTTATCCAAGGTTAAAACATTCTTATGATTGAAGTTATTTTTAATGATTGGTCATGGTGACTTGCTATAACATTCCCACCTCTACTATCGTTTAATGACAAAACAACATTATTTGAAGAAGCAGTTTGCAGTTGTTTACGTGGATACCACAGAAAATTTGTGGATCACCCAGGTCTGGTCATAAGAATTCTGGTTATTATAGCATAGGTTTTAGAGGTTAAATAATAGACCACATCTTTAATGAAGAAAATATGAATTACATTCTCTAAAATGTGAGCAGAGCAGATAGTAGAGCTGTGGTCCAAGCAGACAGCTTTTCTTTTCTGCCCAGGCAAGTGACCCCATAAAGAGAGACTCTGCAGCATTTATGCACAATCATCAGCAGCGCGCCGATATTGATTATTTAAAAAAAACTGAAAGTTTAGTTCTGTTTCCTCTGTCAAGTTTATGATTACAGTTTCAGGTTACATGCTTAAATGTCTCATGCATGATGAAGTAGTCTTGGCGTGCACGTGGAAACTTTTACAATGACTGAAAACAGCTTTTCTATCAGTTATGTGCATCTCGCAATGGTCATGTAACCTTAAGCAAGAATAATTTTCCCATACTTAAATTTTGCATGACTAATGAAAAGGTTACTTGGTAAGGTGTTTTTTAGTTCCATTTCCTGAATCTGTACAGTGAAAGTGGAGAGTTAGTGTGAGCAAATGGTCAGAATAGCCACAATTATAAGAAGACCCAGGCTAGAAAATACAGGATTTTGCCCTTACATTTTACATCTCTGAGCATTACATGCCTGCATGTGGTGTGATAGGATCGAGCTGTCTTTAAATGGACCCACCTGAAGAGTTAAGAGGCAGCAGCGGGGTCTATCACGCTTAGCCTCAGCAATATGACAAATCCTTACCCTTAAACCCCGTCAACTACACCTGCGTCAACAAGCAGCATGTGATTCTCTCCGCCCACCCACTGTGTTTTTTGTGTGTGATTTTTTCTTTTTTTTTTTTTTTTTTTTTTGGATGTGTGTATGTGAGCCAAGAAACATTCAGGAGATGAATACGAGAAAAGGCCATGGCCATGAATACAAAAGGTGGTTTTGGAATGTGAAGTGGCTACACTGAATACACCTTTAGGAGAAAAGAGATATGACTCAGAGCGCTTCATCTAACCACAAATGGACTCTATCTGTGTGACTCCTGTATTGCCAGTTGCTATTTTAGAAGACTTATATCGGAATCAAGAGTGTCTGATAGCAGTTGTCTGGGAAAGGCGGGTGTAGCCCCGGGGTTTGTGGTCTTGTCTGACACCATCTTTAGAAACAATTCCCAGCAAGGTGGACTGGAGCTGGGACTAAAGTGTCATGGGAAATGGTGCCATATGTCCAACTAGATTTTCAGTGTTTCACCGCATTTCGACGGTTGAAATGAAATACGAGCTGCTGTGGCAGAGTGTGGAGTTCTCAGGGTGTTGTCTGTATTTGAAAAGCAGGTGTTATTTTGCGAATCCCAAATCTCCTTTCTCATCTCCCACCTCGGCCCTGCGTGCCTCTCACTTCTCATGGGCGGTCATGTGCTGCATTTGTGAATGTGTGTCGCACATTTCAGGCAGGGTGCCTTGCAAATTCAGGGATGTGGGAATGGAAATTTTGAGTGTTGTCTTTGTACAGTGTAAGCTGAACAACTGCAAGTATTTAATTTGTCAGTTGAGAGGCATGTGCTCGGAGAGTAAAATATACGTTTGCTTTATTTAAAACATTAAAGGTTCACTGCATGGTATTTTTTTTTTTTAAAGATTATTTTATTCCTTGGCTAGAAATCAAAAAGTTCCACTAAACAGATTTCAATATTCCAGTAAAGAAGAAAGGAGCTGGAAAAAAGGGGAAAAATATTAATGATGCTTTGTTCTCTTATATTAAAGAATTAAAGTATGTTTTTATTCGTTTTATAAATTCCCATTGAAAATCTCCACCAGAGCAAAACATGCTGTAAGACCACTCTGTCACTCCGGATATTGGATTACGAAGGCATCCCCTGCTGTTGGAGGAAAAGCTTGACTCTTAAGATGTGCGCTTTCTTCCAAAGATGTTGGCTACCAGTAATATCAGGAATGAAACAACATAAAAAGACAAACAATCTTGAAGTACTCCTGCTGTGACCACGGTGGGGGCACTCTTATTTGACTAAAGGCTACACCCTCCTTTATGCTGCAGAGAAAGCGTCCCTGTCAAACCCAAGCCCAGAACAATGGGGGCCAGCCTTGGGGAAACAGGGCCATTTGCATGCAGCTGTTTGCCGTTTCCAGGACCACAAAGGCCAATCAAAGGAGTCTTAATGGAGGATGACAAGCGTCAACCAACGCCTTTGCTCTCTGTCTGTGCCAGCCCTAGCCACTCTGTCTACCCTCCAAAAATGGCCCAGTTTTTTTTTATTCTTCTGGACTGATCAAACATTCCTCCAGTTCTTTCTCCCACCGTCTGATGTCTCAACGGACTGGAGTTTTTGGGGTTAAAGGTTGGTCACGACTGCTAATGCGCGGAGCGGCAAAGTTGAACCTCAACATGTGTGTTATGGTCTGCCGCTCGCAGTCGCCAAATGGCAATACTCGACACCAAAACCTCCATTATCTTTTTGCTTCATCTCCAGGGTTTTAAAAGCCACCGAGTGTAACCCTGTGGATGGTTTCAGATGCACCCATCTGAGCCACAGGACCACGTCCAATTTCAAGGGTGTTGATAGAAAACAAAATATGTATTATGAGGAAGGGGGGGATTGTCGCCAGTGAATTATAGGCTGTCAACTGGAGAAGAAGAAGAGAAACTCCCAGAATGCAACATATTGAGACCATTGCTGGGTCCTTGCTCTGCTCTCTTGAGCTCAATAGATGGCTTAGCAGGCAGGTCAGGGGGAGGAATCTGAAAAGCCACTTTCCTCACAGTCACTCACTGACCAGAATGCATGATAAGGCTTCGTGTCAACAAGGCCAGGAATAGGGATCACAGCCAATTATAGGAAAGTCAAAGTGGTTACCATGGCAATTTGACTAAATGGTCAAATAAAGCATCATTCAGTTCCCTCAATGATTGTGTAATTTACTGTTAATCTAAGGTACAGGCACAGAGAGAGCAGGCCATTCTCTTTCTTCTTCTTCTTTTTTTTTTTTTTTTACACACGCACAGGGATCGTGTTATGGATTTTTTCCTGCAGTTTTCTTGACACCGTTTTCCCTGCAGCTGGTGCCCTTCTGTCGCAGTCTTCAACTGCTGCAAAGTTGAGCAGTCAAACATAGCACAGAACGCGAGATGAAAAGCTTTTCATACCTCCCTAAGACATTGACATTTGTGCACACAAACAATCTTCCCCTCTTTCCAAAATCTCGCAAAACTTGTTTAAACCGAGAAAATCAACACAGAAGAATACCTACATCCAGAAACCTTTGTTGTCACAGGGTTTTTTCTTTCTTTGCTGTGCTTAAATCCTAAGATCTTAAGCAACATCCAGTTAAGTCGACTAAAAATATATTCCCCTGAATTCATCTCTACAGAGTGAAAAATCTCCTTTATATATATTTTAACTTTTTAGACAGATTTGTCATTACTTGCCCAATTACAAGTTGACAAGACGGTCATTAATGAGACCGAGGCTATCCGTAGTTTGGAGAAGAAGCAATTTGTTCTTTAGGCCGCCAGTACAGTCTAGATACTCCCCCTAATTGATGCAGTGTTAGCCTATGACCGGAGAGATCTATACAGGCGAGGGAGGAGAAGGCCAGCAAGGCACAAGCCCAATCAATCGCTCGGCCCCTGTTGACAGCAGCATGCCATCATGCCATAGTGGTCTGATAGATGGGCAGAGTCGCCAGTGGACAGCCACAGAAAGGAGGTTACGAAGGCAGATGGCGTGTGCATGTGTGTCTGCGAGGGTGTTTTAGCTGAAAAAGACAGTCTCTCCCCGTCAGAATTTTAAAACCCCATGAAATGCATTCTTTCTGTTTGCTGTCTGTAGCTGCCGTGATAAACCCGTCACTCCTTCCATGAGGAATGGCAGGCGGGACGGTCATTAGTCTTCGCAGGAAAGCCGGCGACTTCACTCTGTGTTTTATCATCCACCATTCTGGACAGGTTTTCTGAAAGGTTTGGGTAATTGTAGCGGTTATTGGAATAGATGGAGTGACCCCACAGCCCTCCACTTATGGTTCGGCTACACTGACGTCTCTTAATGAGGTGATAAACAGGCCAGCTAAGCAGAATCTACTGGCCATTAGACAGATCATGGCACTATAATGAAATGTCTAGTGGCCGAATGCCAGAGAATTTATACCATTAGTTTCATATTTTGTTATACTGCTACCACTACTAGTGCGTGCAGAATTCTTTCCTAATATGGGATGACTCCAACATTATATCCTCAACAATGTTTCACAGATGTCTGTGTTTAACAATGTGACATGTGCAGACGGACATAGAATATCATTATAAGTGAGCCATGCACAGCGGGCTGAAATCACTAGCAGACATGTGAGTTGGGGGGTTTCAGGGTAGGAATTTCAAGCCGGAACCACTTCAACTTTGAGCGGTTCAAACAATGCTAATTGCGTCAGGCCCTGACTGTCAGAAGTGTGAGGATAATTAGAGTGAGGGGGCAAAGTGAACCCGGGGTGGTAAGTGTTAGTACATGACAATGCTCGGGAGCCAATGGGAGCATGGAAAAGGCAACAGGCTGAAAGGAAGGCTAATTAGGAGAGAGCAGTGCAGAAAATACAAATGGTAGCTGCCCCCTCAGGGACCCACTATTGCTGCAAACAACGGCGATTATTGACAGTTCATGCAGAGCTCTGCTTGCACTTCTTAAATGGAACACATTTGCATGTTCTACTTAGGTTTTACCTAATTGTTTTCTCAGAATTGCAGACACTTACGTTTTTTCTTTGTACTTGGGATCATTTTAACCTCAGATAATGTTTTTTTTCTTTCTTTCGTTTTTTTTTTTATTGCTTTTCTCTCTTTGCATATTTGCAGTTCCACCCTTTTGTGACATGACATTTTATTCCTTTGAAAATGGAACTACAGAGGAATAACCCATTTCACTGTAATTTGCTGAAAGATGGGGGACACATTTGAGTGAAATAGTTAATTTTCCCCCAAAGTAGAGCTTTTTGGCTGCGCTCCCATCTGCTGTGTTCCATGTATAGATTTTTCCTCCT
Organism: Hypoplectrus providencianus; assembly: GCA_028566105.1. Classification (NCBI taxonomy): domain Eukaryota; kingdom Metazoa; phylum Chordata; class Actinopteri; order Perciformes; family Serranidae; genus Hypoplectrus; species Hypoplectrus providencianus. The sequence continues at coordinate 7,597,198 of JAOWBC010000115.1, forward strand.
GTGTGGACTCCAGACTCTTCGATCCCCGACACTGTAAAATGGATTATATTACGCTCCATTCTGCCGGGATTCTGCCTTTTTCCTCTATCGTTCTTCACAGAGCAAGTAAAGCAAAAGAAACAAATGAGGGGGCTAGTACAGCTGTAAAACAAACTATTCTGAGTCCAGATAGGCTTGGCTTCTGGTGGATGTTCTCTAGGTGGAGGCCTTTCTGATGCTCTGTAGCCTTTGTGTTTGCTCAAGAATTTATGAGGTTACCATTGGTCTCCAATGACCGAGATTTGATGTCTTAGCCAACATCCAAGACCACAGAGAGATGGAGAGATGGATTGTTTCGTCTTTCTCCATTCCTGTATCGCGTGCAATAGCCCGTCTGTTTAAAACTGTGGTAAACATTGGACTGCTGTTGCCTATTTATTTTGTGCCAGTGGATTTTTATCACATCATGTGTGGTCTCATTGTATCTGAGCAGTGATCCTTTTAAACTCATTAATTTTATTATTCTTAAGTTTGTGTCTGTTTTGTGTCTCCTTCAGGCTTCAGCCGTGCGGCCTTGCCTTTCGGGCTGGTCAGGAGGGAGCTCTCATGTGAGGGATATGCAATTGATCTCCGCTGCCCAGGGAGTGATGTCATTATGATCGAGACGGCCAACTACGGCCGAACTGACGACAAGATCTGTGACGCTGACCCATTCCAGATGGAGAACGTCAACTGCTACCTCCCCGATGCCTACAAGATTATATCGCAAAGGTAAAACCCAGGGGAGAGGAGGGATCTTATTTCACAAACATAACCAGGAGCGGGCAGAGTATGGACCTCTTTTTTCTTCTCCCTCTGTGCCAAACATTTCTGCACACAAAAGAAACTTTTAACTCGTTCAGATCCCCCGTCCATTCCAGAGCACATAGCATTTCCAGGATGTCTAGATCTATGATAATCGTCACGTGATTCCAAACAAATACACACAAACTTATTAGATAGGGTGTCTTTAAGCCAATCACAGTGTTCCACATCATCTAAAGTGGACTCCAGTAAAGCCACACCCCCTTTTCCAGCTAGAATGGCTGACTGTGATGCAAAAAGATCAGTGATTGAATTCGTAATGTGTATTTTTAAACTATGTTTAAGGTATGCGGTGAGATGTTGACAGATTTATAGCTTTTACTCAAGATTTTTTTTAAATCAATACATTTGAATAGGCTAGGGGATATAAATATCACCGGAATCGAAATAGGGAAATCAATAAAGTAGTATTTATTTAGTCTTCTAATGCTATAATCAACTTAAAATTCATCCTGTAGGGCAGGAAACTTTAAAAGCACTGTTTTCAATCTGGAGATCTGTTAAATGTTGTTAAATTAATACAAAATATTCACAGGATGTGTTTCAGGCTTCTTTTTTCCCCATTTATAACACATAGATGAACTGTGTCTGATAGTCTCTCTAGATTATTTATTGTGATTTTTACTTTTGGTTTGTATGGATGACTGGACAGAAAAAGATACATAATGTATTAAAACTGTGATACTTGTAATGCATTACACTATCTTATTACATTATGCATTATAGTCACCATTATACTACATTATCATGAGATTATTGGGCTATGGTAAGGGCTTACAAAGTGAATCTATGACACATTTTAAAGTATTGTGATACCTTATATTTATAATTATTAAATGTGTTATAATGTAAAGTAAATATAATTATAAAACAGTCATTAGTGCTTCTGACTTAAATTATACAGTGCTTTATGCAGATTACAGCACACTATGTGTTTTTTTTAGTGTGTTTATATTACAGTATAGACGTGAGCTAGACATAAAAATATATGTATTTTTTTTTTATTTCCAACGATTTATAAGTGCATATAGAGAAAAAAATCCCCCATTAAAATATTTTTATTGTGTGTTCGGAACATAATTGGATTCGGAACGGATTGCATTATCACCCTGCTCTTGCAGCCGCCTACGCGCCGGACAATTAATCAACATCTCACACCTTTTTAATACTTCTTTATTCCTTCATTGACTAGATCATGTAGGTGGCATTTTGAAAAATTCTGAAAACTGGGGCGCAGATTAATCCTTGACAGGCAGGAATTGACATCCGTGCGGGAGGACTCTTCACACCAGCTGCGCGTTGTTGCTGCTGTTTGAGTCATAATCAGTGTAGCTCAGAGAGACTGGGAGTCACATGAACACCCTCTTAATTCCCTATCTGGAACATTGGGCTTGCTTTGTTCAAACACTTGTACTGCATTGAAGTGGCTTTGCCTCAGGTAGTGAGCAGTGCCCATCATCGTGCCTTTTATCCCGGTTACCCTCTCACAGGATGCTGCTTTGCTGTCAAACGACAGCACAGCAACACTTCAACTGCCTTCCCCCAGAGGTGTGTGTATTTTTAAAGGGCGCTGGATGAACTATTCATAAATAGTAACCAGCACAGTTCATCTTCTAATGCACTGTTCTGTCCTAACCTGGCCCCCCCTTAGGCTAGTTGCTGAGCATCATCGCCCACCATCTCTCTCCTCTGGGTGTTTTCCCTCATTCACTGCTGTATTTACTCCCGTGAGATGCAGCACTTCAGAATAGCTCAGGAATAGATCAAGTCCTTCTGTCTTACTCTGTCTCTCTGAATTTACAGCTGAGTCCCAGTCCTCTCATACAGTAACACGCCGCTGACAGCGTCCATGCCCCTCGGTTTGACTGCGGCCTGCTTCTCTGTGCACCACATCTGTTGACAAGTCAGAGTCTCACTTGCCGGAGTTGAACTCCAAACTCATCTCTATAGAAGACTCCCCGGAGGCAGTGTGCTAACGAAAGCTTTGAGAAGACTGTGCACCACAAGCCCTTAGTCAGAATTATTCTAATGATTCAGATCAGAGGAAATGGGCTTCTGACCGTAATTAAGGTTGAAGCGATAACCAGCGATGTTAAAACAGTCACAAAGCTACCGGAGAATCAGCCCTCCTTCAGTCTGCAGTGAAGTAAAACAAGAAGGGTTGTTTAAATGGCGAAAAACATTAAGACACAACTTGCTAGTGTCAGGAAGGATTAACAAAAGGCAGTAGCAGCACAGACAGATAAACAAACATATTAAACAAGATTGGGGGGGATAGAAACAGTGGGAAGTCTGTCGCTCAGTGTGGCAGTTTTGTTGGTTTGGAAATTGCGACAGAAAGTGTTCATCAGCAATCCCGTTTTCCTCAACAAAAGCAGCGAGACAGGAATCAGATGGCTTGATTTTCAACAACATCAAAGTGTTTTGTCAAGTAAAATGTTTGGTTGTTGACAAAAAGAGAAAAGAAAGTGGTTGAATGAAAAATGTATAAAGGGACTGATGGAAACTCAGGTTGTTTAATATTCAGGTGATCGTTCCCTCAGAGATGTACTGTAAATGGACGCTACGTTCGACCCCTCTCTCTTTCTCTCTCTCTCTGCCGACCTTGTTTCATCCGTTTCTCCATTTCCTGCTAGAGTCGGGTCAAAAACCTATTCACACAAAAGGAGATAATCTGAACAGGGCTGCTTTGCTGGCTTACATTATCTCATTTCAATGACCACCAGCTCTCTGAACCAGGGAAACTAACAGAATGAATGCTTCCTCTGGTCAGAGGTGCAGCTCTTAAAGCAGGATCCAGACACTTTGCCAACACGAGATTGTGCTCGGTGCAATAGCGATTGCATGCAGCAATTTCAGCGGCAGTTTAAAACAGAGGAAGCGTGTCTAAATGCTTAGCAACAACACCTCCCTTCTTTCCAAAGCATCTGAAAATCGTACTGCAATAAATACCAGAGTGAATTCCTACAATGTGAGAGAAATTAGCAGTGGTGGAGGAAGTATTTGGAGCTTTTGCTTGGCTGCAGTGAGCAGTATTTCATACCAACAATGGATCAAATGACCTTGGGTAACATGAAAAGGGCTGCCTAAAGTGACACGCCCACAGTTATCCCAATTATCACCCCACTCTGCAGCTCCCCACTGCAGTGAAAAAACCCAAGTTTTTAACCTTGTTAACTGATGAAGTTTTTTTTTGTTACAAGACATATCATGAGTTAAAAGGCCAGTCAATGCTACGGCTGACAGCCTGCAATAATATGGCCTATAGGGAGCTGGGAAGATACCCACTCTGCGTTGCAGTTATAAAGAGGATTACTGGCTACTGCGGGAGGCTGATAGAAGGTAAAGAAACTAGACTCAGTCGAATAATGTAGAGCTATTTGCTCATCCTGTATAACGCGGATGTATGTGCATCCACATGGGATCGCAGGTCAAACAGCTAAATGATGACTGTGGTTTGTGTTACATCTGGCTAGAGTGTAACAACAACAGTTTGCAAGAGAAGCGGAAAGATCAGTTCATGCAAAAGTGAGCTCAGACGCATGACGTCATGTGATATTTATGTTGAATGTATACAAGAGCTTAAATTGGAAAAGTCTCTGTTGTATGAAAACCAAAAGTAAAGGCAGGCTGTTAGTAATTTTAAAGTGAAAAACACCAGAATTCCTGAGGTCATTGGCAGATACGAAGGGCTGGAAAGAAACCAGAGGATCTACAACCGCTGTGATGACAATCGCTTGAAGACAAGTATAATATTTAGCTTGAAAAAGGACAATGTGTTATCAAGAAAAAAGGATTTGCCAAAGTATTATTTAAACCACCTGTCTGTGTTTAAATTAAATTTATTACAAACAAATCAACAATAACTTATTTGTTAACGAGGTATGTTTAGTAAGTAACAATTGCTGCACTTTAGCCATGCCGTGTGCTAGGTGTGTCATTATGTGTTCTGTTTGTGCTCCATGCTGTGTAGCCATGGTCCTGAGGCAAACAATAAATAAATGAAACAATGTTAGAGACTAGCTGGTGAACATAGGGCAGCATTTATCAGCTACATAGCCAGATGTATCCCCCCTGATATATGAAAAGAGAATTGATCCGTATCTGCTGGGAATTGTTTCGAAAAAAAAAATGAATGTGAGTTTAAGGTTAGTTATGGTTGCAAAAAAATAAAAAGGATGAAGGAAATAGTCCATATATTTTTCTATTTAAGAATGCATTGTATTGAATGAGCTAATCTTATTTCTTAAATGTTAAATCTTAACCTGCAGAGTAACTGGAAACTGCAGCTGTAGATTTTTTTTTAAGCCTAAAAGAAGCATTAAAAATTGACACAGGTAAACTACCTCTACTACTTCGGAGCTAGTGTCAGTCAGACTTTTAAACCCCTGAATTAAATCGATTACTCTGGGTGTATCTGAAGTAAATCTGTTGCTCTCATCTGCCGTCAGTCAGTTCATATTTTGATACAGTGACCCTTGTCCTTCTCAGCAGCTCTCACTGCAGTGAAGCCATAAAAGTGAGTCTCTTAAGTGCAGCTGGCACTGGTGCTGTCAGTGATGTTTGAGCAGATGCTATTTGTTAACTTCATAATGGACTTTGTGCCTTTTATTCACGTATAATGTTTAATAATCCATTAGTTTCAAGGAGAAGACTTTTGTTATGAAAATGAATAACTGGGTCTAGAGTGCATCTTAAAAAGCCAAGTCTCTTTCTGGTTAATGTAAATACATTTACCTTTTTATTCAAGACTTTATCGCCCTGCAAAGTTGAAAGTGCAGAGTCAAGGCTTTGTGTGGTTGCTGTGCAGCACAATCCCATTTTGCAGCGACAGAAAGCCTCTTGAATTACTAATGATTCTTTGGAAGTCATGTCCAATGTTGAAATGTATGTCCAACTTGCATGACTGCTACTGACCTTCTGAAATATTAATCTCAGGCTTGCAAATTGTTGAATGTCCTATTTTGGTGCCAATTTCTTCTTGTTTGCCTCTGTTATTGCTGACATTATTCTCAATCCCCCGGCCTCAAGAGAGACTTGATTGAAGTGGAGCCAATTTCAGCCTATACAGTATTTAAACAAACTCAGTCCTCTTCTGTTCTGTTCTCCCCCTCCCCCCGTCCCTCTATACTTGAACTTTTTTAGCACCCAGAAACATCTGCATAAACATACACACACACACACACACACACACACACACACACACACACACACACACACACACACATTGTTAATTCACTGAAGGACATTATTTCGCACTTTAGGGAAAATATTCTCTCATTATAAAAAAAGGGATGCACGATATGTTTTTTTCTTCAGATGAAACCAATAATAAATACATTCATGCTCCTCATGACCAATGCTGATGACAAACATAGATTTTTGTGTATGGTTAATAACCTTTAGTTTATGTATAGCAAAGGGCAAGAAAGATGTAGTGAGCAAAGAATGATTAATATTCCATAGCTCTAAAAGCCGACTGACATCACTATTGTTAACATCACAAAAACATGAAACAGTTGAAATGTTCATTTATTTTGTCAAGTAAAGTACATCAGAAAATTGACAAACATACTCAGGCTCTTGTCAAGCATGTTGTCTAAAAAATCAAATCAAATGCTTTGACATAATCTGTCAAATCAGACATGTTGATTTATTAAGTACTCAACACAGAAACAAGGCTTTTAGAAGTGAAAGACAAAAGGCCACCCTAGACTGTTATACTGCATAATGAAATGGAAAAGGGTTGGTGGACAGCTATGCTAAGTTAATGGATGCAATTCAGGGGTTCCTTTGCATCCTGGAAAAACAGGAAATAAAGGACTGACATTTTCAGTCGCAGAAATTTGATTTAGATAACCAGATATCCTGTGAATAATCCTATGAAAATGGTTGCATTTTAGGTCTTTGCCTGCCTAAATAAACTCTGGCGCTTTCTTTGTTTTAAGCTTTGTAGGATAAGCTGCACAATATTATACTCTAAAGTGAGTTAACAAAAATACAAAGTGGAAAGAGTCCTTCTTTTTGGCGTCTAGTTATTTTAAACTACAAGAAATAAAAATCTCTGGATAGCCAGCTTTCTTGCTGACAGGTCTTTATTTGGTTTTGTTAGGGCAAAATACTAAAAATTGGATAAAAGAGTCTACTTTATGACAGTGGTACATATATGCGTGTTGATTTTCACCTCTCACTCTCACTGAATAATAAGACACTTTGTGAGCTGTGCTGTCTGGTTTTTTCAAGGCAAATGCCTGGAAAGGTCCTGTAACCCTGATATCAGTTTTAATCTCATTATCTGAATAACACATAATTATGTACGTTTCCCATAAGGATATTTATATCGTGCATCCCTAATAAAATAGACACATTGCTGTCGTGTTTGTCGCATACATGCAGAGGAGCCGCTCCCGTCTCACCAGAGGCCACCATTCCAGTCCGCTCACATGCCACCGCCACCTGTCCTGTGTGTCTTTTAATGAATGTCTTCCCTTTCAATAGCGGTATGAAGACGCTGTTAAAGGAAATGCCATCGCTAATTCCTAACATCCCTTTAGCTGCTCTCTCACTCTCTTATTCATTACCACGTTCATTTACATTCATTTACACTTCTTTAATGCCTCCATTCCTCTCTCTGTTTGCCAAGGTTTAAACTAGAATGCATATGTGACAGTCCTGCCTGGGATTTCATCAATTTCTTTGTAGCTGTAACGATGAACTTTCTCCCCCCCCACTCTGTGCTAATAATGTTGTCTTTGCCGAGTGCTCTTTCTGTGGGTAGTCATGATGAAATCTCTGGTCAATCTTCTTTTTTTCTAGGTGCAACAACCGTACGCAGTGTGTGGTTGTCACTGGCTCTGATGTCTTTCCTGATCCATGCCCTGGCACCTACAAGTACTTAGAGGTCCAGTATGAGTGTGTTCCCTATAGTAAGTATCGCCATCCAAATCTCACACTGAACTCTTATTGTGTGTTTTTGAAGTGTCTGTAGACTAGACAGATGTGCTGTAACTACAGTCTGTTTTACAGATGATACCGCAACTGGAAGACTAGCATTCATTTTGATAAATTAAGTGGATGTGTTCAAGTGTTGCAGTCATTTAAAGGGTCAGTTCACCAGAATTACCTCCAGTGGAATCCAGCCATGCAGATAGTCTGTGGTTTAATTAGTGCAGGTTTTCAAGTATTCATCTTCAGATTTGGGTTTTTTGAGAGCTGTTTCTTTTTTGGATCAGGTTCCCCGTTGGCAAAATACGCAGATTCATCAAGCTCAAAGGCTAAATATATTATTTATGTAAATTAATGTTAATTCGGTAATGGTTGAAATTAAACTTCAGTTTGTCTCTTTTTTGGGGGTTAATGTTTTCTTTAAAAACTAGTGTCTGAACTGAAGATGTTTTGTGATGGAAAAGAATCATCACTTAACGCTGCGGGTGGACTACACATATATTAATATTTCAAGCCCATTAATCTAATAGTTATTTGATGGGATCTCTATTTTCTCAGGGCAGCTCAACAAAAAATAAGGTTTAAAAGAAGCTGGATACTACAACAGTATATTAGGGCCTGGGGAAAGGGAGTAATATCCATTGGAAAAACTCAGCATTTCCCGGATTAAAATGATATTTTTATGAGAAAATAACTCACAAATCCTTGAATCTGCCCATTGTCTTGTAGTTCTTGATGCTCAAAAGCTATCACCTTATCCAAATAATTATACTGTTTCCTCCTAAAGAGGTCCAATTTAGGACAATATCTATTAAATTTCCAGATGCGTATGACAATAAAGTAATTTCTGGTTAAATCAAGTATTGTTGTTGCTCAATTTTATAGCAAAGTACAATTTGTGAGGAGGGTGATCAAACTTGCAAATGGAAATGATATGGCTATTTAACAAAATAAAATTACCTAGTGTTTTTCCAAGAAATGTTCTCTTAAATTTGTAATTTTGGCAATTGTTGGCATAAATATTTCACTTCTCTCTCAGAGAATGTTCTTTTTTTTGTAAAGTTTCAAACTAATCCTGTAATTTATTTATTTTATTTCATTCATTTTTTTTTGTTTTTTTTTTTTTACCTACAATGTCCCTAATACTCAAGCCAAATCCTAAAAGATTCAAAGAAGGGGTAAGATGGAATTAAAACATGATAAGCAGATTCAATACTAGATTTGGATTCAATACAAGATTTGCGGCAGTGAGATGTGAGCTTCCTGCTTCCTTCCTCATCACGACAGAAGCAAATGGAATATCTGGTTTGTAGTTGAAAATGACATTTAAAAAATATCAACAGCAGAATCTTCCTCAGAAACAGTGTTTCTGTTACTGTGGATGATCCACAAGGCTCTGTGAAAAATCTTGATTGGAGCAACTTTCTAGCTAAGATGCAGACCTACAGAAAATGTTTTTGTCACAGCTGTGAGAAGCACAAACAAAATTCTATTCACCTTGGCTGTATTTGTATTTGGTGGAAGAAATGTCAGAGGCAGATATTTCTAAACCTTGGCAAAAACAACAATACTTGAATGGTACTCTGAGAGCGCAGCAACAGCCGAGGCCAATGGTGCATTCACATGCACCCCAGAAGACAGAGGATTGTTTGGAATTTGTATACCTTTGTAATTTGGGATTTTATTGCTGAGATGTTTAAACAACACATGTTTGCTGTGTTTGCATGGCAATTAAAAACAAAAGACTCATGTCAAGCTAATTATGAAAAAGATCTGCAAGTAATTTTTCAGATTATTTCAACATCACATGAATGCAGCACACGTGCCCTGTTTTGCAATGCTATATGATTCAGATTTGTCCTTAAGAGTGGTACTTTTTCAGGCCTGTTACTGGTCTGAAACCAAAAATTAGAATCCACTTTGCTTAACCTGGCCATGTAAATACATCAAGCCCAGGCTGGGAAACAACGACTCCCCTAAAGGAGACTGCTTTGCCCGCAATAATAGCTCAATGTAAAACTAACTGTTCTGGTGACACGTGCTGCTCAACTCTCTCGCCCAAAGTTTACTGGAGCATCTACATAATAATTTAGGTTTGTTGATCAAATGGGATTATCCTTTTTTGTCTACATATATCCTATTCAGTGATTTCGGCCCTTAAATGGTCCAATTCCAACACCTAATGCCAGATTGGCTCATCCATAAAGTTTAGCGTGTTCTTCCTCAGCTTATGCAACATCCTTTCACCATGTTTAAGGAAAATCAGATTGGTGTTTTTTTTCATAATTATGCTGGAAGACAAACAAACAAACCAAAATTGTTTTCTCTTAAATATACTATGTACTATCTACATGTCTAGATACCATTTGGGGTACTTGTTAAAACTGGGTGTACCGACCCTTTAAGTGGCTTTAATGTTTTTTGCTATGATAAAAAAGGAAAGATTTCAATGAAATGGGTGCGTTAAAGGACTTACTTCGGTACATTACACTCATGAATGTCCTGTGGAAACAAACTACAGTTCTGTAGTGTAAAACAGCTAAATAATCCCAAACCAAACTCCTGTATTCGGTCATGGATGAGCTTTAATGTTTCACTGTGAACATGATTTAATTAAATGCACTGTAGAGTTTATTAGATCCGGCACTATATCAAGCTCTGCCTATGGTATCAGATTTGAGTTAATCTACCTTAAAAGGGTGTTTCAGAGTAGTTTATAACAGCAGCTTTAGGCTTCATCCCTGCCTGTGAAAGTACTTAGTATTTAAATTGATGAATTGTAAACATATTCAGAAATATTCACCTCTTTTTCTCTTCTTTCAAACAGACCTCCCTTTCAACTCCTGTTCCGCTCCCCCACGACTAACCTCTGCGCTCTCATTTTTTTTTTCAACTTCTAATCTTTCACATATTGTCTCCAGCCTCTCCCTCCTCCACCCAGAGTGTACACAGCTCCAACAGTCCACTAGAGAAACTCCATATTAGGCCGACTGTTCATCAGTCATCTCATGTGCTGTTGCGCTCTTTGGCTCATTTGAGAGTTTGGTCTGTAACATTAGCACCGTGTCATGTTTTACGTGTGTGGGCGAGCGAGTTTGGAACCAAGTTGTGATTTGTGTTTATGAAGTTTGAACAAATTCCACCCTCAGTCAATACATGCCAAAAATAACTCCTGTGATGTTTCTCTAAGAATGTTATCCATCTAAATATGACCAGGAGATTTTTTTTCTCCTTCTGCCACTTAGGAGAAGCATTTTTAGAGGGATTTGTTCTGCTTTTACATTGGCCAGTGTATTATTTAGTTGGCAGTTAGAAATGGTAGGAATGAAAGGTTTAATACGCTGGAAAGCATGGCACATAGCTTGTCTCCAGCCATAACTTGTCTGTTTTTATATCCTAGGATGAGAGGCCGTTTTACTAACAAACACTTTTTTTTCCTAGCTCTTCTTTCCCAAAGCAGCACTGCAGTTCATCTCATGGTCATATCCTCCAGCTAATTCTTCTCTTTGTACCTGGTAGTTGACTCGTGATAACCTTTCTCTCCCTTTTGCACTCTTTTTTGCTTTCTTTTCCAATGCCTGAAATAGAAGTGGAGCAAAAAGGTAAATGAGTGGTCTGGTCCTCCCCCTCCCCCCTCTGGCTCCTTGTTCTGTGGTGTTGAGTACAGCTCCCCTCACGTCTCCTCCCCCTTCCTGATTGCCTCTCCTGTCAAATGCTAAACCCATAGGAGGATTGTTTGCACCCATGGAGTCCAAATGAATTTCAAAACTGAATTTCAAACGGTCATCGAATGTAGTTTTTCCTTTTTTTTTTTTTTTTCTCGCAATGTGAAAGAAACACCAACTGTTGGGTGTTGATTTGTTCCAGGGACTCTTGCCTAGCACTGTGTTAACCCTTGAAGAATGAGTAGTTGTGTGTATATATTCTTATTTGGCGTAGTCTTAGTTTGCTTGGCCCAACTTCTGCTGCACCCATAGCACGTGATGTGAAATAGCAGTGATGGCTGAGTGAGATTGGCACAGACAAGTAAAAAAAGTTTGAAAGGAAAACAAGAATTCACTGTGTCCCTTTTTATCCAGAACCAATTAATTAAAAAAATGGGATCACTGCCATGGCCTCCCTCACCCATCAGTGGTTACTCTTGTCTTTTTGCAACAGAAGTAGTGAAAATCCTTTACCACTGTTGTCGATCTCTTCCCCAACCTCCACTTTCATTTTACCTCTGCTTTGCTGCCGCCACCACCATTGACAACCTGTTGTTCACTCTTATCACAAGATGTGAAGTCTGTTCCCTTTTTATTTTGGTTCACGACCTCAGTCATGTCAGTATGCATGTGCGGTGTGTCCATATACCCAGCTGTTCATGTAGTACTTGACGTCAGAGACAGGCTGGTGTTCAGTGGTGGACTCAGGCTCTCTGAGGGGCAGGGGCGGAAAAAAGGAAAAGGGCACCAGCGCAAAGAAACTTTTCTGTAGTTGATCTTATATTGCGGGCATTGCCTCTGTCTGGTTTAATAGCCACTTCATCATGTTTTCTCCATTTAATGAAAATCTAGAGGGCACTTTTTTTTTCTCGAAGAGCACCCAGGGCCCTTCATCATGTTTTCTCGACTGAAACACACCCTAAAGGGCACTTCATTACAATTATTTAGGGGAACCTTAGAGGGCATTTTGTCCTGTTTTATCTACCATTGAGGCACCCAAGAGAGCACTTTTGTGGCTTTTTTTTCCGAATTCAAAGGGGGCCGTTGCGCCCCCCCCTGCTCCTCCCCTGAATCCATCAGTGCTGTTATTAAAAAAAAAAGAAAGCTGTGACCTTTACTTCCCCCATTTTCCATGTCTTTCATTTGCAGGATTTTTTGTTCACATTTTATTTTGTTTTGTCCCTGTTAGGACGTAGCAGCAGACCCTTGAGATGCAAGTTCTCCTAACGTCACATTTCTCATTCTGAATAATCACAATGACACATTCATTTCTTTTCTTTTTTTCCCTGCCCATCCACAGTAGTACGAACTAGTTTAAACATTCCTCCAAATTCACAATCCCTGGTCTTTTTATTCTGCACTTGAGTTGTACAGCAGCAAGAGTGATGCGTGTCAAATGTGTTACGTGTGAAATATTTTGCCTTACTGTATTTTCTTTCACTCTCTTCTCTGTCACTAGTTTTCATTTGTCCCGGGACTCTGAAGGGCGTAGGAGACGCCACCTTCCTGTTCGAGGCAGAGCAGCAGGCAGGGTCGTGGTGCAAAGACCCGCTGCAGGCCGGTGACAAAGTCTTCTTCATGCCCTGGACGCCATACCGCACCGACACCCTCATCGAGTACGCTTCTCTTGAGGACTTCAAAAATGGTCGCCAGACGACCACCTATAAACTGCCGCACCGTGTTGACGGGACAGGCTTTGTGGCGTATGATGGCGCCATCTTCTTTAACAAAGAACGCACTCGCAACATTGTCAAGTTTGACCTGCGCACTCGCATCAAAAGTGGCGAGGCTATTGTTAACAATGCCAACTATCACGACACCTCACCGTACCGCTGGGGCGGCAAGACAGACATTGACCTGGCAGTGGACGAGAGGGGCTTATGGGTAATCTACGCCACAGAGCAGAACAATGGGCGCATTGTGGTGAGCCAGCTCAACCCATACACTCTCCGCTTCGAGGCCACGTGGGAGACGGCGTACGACAAGCGCTCTGCCTCTAACGCCTTCATGGTGTGCGGCGTGCTCCATGTGGTGCGCTCGACCTACGAAGAGAACGAGAGCGAGGCCAGCAGGAGCCAAATTGATTACATCTACAATACCAAGCTGAGCCAGGGCGAGTACACCGACATCCTCTTCCCCAACCAGTACCAGTACATCACCGCTGTGGATTACAACCCCAGGGACAACCAGCTATACGTGTGGAATAACTTTTACATCCTGCGCTATGACCTGGACTTTGGCCCGCCAGATCCTGCTGAAGGTGAGAGCTGACATTTAGACATTTGATTTTAGACTTTAATGTTAAGTTTGAGTATGCAAATGAGATAATATCTTATTAAATATGTGGTGATTTGCACACATTCCCAGAACAGAAATCTGAACATTGGAACCAGGTTTAAAATTCATGTTTCCTTTTGTTGACATTTTTGAGTCAAAAGGTTCTACAGGAGAGATTTTTATCTCTCCATAAATCAGAAAATACTGTCAACAGCTATAAAACAATCTATAAAATGCTCTATAAATCAGGCTATGAATGATGTATAAACAAACCCCTCTGTAAAAACCTCCAGAATACAGATTGGAATGAAAATGGGAAGTGGGAGGTTTCTGGCTCAGAGTATGATGAAAAACATACTATACTATATACATACAGACAGTCTATAAGAATATGCATTGTTTAATCCCATGCATATTGCAAAACACTGCAGATGGAATGGGGTAAAAGGTTTAAAAAAATTTGCATGACACATTTTATTAAATTTTAGGTTTAAATATACAAAACACTTCCTTTTGATGAATTTTAATAAAATCTACAGATGCAAATAGTCAAAATCGTAATCAGATAATATTACTAAATCTCAAATGGAAAAAATCCTGTAGTGTCTTGCCTTTACAAACCACCCTTTTGTGAAATTGTTCCATTGTTTGGCTGCAGCGTGGCATGTCACAGATGGCTGCATTCAAATTTGGAATGCAAGTCAGGTGTGATAAAATAAAAAGAGGGTTGTGTTAGTCTTGGGGAAAGGGCTCATTTGCAGACAGAAATTACCGATTCACCTTGGAATGAGGGAGATCTCCCAGCGGTATTGAGCCTCTTCAGTAACCGGTTTCTTTATAACCATGAGGCTCGATGAGGCACTCACTCACACTGAAGCTGGAACCTATCAAATTCTTTAATCTCGGCCTCATCCAAAACCATTATGGATATATATATATATATATATATATAAAATGATGTATACATCTGAGTGGCGTGGGCTTGTGTATGCATGGTATGTAAAGGTTATCTTTGCTCCCCTAACTTGGGATCTCAAGTTTTGTTGCCATAGCTACATCATCAGCTTCACAGAAACCTTTTCTTACAATAGACCAGGAGATAATAGCCATCCCATTGTGCCATGATATTTTTAAAAGCATTGGGCTGAAGTGTGTGTGAGTTATGCAGCACATGTTGAATCAGTGTATAAGAGAGATCAATTACAGTGAAGGATTTTGTCAGGCAGTTAAAGGGGCTTAAATTAATCTGCGAAGTGCTGAGAGGTGACATGGGTGTCATCTGACAGGGACCTTTACATAAAGATGATAATGGGCTTAATTACCTGACTGCAGCCACCTTATCCCATAGAGTCTGGGCTGAGTCTCCTGTGTGATGTGGGGAAACGAGGATCTTGACCCGACTTTTAGTTACGTTAGAAGCTCAGGTTGCCCCCTGAGCACTGGTCTGGATTAAGTTATGATTTTTAACTTCTGGATATTCGGGAGGGGTTGCCAGGGGGGAAATCTGATTCTTGACCTGAGTTGTTGAAGGGGGGTTAGCGCTGATGTCTCAATGGCGGCTGTGTGCTCCTGAACTCTGGCCTCTTGTCAACAAGTCTGTTTGTTTTCCTGCCGTTCCCCTGGAATCTCCCCAGCATGATAACTCGACACCCAAGGGGCACGGTGGCGGTGACGGCCTTGGTGGTGGTGGTGGAGGGCCACAAGTTTGTGTCTGTACTGCTGAACAACCAAAGGCTCAATTAAAAGTATGTTAGAAGAGATATGAAAAATAGTTTAATGAGTTCTCCATGCATGCAAACTGCCTGCTCAACTGTTCACGTCCTGATGTATGTAAATGTAATTAACAACTGAATTATCATAATTACCCTCCTTGTCTCAAAAGAGGCTCAGGGAAAGGAGGAAAGTGGCCATCACAGAGCATTTTCAATGAAGGGTTTAATGTGCTCTCTCAGCTACTGTAATGCCTCGGTAAACATAAATGCCACATAGGCTCACTGTTGCCACTTGCTGCAGGAACAGTGCCTTTAATCAGAGAAACCAAGAGAACATAGCTGTTGATTTCACTCATTATTCTAAATACCCGTTCCTGTCTGCTGTTCTGTTGCTGGCACCCAATCAGATATGCGTCCTTGCAGCAAAACTTGTCACTGACTGTGCATCATTAAGTGTGTTTTATGAGAACATTTTGAAATGATGTGAGCTCAAGAAGGAGAGATCTCAAGATGCCAAGGCCAACAGCAACAGCGGTGGCGGCAGTGGCGGCAGCGGCGGCGGCGGTAGCACAAGCAGCATGGCAGACTTTGTGAATGGCACTTGAAAATAATTGGTTCTTGTTTATTAGGGTTTTTTTCCAGATCTACACCTTTAACTTCTTTACTGTGTAGCTATTAGGATTTATAGCTGCCCATGATATGGCGTTGAATTAAACAACCTATTCTGCAGGGTAATCTAATGGTGCTGAAATAATGTCTCTCTCTCTGAAACTGAGGGGCACTTGAGGCGTAAAGGAAATTAATTGTGCCCATTAAGATTCATCGACCACAGAGTGAAGTTACCTCGAACACCAAACCCAGAGTATTTCTCTCCTTTGTAGAAGTCGTGTAATACAATGAGCGTCTGCGTCCTTTCCTGTCAGAAGCATCAACCTTGGCGGGAATGCTCATCCCAGAGATGTGCTGAAGTGCTGGCAGGATTAGGGGGTTATATTAAGGGAGTTTTAGCAAAGTGATCAAAGCAGAAAATAATTGACCTTAGCAACTTGTCTGCATTTTCCATTACCTTGTGTAGAGTGTTTGTAACGCTGCAGGTTTTCTTAATTCTGGCCCTGGTTGAAGTGATTAGCTGAGATCTTTTCCCCTTATTGATCTTTTCGCTTATTGTTCCAAACAATTCACGCGCTTTTAAAGAAAATGTCGACGCTCTGCTAATGCATTGTGAGCACAAAACAGCAATGATCAATACTTAGAGAGTCAACCTCCTCAGAGGTCTCTTGAGAAGAAGCGCATGCCAATAAAAAGCACACCAAAGCCTCCGCCGTTACAAATTCAGAGGGACACCGGTAATGCATTCTCTGTGATGTGCGAAGGCTTTAACTGATTTCAGTCCAATGAATTCAAAAAAACTAATCAGAGGAGCCGGCAATTGCCGACAGCATTTCAAACTAACAAGGAGAGAAAAGGAGAAAATTAATTTGTATTTGAGGTAGCATTGATCTGAGGCCTTAAAGACGAGAGGCATAAAATGAACAGCTTTGTCCAAAAGGCTTAGCCACTCCGCGTAATCTGGTAGCATTGAGCACAAGTGGGCTCTGCGCTCAATTGAAATGTCAAGCAAAACCACTATTTCATATCCTGCATGCCACATGATAGATATCTATCATCACAAAAGCTGATGGGTTTTTTTTTCAGCCATTTTGTGGCTAAACCCAGCTGTGCACCTCGCTGCACTTTGGTATGCTTTTATATCCCTGAACGACGCCTCCAGGTGAGCCGTCAAGACAGAGGACATTTATAGACGTATCACGCACTAAGCCTGTGTTCCACCCTCTGAAGCATGGTGTTCGGCAGCAGAAATAAAAGTCTGAAGCCAGGAGATTTGCAAGAGCCGTACTTGTTCTACTTTCTCGCCATGGCTCAGCATTGGCAAGATATGGCAGGGAACTGTTTAAGTGGGCAATATACACGACAGAGTTTTGGAGTGTATTTCTGTCTGAACATATATCTCCCTGTCGGCATCCATGTGTCGTTACTGCCAGCCACCTTCCTCTGACTCAGACTGCCTGGTTGTGACTGTGCTCTGTCTGCTGTCTCCACAGTGCTCAGTTTCAGGCCTCATAAATTACCCCGTGCAGTCACAGGATATGTCCGGCAGAGCTTTTTCTGTCTGCTGCTCTTCAAAGAACAAGTGTTTGAAAAAGAAAAGAAGCAGAGAGGGCTGCGAAAAATTCTCAACAGCTTGAGTTTTTCATTTAGCAGAAATAAAGACATATTCCACAAGGTCTGGATAAGAAACAATAGACGGATTGTCATGTGGCCGTTTACCTTCCATGCCAAGCTGTGTGCTCCCGTCACGTAGGCTTAGGTGAAGCAGAACAGCATGAGCGCATATAAACAGCCTAATGTAAAATTCATGTCTTCTGGGACTTGTTTCTCTGTCATTAATTACCAGCACAGGCTCTAGGTAAAGAGGCAAAAAGACCAACTGTAGCTCTCACACGGTTCTTATCCTCTGAGACAGTCTTGTTATTGAGTCAAGCTTAAATGCACAATGAATAAAGATATATGAAGACACACAGAGTCACACCATGTCACTTATTGGGCACAGCCTGCATGTCAGCCGGGGCTGTACCAAGGAGTTTAAAGCTTCCAAGCATTCATAATGTTGACATTCGAAATCTAAATCAACACTTGAATGCTGCGGCGCTAGGGTCGGGCGATTGGACGAATATATCAGCTATCACACATTGGATTAGTGCATTGCTGTTGTTTTCATTTGGGGCAACTATTGGGAGATTTTTTATATTTTATTATTCTAATTTAATGTTCTGCTTCTAAAGGATGAACGCTCGCTGAACAGCGGGTAAAACCAGCATGTAGAGCCACCACCTTTCAAAATCCAAATCAGAGATGGAACAGAAATACTCATCAAGACAGTTTGGGTTATATTTATTAAGTTAGTTTAAATGTAATATGTTTTATTTGTTAGCATAGTGGTTATAGAGAGAGGCCTGAATTCCTCCTCCATTCCTCCATTTTCATATTTTGGACTGCTGTTATCTGGTGAGATGATATTGGTTAGCTCTCTCTTTACAGCCATCTCTGGTAATAAACACATTGGTTAGTGAGCTTTAAAGGTGCTAAGAGTTAGATTTTGTTGTCTTTGGCACAGCCCAACTAGCTGTTTGTCTTTGCTCAAAGACAGTTCAGCCAGCTGCTGGCTATTTACCTGGCTCTGTTTTTGTTCTAGGTCATTTGGTCTTTTTCTTTACAGTATGATGAAAGCAGAAGGATTGAAGGACGTGACTGACGATAGAAAGCTTGCTCACAATTCATATGCTCAAGAAAAGTCTGCAGCTCTATCAGGTGCTTTTTTAAATACAAGGTCTGCTAAATTATGAGGTAGAAAGTGTGCTGGCACACATTTACTGATTTCCAGCCTTTAACAGTGCCAACACACTCTGCTAAGAAAGAGATAATATTTTTTTTAACTAAGCTCTGCCTATTTGATATTTCTACTTCTATATGTGTCAATGTACTGGGAGGATTAGCCTTGTAAGTGATTCATCTTTAAAATTTAAACCAATTAAAACTGGTTGACTTGTCATTGCTCTTCCCTAATAGCAGGAATTAGGCGGCTTATGATCCGTTTATCCTGGCGTTTGTATGGACAGGTAGATAATTTTTTCTGCCGTGTGTATGTGTGTAATCTGAGATAATAATGCTCTTTTAGTGCAGCTATGTAGGCTGCAAAAGCAAGGACAAACATCTAGTATCTAGACCTCTGATCATCTGATTATGGTTTAATATTTTTTTGTCATCTTTCTCGCAGAAATGTAAATGACTCTTGGGGGCTATAAAGTGATAAAACTAATTCTGCCTCATCTCTGAGATCTTGATTGATGATCTTGCATAATGATTTTCCTTCCTTTTAGCAGTTTAATTCAAACACTCGGGTTTAGACTCTGGTGACAGCCGTTTGTCAAGTACTCAATCTCCAACTCTTCCATTATTTACAAGAGGTATTATTCAGCATATGGCAACAGTATGCCTTTGGTGTCAGATTGCCCATAAAGAGTGACTTCACCGCCTCTTGAGAGAAATGCCAGCTAATTGGTGCGGCCCTCTTTTGGTCGAGTGCTATCAGAGGACATGAGGCTCTAACTGGAGGGGAATTTGCTCTTGGCAATCAAAAGAAAATTGTAGCGCGCCTGGTGCAGAGACATCAAAATAAGCCCACAAATGTTCCAACATCTGACGAGTGCATTACTTGATGTGATATTAAAAAATATGTTGTTTATTTGATGTTCCTGATGTCCTTCACAATCACACTCTGATAACCCAAGACTGTAAATACCCACAAAGATTGTATCTCGCCTTTGATTAAAAAAATCACTCAGTCGACATCTGAGTGCCCCTTGTAATTAAAGAGATATCATTTCACGATTCTGACTGAAAGAGAGAATATAAGAGAGACAACAACTAAGTGTCAAAGAGCCTGAAACTAGTTTTCTGTGTGGAAAAATAGGAGGCTATTTCATGTATTTTCCACAAAGTACAATACATTATGTTGTCTTAGTGTTCCTAAGGTTTTATGTCCGTTGGATTCAATCTTGCAAACATTTTCTCCATCCATAGATAAATCACCTGGTCTCTAAAGTGGTGTTCATCATAATATTCCAGACAACTAGAGTCATGTTCAAGAAAGAAAGAAAGAAAGAAAGAAAGAAAGAGAAATACCTCACATTATTGTTGGAGCTAGAACATGAAAATTTTCAGTATTTTTTGCTTGGATGAGAAATACCTAATAACTGCAGTGAGCAAGAAAAACACTTGACCACTTTGAGGAAGAATTTCTCGCTTCCAGTCTGATTCAGAATGTGAGCATGTCTGTTTTTCTTTTGCCTTTAATAATTGTAAATGGACTCTGATTACTTGTGAGCAAAGCAGTCAACTAAAATATGTCACCTTGGGCTCTAGGAAACTGTTGACATTTTAAACAATTTTGAGCAACATTATAGACAAAAGTACCATTCAAGAAAATACAAGTCGGAATTAGCTGTAATGAAAATAGTCATGAGTTGCAACTTTAACTTAAAGAGTTTTTTTCTTTACTTTGCTCTTAATATTCCTTTATTTTATGCAGCAGCAGCAGCATCTCAGAATTGCCGAATCACTAATTGTGAAATATTTATGTAGATATGATGGGATGCTGCTGTACGTCTTCTGTCTGAAAACCAAAGGAAACACGGGAGTTCAGTCAACAATCTTTAATAACGCCCCACAGGAGTGTACATTGACCTGTATCTAGTATAAATAGACACCTAATTAAGAGTTTTTGAAGGTATCTGAAGAAAAACAGAATATATAATTAGCACCAACTGTTCTGGATAATTAAAGAAATACCCACAATAAAAGCAGCTTCTTAGTATTAAAGCTAGTGATAATATATGCTGTTAAAATATTTTTCAGGGATGTCAAAGAAACATTAAAAACAAAGCATATTCTGTGTACTGTATGTTAATCTGTGATTAGCTGTGGGTGGTGGAGGGCTTTGGACTGGTGCAGTACGGTCTCAGGAGCAGGTTCATCAGGAGATGCATGCAAGCTGTTACAGGCAGATGCATATTAGGCCTCATATCAGCCTGTGGAGAAGCACAAATTTGCTCAGGTATGGAGAGGTTTAATATTCTCAAACCTAATTACACTTGCCCTTGTATTGCATTATATGGGTATATTGAATCAACAGAGTCAGCCTATGAATCATCTCACTTTTCCTGAGTCAATAAAAAATCTTCACCAGCAATACATAATATATTTGAAGCACTTTCTTCCCCCCTTTTTCCTTAAACAAAACGATATTGACTTCACTTTACTTCATATTTCTTCAAAAAATAGGTAAGAAGCAGAAGCACTATTGCGACACTGTTTTTTTCACAATGAATAACAAGATACTTATAATCATTTTTTTTTTTTTCAAAGGAAATGGTTATGTTCATTCATGTTACACAAAGCTGCTTTTACTGAAAACAAACTTCTATTGACACTTCAACAAGCAACGATAGACAAATTAAGAGAGGAGTTTAAAATTGGAAAAAGAAAAGCAAAAATAAAACTACAATGGCACTCAGAGAGCAAAGACTTCCTCCAAAGCCAGCGGTGCATTCATGTTCTTCTCTGATTTTCACGTTTCCTGAGTTGGGGAGTTGGTCTTCCAACTCAAACACAAAATGGACGTTACAAAGAAAAGTGTTGCATTTTTCTGCTCAAAGCGTTTTTGCAAATCTTTCTTGTTTCTGTGCTCTAAATACTATTTCCTGTATTTGCATGAGAACAAATACTAAAGCAAACAGATCAGGTGAGCCATGAAATGTGAGCAGGAAGTAATTTATTCTGATTATTTCAACACCAAATTCTTACTTCACACTGTTAACTGGTAAACCAGCACAGCATCTTATCATATTGGTTGAAAAACATGTTTTTCTTTACATGGAGTTTTGCTGTTCTTTTTTCCAATGAGTACATTTTCTTGCCGCTGCTGTAGAGTGGGTGGCAGTGACCTGAGCCAAGATAATGTTATAATTTGTAAATGCAGCAGTGAAGTAAGCCTTTCTCTTTTTCCAGAACTCCATCAAGGATTGCTCTTATAATATAATACAAATGGGCCTGGTGGTTAGTAATTGTTCAAAATGGCAAGTATTTCTGTATGAATCCTTTCCCAGAATTACTTCAATTTTGGCCCAATCCCCTTCAAAAAATGTGTGTGTGGTCTCCAACCTGTTTACAGTTGGTCCAGCCCGAGAGCATAGTTTAAAGCAGTGAAAGGAGCTATAACGTGACTAGCTTTTTTCATTTCCAGCTGAATTCTTTCCATCGTGAGCTATTTTTTACTTCATGTAAGTCCCTTTTCTGGCTTTACCTTGTTTCTTGGTAGTAATTCTGAACGCCCTCATAGCTGTGGGCGCTAACCGAAGACAAGATCGTCTGCTCGCCTTAACCGCACATGTCAGCTGTTACTTTTGCAGGCATTCTGTCCCGGCCAACCTGTGAATGTGTGGGTGACAGACACACAATGAATGTGTGAGTGTAAGGTAATTAGCCAGAGCTCCTGCCAGTGGAAAAGGTCATTGAGTAAAATGTCACAACTCAGCCAACACTGTAGGGTGGTTTGGGGTTTATTTTTTTATAGTGAGCATCACAGGAACACTGTTCCCTCCCTGCTGTGGCCTCCTGACCACACGGTCAGATATCAGCTTTGTAATAAACTCAGATATTTCACTGGAATGAAAAAGCAAAGATTCCCCTGACTGGCTGATTAGTGTGAAACGTGAAATGTGGCTTTGTCGCCTTTCTCTCTCAGGAAATGGAGATATGTTTGTGATGATGGAGTGTCAGATAGCATGATATTGCATTTTCCCAGAAGCACCCAGGGAACACGGAGACAACACTATAGTGCCTTTCACAGCGGCAGACCTCATTGTGGGAAGCTGCTTTTATCTCTAAATACAATCAGACGGTTGTGGGTAAAAAATGTATGATCATTCATACAGGAGGCTCGTATATCCATGTAGACATCACACCCTCACATAAACATTGACTATGTTTTCTTTTTTATTCATATTGGCTATTCATACTGTATAAAATTTATAGATTTCCTATTTCTGCTCTCATTTCCCAGTTATCTCTCGGCTCTCTGCAGCAGCTATCCATCTGTGCGCACACAGTGGCTTAAAGCAACTACACACCTGACTAAAGGAGCAAACACAAGCGCCTCTTGCACACGTGCATGTGCACATTCACACATAGATTTGCTTCGCAGGGTAGGCGTGGATTGAATACAGTGGAATCACATTATTGCTGATGTATGTTTTTTGCTCGGAGCAGTGCAGTTCTCCTTCCGCACACCAGCTTTATCAAAGTGAGAGAGATGAACTAGGCAGGAAAAAAAAAACGTAAAATGCAGACAGGCTTTGTCTTTATTGTTGACATTTAATCAGCCCGAGGTACTGACTCTGTTGGGAGGAAATCACTGCTTTGTCAAAGGATGCCCCACCACCGCTGCTTGTCTTATTTATGGGCTTAAGTAAACCAAAAATAGCAAGAGATAGATGTGTCGTGTTGGCAGGTTTGCCTTCATTTTGGTTTGGGAAGGAGCAGAAAAGAGGTGGAGTTACGAGGGAAAGCTGCATGAAGCTTTTTATTTCCAGGAATTATGGGCAGCAGTAACTCTAGCAATACCAATAAGCCACAGGACTCCAAACAGTTGCAGTTCCCCCACTGCTAGAAACGACAGGAGTTCAAGGCAAGGACATTTATGACTCGAGCTCTAACAGCTTCACTCTTCTCTCACTCCAGTGCCAACCAGTGAAGATTTCTCGGTCTCGTCATCCGTGCCAAGGACCGTGGCCGTCACCACCACCGCTGTGTCCACCGTGAAGGGGCAGGGCGACACCACTGTAGCAGGAGCAGATCCAAGGGATGGGAGGGACCCGTTTGAGGACAGCCGTGGCTCAAGCACAGCAGAGCCGACCGTTCCTGAGCTGCCGCCGACGCCCAGACGCTTCTGTGAGGCGACCAGGAGGAGAGCCATCGACTGGCCCCAGACCCACACTGGAAACACTGTGGAGAGGCCCTGCCCCAAAGGAACCAGAGGTAGGCCCGCCATCTGTGTGTTAGTGCTTGATACATATGGACAAATGAGTGAAGTATCTTGGTTTTGAAGTTGTCTCAATACAAAACAAACAGATAAAAGCAAACAGGTTTTATTAGTAAGTGCAATTCTGTAATGAAAAAAAATCTATAGCAGGGGGAAAACAAAGGAAAGCCTGTTTGAAACCTTGATTTATTAACTCAAAAATGTTATGTTCAAAAGGGATGAGGAAGAAGTAAAACCTTCTGTGGTAGACCGATGTGGATGGGTTTCTAAGCTTAAAACTGGAGTGCAGATCTCTGGCTCTTCCCTCAGAAAGTGAGCAAAATAACACAAACATGCTCGACATAACGTGAGTCTGCTGCATCTCCCCGCCACTAGGAGTGCTGTTTTCACAACCTGTCGCTTTCTTTTTTTCAATTTAATCTTGTTTTTCTGAATGGCAAGTTTCTTTAAAAATGGAGCATCCACTCCAGGAACTTTGACATTTAAAAAAAATAATACCCTGGGTCCATTGATGTCTTCAAAGCAGATGGATCCCATTCATTGCCATTGGAGAGTAAGAGTCCAGACTCCAAATAATCTGACAAACTGGGCTGTGTTGAATAAATATGAATCAAGATTCTGTTACTCCATTGCTTATTTCTAACCTTAAATACTTTCAGAAACATTTTACCTGTAAAATAATGATGACTGTACTCCTGTTTACCTCAGTTCATTTTTTTTTTCACTGGCTTTGGTGTATCTCAACTCTTCTGGTATACTCCCAGCTGCTGCTCCATCACCATGCTCTC
>JAOWBC010000115.1:7630399-7643804 GCA_028566105.1 Hypoplectrus providencianus
CTCCCTCTCTCTCTTTCACACACACACACACACACACACACACACACACACACACACACACACACACACACACACACTCAGAGAGAGAGAGACAGAGAGAGAGACTTAACTCCCATCATAGTCACAGCTCACAAGCTTCCAGTTGCCTGCAAGGTCAGGGCCACAGAGATTGATTTCTATGCTCGGGCCGAGATATAAAGACACGCTGAGAGCCCTGTGTCTGGATACAGTCATCATCACTGTGGTTAATATGAGCTCAGTGGTTAAATGTTGCGGTTAATCATATATTGGTGCAGACTTCGGTTGATCCCCTTTCTTGTAATTCCAGGCAAACGGATAATCCTGTCTGTGGTCAATTAGTGTTTTTGATAATCACAGCTGTGACTAATTGGTACAGTGAGCAAGGGCTTGTTGTGGTTAATTACCGTTATTGTGGTGGGCCTTGCTGTGGTTAATGGCACCTATGGTTAAATTGTCACTTTGATTTATCACCAAGGGTTGAGCTAGATTCTGAATCTTTATACATCTGTCTGTGTTTGTTGGGGTTTCAGAAAGTCGGTGACGTTGTGTCAGGCAGGAGTCATGAACTCTTCTGGGGTTAAAGGAAACTCTTGTTTTATCAACATATGATACTTGTGTGGGTTTTGTGGAATGTTTTGCTTACTTACTGCTTATCAGAAAGCAGGAAATGAAAGGATTGCCATTGAAAACAAGCAGAAAAGTTCCCCCATCTTGACTCAAACTGCCACTCCGGACTTGGATTTCATGATAATGCCCACTTTCCTCCAGGAGAATAGTGTTCGAGGCCATTATAGGCAAACCCTGTTTGGGAAATAAGACTATTGTTCATGGTAGTAATTGTTAATTCAGAAAATAGCTGCTCATCAGGAATTGAGAGAGCTGCTTTGTGGGCAGCTTCATCCTGTGAAGGGAAAAAACATTTGGTTTGTGTTTCCTCTTCCCCTAAAGCATTTTTACATTATTCAAAAAAGCAATGGGTCCAAAAGAGGCTTCCTTATATTAGGCCGATTTCTCATAAACAGAATATTAAATAATATACTGCATTTTTTTTTAATCATCATTACTATTCTAGTTAACCTTGCCTTTTTTGAACCTTCACGTCTTAAGTCGGAGTGATCTTGATATTTCAGTGTCACTAGTCGTTGCTGCTGTCACTGTTGGCCATGCATGCCCTTTTTTATCATTTGCTGCCCGGTCCCCGCTTTTTGTTATTAAAACTGAAGTTATGATGGGAGGGAAACAGCATACTGACATTTCACTTGTCTCCATGGATACAGGCAATTGTGGACACTGTTGACAACCTCCTGAGGCCGGAAGCTCTCAAATCTTGGAAAGACATGAATTCCACGGAACAAACGCACGCCGCCACAATGCTACTGGATACCCTGGAGGAAGGGGCGTTTGTCCTTGCAGAAAACCTGATCGAGCCAGCGATCGTAAAAGTACCCGCAGAGAATATCAGTAAGTTCCTCTCCAATGACTATAAAACAGACATGCACACATCTGTCAGTCACAATTTATGATGCTGATGGTTATTTTTCCTTTTTTGGCTGAGCACTACCTCTCAGTAAAATTGCTTTGACTGAGTGGTGAAATTGTCTTCAGGGTGATTTTTTT
This sequence comes from Hypoplectrus providencianus, assembly GCA_028566105.1. Lineage (NCBI taxonomy): Eukaryota > Metazoa > Chordata > Actinopteri > Perciformes > Serranidae > Hypoplectrus > Hypoplectrus providencianus. Next base: position 7,632,038 of record JAOWBC010000115.1, read on the forward strand.
TTCTTAGCTATTCCCCAAGGAGATTGTGATTTTAAAAATGGCCACATCTTGTTGGTGTCACAATAAAAGATTTATCTAAAAAGCAAAAATAAATAAATAAATAAATAAAAGCAAAGATGTGTTCATAGGCAGTTTATTAGCAACATGATCTTGTTCATTTGTCAGCTTGGTGCAGTCAACTGTCATATTTCTACTCGTAGCTCTTTGTTGCTATGGTTATCGTCTCCTACGCACCCTTTTTGTCTTATACCTCATTGATTTTTAATCTTTTTCTTGCATAGTAAAGTCACCTCATTGAGTGTGTGCTTCAAGATGAACTGTCCAGACCTCTGGGGGAAAACAAAGAAACCAATTGAGTGGCATTGTTCCATTCATACAGCACTCTATCTGCTCTCCCAGAGAATTTCCCATTAAGTGGTAGTTAGCTAAGCTGATAAGGGCTAGTTGCTCTGTCTCTACCAAAGCACTGATTAATACATTGTGTAATATGCTGTATATTGGCTACTTAATCACTGCATTGAGGCAGTTTTTTATGAGCTTGTCAAGCTCTTGCTTATCTGTGTATTAGAGATAATATTCCTGCGAAGAAACTTAAAAACAGCCAAACGGGGAAACACACAGCCTCGCAGAACAGCTTACCTGACCTCCCTTGAAGAGTGGGGGGAAAAATGTGAAAATGATTGTTGCTCCTAATTAGCAGTTTGCTGAAGAGAAAAAAATAGCACCTCCAGGCGAGCAACAAGGGCGAGACGAGGGAAATGGGAAGGAGAGCAAAGAGAGTGCTAGAAACTAGAAAGAGGGGGAGTGCAACCAGAGAACAATTCCTCATCTCCGTCTGTCAGAAGCCATCTATCTGAGGAAGTGAGGCCGTTTCTGATGGGAGGGAGTGTGCTGATACGTGTGTCCTCCTGACCCTTCAGTAATTTCACACATCAAAGGGAGCACCACCCGGCAGCTGGCATACCGGAGAGAGGGGCTGCTGGAATTTGGAGGATTTTCAGAGATTTGCTCGTCGAGCCCAGAGTTATCTGAACCCACAGGGGAGAGAAAAAGTAAAAGTAAAAGCTCAATGATATTTTTGATCCTATGAATATTTGACATTCATGCTGCAGTAGGCTGCATGCTTGCATTTGCTCATCCTCTATCAGCGCCCTTGTTGTTATTTATTCTTCTGCTCTTGCCTCGGAGGCTTCCACAATGCCAACCAGCAGCTTAGTGACATGTTTTTTTTAAGTAAATGACACTCAACGGGGTCCTGCCAATAAGATTAGATTCTGTTACTGCTACAATGAACCACGAGTCTTTACACATACCCCGCCGGGGCTGAGCACCAGAGCCCTATTAAACACCATGTTCTGCCTTTGAGATGTTACCAGTGTGTAACACATCTCTCTCTTTCTATTTCCTGCTCGTTCACCTCCTACCATCTCTCAGTGTTGGATGTGTACGTGCTGAGCACTGACGGTCAGGTGCAAGACTTCAGGTTTCCTCAGACAAGCAGAGGGGGAGCAACTCTTCAGCTTTCCTCCAACACAGTCAAAGTCAACAGCAAAAATGGTGAGAAAAATACAGTTTATACAGCAACATTTCATTATGATTCATTTTCAGCTTTTTGGGTTTGACTGGTGTTTCATAATCTATTTGATCAGTTGTCTTTTATGCAATGCAGATGAGATGTAAGTTTGAGAAATACGCTTATTTGCTTTGCAGCGGATAGATAAAGGGATGGATAAAGCTTTCATGTTTGTATGTCAACTATAGAACTAAATGCATGAGATGATTAGCTTTGCTAAAAGACTGGAAAAGGGAGAATCAACAAGCCGGCCTCCCTCCAAATACACTTTAATTAACTCTGCTTTTGCATCCTGCTAAAGGATATTGTAGAAAAAATATAAATATTCCAAAGCACACTGAATTGTTTGTGCAAACTCATAACACCTTTGTTTTACACTGCAATATTTTTAAAAGGACATTTTGTGGCCAACATTGGTTTTCATCAGGCTCTCACACACCTATATTGTGTAACTTACATATTCATGATATATAATATATAAAAAAATATAGCACAGCCTCCATGTCAGCAATTTTTGGTTTCTGTCTGTTTTTCTGAAGTTTAGTTATAATTAGTTATGTGGTCCTATAAAACACCCATACAGGCACCCTTTTAAAATAATGGCTCAAGCATTTTTTTTTCCATAAAACTGCTGGCCAGCATCAGCATCATGGCAAAAAATGATTATTTTAGGAAGGAGACAATATAATGCCATGCTTGTCAGCTTTGATTGACTTGTGATTGGTCAGACAGGTGTATGGGTGGAACCTTGATACAGTGTTGTGAATTCCCACAATATCAATGAATGAATTTATCTCCTCGTGCTCCCTCTGTATGTCTTCTGATTGTATTACTGGCGGTTGCAGGTGTGGCCAAGCTGGTATTTGTGCTTTACAAACACCTGGGGCAGTTCCTCAGCACCGAGAACGCCACCCTGAGAGGAATGGGCGACCTGAACAAACGTAACCTCTCCCTCACAGTCAACTCCCACATCCTGTCAGCCTCTATCACCAAGGAGTCCAGCCGTGTGTTTGTGGCCGACCCCGTGATCTTCACACTGGAGCACCTGGATGTAAGCCTTCTCCTGAGACTCACCCAGACTGCTCTGTAGAGCCCGGCTGTTAGAATACTGAAACAGCTGCACAGGCTTTTGTAGTGAAGGGCAAATGGTGCACTTTGATGGATCATTGTTGTAGAGAAACTGTTGGAGTAAAGAGAAGGCATCTATATTGTTCCACTGTGTCCTGGGTGGTGAGACTAGTCAAAGCTAGTTTCTCCTGTTCTTGGAAACAGCCATAGTAATCCATCTCACATCTCGACACAAAACGACTCAGTTTTATTTTTTTTTGTCGGATCTCCCTCATCCCTTTTCTCAACGATTGATTGTATTTGAGTATTTAGGTTATTGTTTACGCACACAAAGACACATTCTTCACATCAGGTCCATTGACATTCTCTTTCTTATAGCTAGAGATATGAAATATACAAGGTGTGTTTGTGTACAATCATGCATATTGCATTGCACGTTCATATATGTTTAATCCTCTTTCTCTCGCTGTGTTTGTGTTCTGTAGAAGGAGCACTACTACAATCCCAACTGTTCCTTCTGGAATTACTCGGAGCGGAGCATGATGGGATACTGGTCCACTCAGGGCTGTAAACTGCTGGATACCAACAAGAGCCACACCACTTGCTCCTGCAGTCACTTGACCAACTTTGCCATCCTCATGGCTCACAGGGGGAATGTGGTGAGTAGGCCCACCAGCTATTGTCTGGGACTCTGTTAGTTCTTCTGTCTCGCTGACAGATTTGTGAACATGCGGCAAGAACAAGAATGGCATTTTGGTGGAGATAATTAGATTATTGCTGCAGGAGAAGGTAAGGGTGGGGGAGGAGGTGGAAGAGGTGGAGAAAAGGAAGCAGGCTGTCACTTTAAAAGAGCGAGATTGTGGATCAGGAGAGAAAGTGCCGTACCATTATCAGAGCTAATTATATTTTACCTATGGTCCGTGTCTAATACTCCTCCATGCGTATGTCCCTGAGAACCATGGGAAACACTATAACCTCAGCTTTAACTTATGTTTCCACCCCTCTTGAAGTGGTGTAGGATCCATTTGGCGGCGAAATGCAATTACAATCCAATTACATGATAAATAGCATGTGTAGCGAGGACCCAGCCAGTAATAAATGTGGAGGATAAGTTTGTGGTTTGTTTAATAATACGTCCCATTTCATGAACTCTGTCCCTGTCATCTGTCTTAACCTCAACCTTAACCACAGCTTGAAACCAGAGCCCTGGGGCTGGGCTTAGCCTCACACCAATTCCCTGCACATCACCTCAACTGCAACTCCTGCCCTCAATAAAATTACAAATATCACAGGAGGAACTGCCTCACTTTCGGGCCACCATGTCCTTGAGTGATATTTTGTATGGTCAAGTCTGCTATTTTCACATTTGTCCGGGTGCCCAGTTTTATATTTTCTGAAACAGAAGCGTGATTCCACCTCAGAAAGGAAAACCCACAAGTGGACGTCACATCACTTGGTTGTGACTCTTTGTGGCAGATTTTTTTAAGTGGATGTTGCTTTCTGCAACATGGGCCCCTTAATGTGATCCAAGCCTGTTCAGCTTGAGCGTCATCAGGTGCAATCAGGATAAAGGATAGGTTTTTGCTGGAGCTGGACAGATATATCTGTTAACAGATATTATCAACCTACTAAAGGCAAAATAGTATTGGTGCGTATGCTGTTTGATATGTGCCATTATGAAAACTCTTTTTTAAAACTATATATAATGCAGGAAATGTTGCATGGCATGATTTCCCAGAGGTTTCAGCAAGTGTCAGCAATTGACTGAAATAGAACAGTCAGGATGTTTTTGAGCTATTTATTTCATTCCTATTTATCCTTTCTCAGTTATCATATATAAAATTACCATATGAATGATAATGTAATTCGTTGTTTTGATAATATATATTAGTGTTTAATATTGTACAATAAAGATTTATGTCAGAGAGAGAACCTCTTTGGAGAAATTTGCTGAGCAGTGAAAAATCAGTGCACAATCCACATAAAATAGGTCTATTCTCATTCCACCTAAAATAAATTAATAAATCTATATCAGCCATATAGGCACTGAGGAATTTCCCCCTCTAAAATCATATCAGCAATTTATCTTAAAAATCCCACATTAATCAGGCTCATATGTCTCTGCCCTGAAATGATCACAGCATGCAAAATGTCTCTTATGTCCCGACATTGTTTAAAGACAGTGTGTGTGTTCTGCAGGGGGACGGGAGTGTCCACGAGCTTCTCCTCACCGTCATCATGCGGATGGGCATCGCCGTGTCTCTCGTCTGCCTCGCCATCAGCCTCTTCACCTTCTGCTTCTTCAGAGGGCTGCAAAGCGACCGCAACACCATCCACAAAAACCTCTGCCTGAACCTGTTCATCGGCGAGCTCGTCTACCTCGTGGGCATCAACATGACAGAACCGAAGGTAGCGTGGAAATTATACTGCAGGGGGTTTTAATGTTCCTGCCGCTGATGAATGGGGCTCATCTGCTGTGATTAACCTTTAAACACTTCTTCAACTTTCCTTTAAGTGGCTGTAAAGTTAGCAAAAAATCCACATTAGATTAAAATAGCACATATATATTCTGTATGAGCTTGTTCCATCACTTGGAGATCTATAATACTGACTCTGAGTGAAATATATCTCACGATGATGGGGTTTTAGAGGTTATGTTTTTTTCAATAGCTGCGCCGTTTTATTAAATACAAATATTTGATATATGAATTCTTTAGACAGTTCTCCTCTTTGGAAACTTTGGGATCTCCAGTAAAGATGAAAATAAACTGGTTTTAAACAAAGCTTTGCTGCAAACTTTGCATTAAACTTGGACCACCAGTGGATTTTCTGAGATTTATCTTGTACATACCCAGAATTATCTCTTTTTTTTCAGCTGTTAATGTTAGCTTAGTTTAGCTTTGCTCATTTCATTGAATATCAGTACCATTAGGAGTAGAAATAGACACATTAAAACATAGTTTTAGAAAGTAAACATCTTCACAAATACTTTGGGGTTGTCAAAAGAATCAATACTTTTTCAATGCCTTGTATTTAAAACAATGCAATTTAACACACTAATTAAACTCGAATTAGAATTATCAAAAGTACCAAAGCGAAAGAAAACAAAGATCTACAATGAGATTTTCAACAAGAAAGAAAAACAGTGTGCTCGCATTTGTTTTTTTCTTACAGCACTCTTCACAGATTAGTAACAGATTATTAGCGCAAAATAGACAATTTAAAATCTCGTTCCAGCATTTTTCTTTTTAATTACCATTTGTCACCTGGAAATTGTGTTAGCAGTTACCTTTTACACATCCAGCAGACATTGAGTCACACAATCATTCATTTGGAGCTGATCTCCCCTCCACCTGATGAATGTTAGGCCAATATTCACCTCTGATTTTGTTTCCAGAAGTCTTGAGGGAAATGTATGTCTCTCTGGCAGCTCGATGCTTTGCTATGTTCAGCGGGTAGTAACTAAGTTTGCCTCTGTTCAGGGCAGGTCGTGCACAGGAGGTTTCTCAAAGGGTTTTTACTGGAAACAGCCACCTGCTGCTGCAGCAGAAATATTGAGCTAAAGAGTTCTTACAAAGCTTGAGCAACCCTTTTCACATTATATGCAGCGATGTGAGCCACAAATAATCACTGGAGAAGCTTTAAGCCACTACTTGATCCCAGAGTCATTGTAATCTAACTATACTAAGATAATGTCATTGAACTTAAAACTCCAATCAAAATCATCAAACAGTCATAAATAGCCAAGAAAAGGAAGTTTTAACCAGTGTTGGGCAGCAAGATGTTACTACTTAGTATTGTAAAAAGAAAAAAAAACAACAACTAATTAAATATCAGTAATTTTATCCCACTTTTTACTACCTTACTTTAAACTACATTCCAATTTGTGTTTACGCTGCATCTGAAGAGCCATGAAGATGAGCCAAATTAAAACAATGTTATATTTGAAAAAAAAACAACAAAAAAAAACAGGCCAGCATTTAAAATTCATTTTAACACACAAGGGAATAACACAGAGACTGTGATGATTGCTGTGACTCTGATGTTTGAGTTGGATGTAATGAATGAGCACAAAGGAGGCACACAGGGATGAAAAAAGGAAACTAAAAACTCCAGAACATCTGCGTGTTTGACGGTAATTTATCTCTGATTTAGTATGGAACTCTCCCATGAAGCAATTAGCACATGAAGTTTTGTTTCTCTTGTTCACTCATTGGATCTGTGTGTGTGTGTGTGTGTGTCTTTCATGCATTCAGCACATGCACATACTATTTTTTTCTTACTGTTTGTAAAGCCAACAACAAAGTGACAAAGAAATTTGTATAAATGTTCAAAATTATAACAAGAAATAGACTCCTCTCATCCTGATATTAGAATTAGTGGAAGCTTTTTATTTTGTGAATGAGATTGTAGTTTTAGTTTCCAATGATGTCTGTGTTAAACCAATCAGCAACATGACCTATTGGAGAGTACTTTCCCTGCAGCGGGGACTTTTATTTTTACACCTGGATGCAATTACCACTTTTATGGGCTGTAAGAGAAAAGTAGAGGACTGAATTACTGTTGTCATGGAGAAATAAGTAAGTGTAATAGTGTTACTTTTAAGAAGAGTAACGAGTACTGTCTGCATGTGTCCCCCTGTCAGCTGGTGTGCTCCATCATCGCCGGCGTTCTCCACTTCTGCTTCCTGGCTGCGTTCGCCTGGATGTGTCTGGAAGGCGTCCAGCTGTACCTCATGCTGGTCGAGGTGTTTGAGAGCGAGTTCTCACGCAGGAAGTACTACTACGTCTCCGGGTACCTCATCCCGGCCGTGGTGGTGGGCATCTCGGCAGCCATCGACTACAGAAGCTACGGCACGCAGCGGGCGTGAGTGTGACATCTTCTTCTGTGGGATAAGAAATGAGGAGCATTTGTCATCCCTTCTCCACATCAGCTAGCATGTATCTGCTAATGATAGTAATATCACAAAACAGTAGTCCACCTCTGCCCCCTGGTAAATTTACACCCTGTCACAGCAGTGACAGGGTGTAAATTTCAGGAGTCTGTGAGCAAAGCTGCAACATTAATGAATGCGCCGGCTAGCTGCACTGGTCTGCTGGGTTTCTATTCTTTGCATGTGGATAATTGCCGTCCTTGTCAGTTAAAAGTTTATGCACTTCTCCGCTGGTCTTCATCCAAGCAGCAAGCATTTTGATTTGTAAGACTGCAATCCTCTAATTTATGGAATTTAAGTAAACGCTGTTCTCAAGCTCCATTTTATTGCCGTAGTGTTTCCTGATGATAAACACAGACCGAGATGCAATTCACTCTCCACTGCCTCCTATACATTGTTTACTGTGCAGAGTAAGAGGTGAACACAGTCAGACATTTGTAGACCGTGAAGTCATGAGTCCAAAAAACCGCTGGCTTTTAGACTGCAGCTCCTCATGGCGCGGGGCCAACGCTCCCTCAAGGTCGGGTTTTCTTCTCTGTGGTCAGAGGAGTCTCTATTCTGTTGCTGTGGCGTGTCATCCAGCCAGCTCCGCCAGGCTCTGATCGATGAGACACAAATTTGTTTTGGCAATGAGATGATTTAATGAACTGTATATCGCCTTTTGCACCCTGTAGATGCTGGCTGAGGGTTGATAACCATTTCATATGGAGCTTCATCGGACCTGTAACCTTCATAATTGTGGTAAGTTGTAATGCTGTACACACATTTGATTACTTTTTTTTCCCCTTTCAAAGAAAAATCTTTGAAAACAGTTTATAGATTTTCCTCACTGTCTGTACTGGCAGCCTTTCAGCTCTGCTTTCTCAGATCAATTTGCATGAAAGGAAAGTGGTCCCATTATAGCTGACACGAGGACATCAGTGTCCATTCAGCTATGAAATCCTCTGAAATCAGGATTGGTGCGCAGCAACAACTTAAAGCTGTTCGGTCCTTGCTGTATATCCAGAGAATACTCCCCTCTCGCAATCAGGAGGAGAAATCGTCTCAGGCATGAAGGTCATTTGCTCAGTGGGAAAACAAGGGTGATGGTGATGGTGGTGGTGGTGGTGGTGGGGGTGAACATGGAAGTAATGAGTGGGTGGGCCAGACAACCATTACCACAGCTCATAGCCCTGCTGAGGATCATGACACGTCCCCAGCCAAGCCCTGCACACGGACATCTCCATCTTCACCTTTTAATATTTTATGTGGTGCACTGGGTGTTCTCAATGCACGCACACACACAACACTAGCATGCATGCAGCGATGCATGCACACAGCCCTGGACAAACATTCACATATAGGTGCATATGAAAACACACATGTAAATCTGTCCATGGGCTGTAAATACATGCACAAACTGGGAGAAGTGCTGCGTCGGCAGCACTGTTTAGTGTTTCGTGTTTTTTTTTTTTGTGCTGTATTTGGCAAAGAAGTGAGAGACCTGAATTTTGTCGAGGACGGCCCCTTAGAGACCAGGCATGAGGGGGGAGTCCATATGTAGTTTTCCTCAGTTTTCTGCAGAGTGCCTCCCTGCCTGTCCGTCTGTCCGTCTCATCGGATCTGTGTCATCACTTGCGGCTGTGTTAAATGCATCTCCAGCCACTCGACTCATGCGGACGTAAATCGGCCCTAGTGGCTGGGAGACAAAACTCGGCGTTACTCTAAGCTGTGATCTAAAAGCCTCTTTCTGTCTTCTTAGCCACTCCTTTTTCTTCCATCTTTTCCCCTGCTGTTGTCGGGTTCCATCTGCTTTCCACTCGCTCGCTTTGTTTCCATTTAAAGATCCTTTTCTTCTGCTGCCTCGTAGTGTGTCCATATGGGATAATAATGAGGACTCTTTTGCTTATTTGTGATTGAAAATGAAGTATTTGATAAACTACAGGGAGATCATTGCGCTTTGTTTTCCTGCCAGCTCATACTTTTTTTGTCATTTATTTTCCTTCATGTACGGTAGATTGGCCATGCTTCCAAAAAGCTCACTCAGAGCAGATATGGGATAGAACTTTTTAATAACATAAAAATCCTGACATATACTCGCTTTTCATTGAATATTTACAGAAGTGCATTTCAAAGGTTTAATATGGTATCAGGCCAAATTGAAGCGCATCTCCTCCCGTTCCCCTCCGTGGTGAGGAGCCCTCCAGTGCTTACGGAGTCATCCTGAATGCATGGAAACCTCTCTGGATGTATGGCTTGAATCACTTTAATGTTTTTCCTGGCTTCAGTAAAAACTGCAAAAATATGGCACTGAGCTCCGTTCTTTAGTTTCCATATTTTTCTGGAGCTTTTGTCACGCTTTTGTTTGGACATTCTTGCATTGGATGAGGATTTGCACTTTAGGATCGACTATATTATCAAATAAGACAAGAAAATTTGCACGCAGCTTATGCAGAAGGCCGGAGCTGTGTGAAGTTAACCTCTCTCTGTTGTTTTTCTCTTTGGAAGCCGGTGTACTTTATGATCTGCACCGAGCCATTAAATTTTTATACTCCTCCTGGTGAAGGTATGTTGGTGTCGGAGCTCACTACAGAGCCAAAACCACTATAGATGAATCAATACTTTAAGTCAATGTGAGCCATACCTACGGCTGGAAGCAACCAGTGCTGGACTGTGACCAAGAACATTTACACAACCGCTGTGCTCCCGTACAGACTCGATGTTTCACAGGGTTTTCGTTTCATACCCCTCCACACTACTATTGCAAAGATTATTTGACAGCTTACAAATTAGGAACCGATGAAGAGCTTATAGAATATGATCCTTTTTCATTGATCCAAGTCACCAACATGATACACAAGTAGGTGATTAGCTGGTTGACAGAAAATCAATCGACAACTATTCGATAACCATTTACTGTAAGGCATTTTTCATGAAAAATTACAGACATTTCAAGGTTCTTGATTCTTAAATATATCTTTAATATTTGTTGCTTTTGTTTTTAAATGATACATTTTTTTGTTTGAGGTTTGAACTAATTGTTGGAGAAATTAAGCATTTAAAAATAGGAAAAAATAGATTTGACATACAAAATGTACATTTCTGCCACTTGTTTTATGTCAGTCAAATAATAGAAAAAGAGTTTCAATATGATCCACATGCAGCCAGTAGCACCTGCAGTCAGCTTCTCAGTGTTCACCCTTCAGGAGGTCTCCTACTAGGGGATTCAAATTGGTAGAAGCACAAAATAAAGTATGTTGATGTTAAAACTTGATGCAATTACCAGATGTCTGAAGACTCAAGCCTTTATCTGGTTAAAATCCATAGTTAAAAACGATAGAAATGTAGAAAGTGTATTATAAAAATGAGGATAAAAGCTGGTTTAAAGGTTTTATTTCACATTTCAAGTTTGAAGGACAACAACTCTGACATATCATGGATTACTCTTTGAAAAAAGTTGTGAACATATATAATATAATTTCCCAGTTTTTTGGGATCAATAAAGTACATCTATCTATATAAAGTACATAACTAAACAAAATATGTAACGTTTAGCCAGTTGTTTTAAGTCATTTTAATTCGTAAAAGTTGCATATTATACCTTTAATTCAGAAACAAATCAATCGGTTAATTACAGTTATTATAAATTCACTCCACATCAACCAACCACAACAATTTACTGTTGATAACTCATTAATGAATGAATTTATAATGTAATTTAATATCTTTTTATGTATTATAACAGTCACTCAAGACATTTTTTATTCCTTCAATCGTACATTTTCCTATTTGCCTATTTTTACCGCTTAATCACTGGAATGCAGCCTTTTACTTGTAAAGGGCTTTTGATTCAGTGTGATTTAAGTACTTTTACTTAAGGAAAGCATCGGAGTACTTCATCCACTCGCTGTCAGCAAAAGGAATTGGATGCCTTTCTAAGTGCGGTCTGTTAACCCTGATATGCGTCTGTTTTGACAGGTCAATGTCATCTTCCTGGTGGTGACGATGTTCAAGATGGTGAAGCACTCCACCTCCATGAAACCCGACTCGTCCAGGCTGGGGGGTATCAGGTGAGGGGTGTCACTCTGGGAGATTAGGTGGCCGCTCAGTGCTTTGCCTGCTCCGAGGCTGTGTGTGTATCTTTGTGTGTGTGTGTGTGTGTGTGTGTGTGTGTGTGTGTGTGTGTGTGTGTGTGTGTGTGTGTGTGTGTGTGT
>JAOWBC010000115.1:7648670-7663403 GCA_028566105.1 Hypoplectrus providencianus
ACACACACACACACACACACACACACACACACACACACACACACACACACACACACACACACACACACATGCCAGCCCAAAGTTTCCCAGCGATCCATCCAAATGACTGAGGATAGTTATTACATTCTTGGGGATTTACACAAGCATGCACAGGATGATAGGGATACTGTATTATTCATGGCAGGCCACTTAGACATGTTTTGTCTAGTGTCTCGACTGGATGAGTTTGTTTAGATGGATTTGTTTCACATAAACACTGCAGCTGATTGTGTTGCTATGGTTTGGTCAACACTTGTCGCGATAATATTGTTTGTCAGTTACATCAGCTGACTGTTTGGATAACATCTTGCTTTGACCAACGTTTCCGTGGCTGCTTTGTTCATAATGTAAGGCAGACAAGTCATAAATCTTCTGCGGTGTCAGATTTGAGACAGCAAATGTCAGTGTTTGTTTATATCGACAGCTACCCAGCACACCACCACAGACTATGAAGTAAAGTACCCAGAGTTCTTTTTCCTCAACTGTTTTTTTCCCCTCCTGATTTTCCCCCTCCCTTTCTCTCTCTCTCTTTCTTCCTGTTATTTCAGGGATGACTGGCAACTACCTCCTAACTAACCCTCTCCTCCGAACCCACGACACTAACCCTTATAACAACCTGCTGGCAGAAACGGTGGTGTGCAACACCCCCTCTCCACCGGCCTTTCACTCCCCAGGTGCACATCCACCCTCCACTTTTATTGTTACATTGATTTGTGTGAGTGAGTGAGCGTGTTTGTGTGTGTGTGTTTGTTTTAAAGCAAGGGTTCACCAGTTTGGAAAAAATGCTTATTGACTTTCTAGGGGTGCAAAAGATAGGACGGTCGATACAATGTTTGTCTGTTATATGAAGCTACAGACAGAAACCAGTTAGCTTAGCTTAGCATGAGGAATAGACATAAATGGAAACAGCTACCCTGGTGCTGTTCAAAAGAGGGAAATCTGCCTACGAGCACAACTAAAGCTCCATGGTCAATAAATCAAAACTTCTCGCCAGATAAAATACAAGACACTGCCTTGAATAAATTGCATATAAAAACACAATTCAAAAGCATGGTGAAAAAATAATTTTAAAAAAGACTACTTTACCAATGTCATAAAGCGAGTAGGACTTCATATTTGGCCCAAGATAATTCAATTTTCACATTCAGTGAGCTGCCAAATAAATGTATTCATCAGATTTCTGAGCTGAGTTTTTCATGTGTTGACCCCTGCAGCCACAGTGTTTGACTTGCGCGACACCTTCAAGATTTCTTCAGTAAAATTCTCATTGTAACCCAGTATGAATCTTTGTAAGCTTGCATGTATGATTGATTTGAAATGACCAGTTTGTGAAGGCAGTTATGTGCTGAGCTCTCAGCAGTTACTAGATTCAAAGATGTTACTGGTTAAGACGTGCATTACCAGAATCCCTATAAAACAGAAAATGATTGTTTTTTGCGCTTAAGTTTTGTTTACATTAAACATGAATCTGCACTAATGAAGTTTCAATAAAATTTGCATTAACTACAGAACACTAGTGTTGAGTTTAAATACCAACAATCTTTCTCCAGAATCTCTTTTCGGCCAGGCTAGCTGTTTCCACCCGTTCCCAGTCTTTGTGCTAAGCTAAGCTAACTGGCAGCTGGCTGTTGCTTCATAATGAACAGTCAGATAAGAGAGAGGCGTATTAATCTTCGGATTAAACTGCCTTTAAAGTGTGTTAGATTTATTACAAACATGTTGAGGTTGTGGCTCTAACTGAGAATGTGTTTAATAAAATTAGCAATTAATTTCCCTTGATTTACCGTTTGTTCCTCTTCATTCTCACCTTCCCCATTTTTCAAGTATTTCTTATCTAAGTGAGTTTCTCCTTTGTAAACACAGAAGGAGATAAACTCACATCGCTGCTATCTTATCTCCTCTGCGGAGCATTCATATGGGAATTCTTCTGTATTGCATATGAGCTTCACACATTGGTCCGGATCAGTTATGCTGTTAGTCCTTACTCGTGCACGATTTGTTTAAAACATGAATAGATTGTCTTTAGTTTACTTTCAATTAGATCGATTTAAATCATGTCAGTGTTTATGGTGACCTAGTTCCTCGCTGGCAGAGCTAAAGAAACCCAATCAAAGGAGAAGAAAAAAAAACAGAAGCTCATGACGCAATGCGGGCAGAGTCATAGCCCTCAGATATTCGCAGGCATTTGATGATAAAAGAGAATATACAAAAACAGCAGTATGGCGAAAGTGAACAAGGAGTGGATCTGCAGTAACGTATAGCTTTAACCCACTGCCATCATCCTGTCCCTGTTTCTTGCAGCAAGCCCGCTTACAGCACAATGAGAGCACTTCACAGAGATAATGAAGCAGGGTTGGGACCAAACAAATGTCTGCAAAGAAAATCAAAGACAATTTTTTATTTTCTGTCTGGGAGCTCGGCAGCAGGCGAGCGGCTCAGATGCAGAAGTCAGTGTGTGCTCTCAAACAGCTTGTGCTTTATTGCCCTAAAATGTTTACCTGCTTAATCATTGTAGTAATTACATGTTAACACTGGAGCACCAGAGACGGATAAAAAGTGGTGATATTTAATTAGCACATAATTTGGAACGTCAGCCGGCATAAACACAATCTTTACCTGTAGAAGCACTGCTTCTCCCTCCAGGGCGAACATACACAGAAGCAACAGGAAGCAGTGGCACACAGAGCAACCTAAAATATTGAACATATGGAAACTAGTTTGAGGATCACAGGCAACAGCATGACACACAAATGTCAAAACCGGGTGTGAAGATCACCAACCAAGTATGAAATACGCAACGAAAGACTGTCGAGTTTCACATAAGCTTTTTCAAAAAATTTGCCTGCTATAGTCATTACATTTAGCTCCTGGAAAAGGATGAGTGTGTCTTCTATTATAAGTGTATTAATACTAAGTAATGCTCTGCAGATGTTCATCCGATGCAGTAAAATTGGTAAGAAGAACATCTTGGATGAATCTCTGCTGGAACGGTTCCCAGAGTGCAGCTGTCGCCGTGTCCAGTTAAATTCTGTTCACATCATTTCCCCTCTCTCCCGGTAGACAGTACCTGTCTGCAATCAAATCACAGGCTGCGCATAAACAAATGCAAATTTGGAAGTAGGGTCTATTCCGAGAGGTGTCTAATAATCTCCCGCCCGCCCCTCCTTTTTTTTGCCCTTTTGCTCTCTGTGCTCCTTTCACTCTTTTTTGAAATGTCTTTGATGTTGTTTTTAGTAGCTTTTCTCTTCGGTTGCTATCATGACACATGCATTTAAAACCTACAGTTCACCCCCTTTTTTTTTCTGCCTGTGACGACCCCCCCTCCCTCACTCTGCAAAATGTCAGCCTTTCACTTTCAGGTTCACAGTGTACCCAGTTAATGAAATCCTCATTGCAAATCAAACTAGTTCCCTTCACTGTCATCCTGCTACTTGAGTTTAGTCACCGGGCTGCGCAAATTAGTACTCCACTGTGTGTGTGTGAGTGTGAGTGTGTGTGTATTCAGTAAAAATGAATGTACTCTTGAAACAGGGAAAACAAAGTGGTGTTCAAAAAGAAATATTTTCATTAGGAAATGTTCTGTCTTTTACTGTAGACGTTAAAAAGACTGTGCTTGCTGCTGAACCCTTTCACCTGCTGAGTCCAGGATTCAGTTGTCCTTGATTTGTCTTTTAGCTCTTTCAAACTGTTATACACATAATTTTGCTGTCATTCTCCATCCACCTACAACAATTTGAGCAATGCATCACATGAGCTAAATTATAGCTAATAGCAAGGACACAAGATTTGGATCGACTGAATCCAGGCTGGATGTTACAAGCTTTCCACTTTGGTCTTATTTCAGTGATTTTGTTGTTTCTGCTGCAATTGAAAAAAAGCATCTGTTTTACTTTTTTTGCACATCAGCTGTTCTTAGGCCAGATAGCCTGAGCAGACACACTTGATGTGAGTGTTGGCAAAGTGAGTCATTGCACCGTGCCTGCCTGTCGTGGTGTGTGGGGGTTGTTGCTGTGCTTGTGGGGCCCCAGTGCAGAGAGGTGGCTGGCCATCTGTGTTCGACATTACTCTTTTGTCTTGCCTTCTTCTTTAAACAGGTGGAATGTTTTATTCATTGTTAATGTCACAACACTTCCTCATCAGCTTGTATTAATTTATTTCTTTTCCTCTCATGCTTTCCTGTTGCTTTCTGTATGCTGCCGTGTTGTTACCTTGTCACCAGCTACTTTTATAGCGTGTTGCTGTTACTATATGTTTTGAGTCATCTTTTGTTCCCATTGCCCTAATATTGTTCAGGATAATCTCTTAGATTGGCTTTAATGATATTCAGCCATAATGAGGATGGACATGGTGGGGAGCTGATTGGGTTCTCCTTTGAATTTTAAAACTTTTTTTGTATTTGCATAAAATTAAAATTAACCCAGAGATCAAAGAGCACAAGTGTCCTGAGCAGTATCAAGTTGTATGTGGATGGTGTAGTGGACACTGTTTTGTTGAACAATAAAAAGGCAAGAAAATTAATATCTCATGCACTCTTTCTGCCTTTTCCTGCAGGACAGCACTCTCTGAGCAACAGCAGGGACATCAGTGCCATGGACACCCTCCCCCTCAATGGCAATTTCAACAACAGCTACTCCCTGCGAGACGATGACTATGAGACCGTGGGCGTTAGAGCCCCTGGTGACCTGGGGGGCCTCAACCTGGATGATGCGGCTTTTGAGAAGATGATCATATCTGAGATTGTCCACAACAACCTGAGGCCCCGCGGCAAAGGTCGCGACGCCCCGAGGGAGCAGGACAGAGCTTTGCCTCCGCAGACCCGAGTGACAGTGGACCACGGTGGGGGTGGGAGCGGCAGCGAGGATGACGCCATCGTGGCGGATCACGCCGAGGCCTCATCCCCCCAGAGAGGAAGTGGAAGAGCAGGCCACGCCACCCTGGAGCTGCTCCTGCACCCCCACCACAAGGAGGCGCTGGAGGCTCCCCTCCTGCCCCAGAGGACTCACTCCCTGCTCTACAGCGCCCAGAAGGCCCCCAGGCGCCTGGAGGGGCAGGGCGGCCATGGCTCTGAGACTGTTACTGCCGTGGAGGACTCGGGCTCCCATTCACCCAACAATAACAGAGACTCCCTTTACACCAGCATGCCAAACTTGAGAGACTCACCCTCGCCCCCAGCTTCGCCGTACCCCCTGGAGGAGGAGGAGGAGCTCTCCCCCTCACCCCGAAGCGAGAGCGAGGACGCGTATCACAAAAGCATGCCCGAGCTCGGCGACGCACCGCAGCCCCTGTCCTACTACCACATAAACCGAGGCACCAGCGACGGGTGCATGATCCCACCCAACAATGAAGACTGTGCACAGGAAGGAGAGGCGCCCAGCGACGGACAAATGCAGCTCATTACCAGCCTCTGAGCCGGCCCTCTTTTGTTTGCACAGGGTTCAACAGATGGGGCGCGTTCGGTTGATGTCAAGAGAGCCGGCAAGTCTGGCTCCGCACTCCACATGCCCTTCCTGTTAGGACAGGAAGTGAAATGTTGTTGGGTGGGAAAAGGAATGAAGAAATGACTTTTGCACACAGAACCCATTAACACACAAAACACGTCCATCCGAGGCCAGAGAAATGTGGACTGTGAAAGCTCTGCTGTTGGACTAAAGAGGTGCAGAGAATAACACACAGGCCGCCGTGTCAGAGAGAAGTCTGGCAAGTCTATTGTACTGTACTGTTCGAAGAATAAGGGATAAAAAATGCTCCAAGCAAGAACTATGAAACTCCTGACGTCTTCTTGGGGGACTTTGCCGAACCAGGGTCTTTTTAGTCATGAAGTACAGAACTAGAACTAGTGTGGCTCCACTGCACAGTCAGGACTGTAATGTTAAGAAACCACTAATTCAGACTCAGGCCTTATATTTTCTCTATTGCACATTTAACTGTTGTCGAAGTAACAGCTAAAGAAAATATATTTTGCTGTACCACTAGTGTAAAAAGTAAAAAATCAAAAAAGAAAGAAAAAACGAAAAAAAAAAAAAGAAACGGCAACCATTCAGTAGTTATGCCCTTTCAATGTTAATAAGATTCTTCAGACAAGGTTAATAATCAAAATGGTGGAAATGTGCTTTTTCCTCTCACACTTGACTCGTCGTAGTATGTTTGAATATAAAAAAAAAAAAGTTTCGAGAGATATCAGTCCATATGAAATCATGCTCACGTCTCTGCTTGTGAAGTGCTTTTGCTTTCATGAATGATGAGTTTTTGCCAGTAGTATATTTGTTAACACCGGGCCATGCACAGATTTGGAGTGAATTGGAAACTTGTGTAATTTATTTTACTTGAAAGAAATTGTCAGGTTTAAGGACTTATGTTCGCGTCAGTGGGATATTGCAGTTTTTGCGGACATATTTCATCCTTTGACACTAATTAATTTATTAACTGAACTATTCCGAAAAAAAGGAAAAAAAGAACATGGTTGGGAAGTGTGTGAAAAGTTGTTGCAGCACTGATTAGGTTCATTTTATTTCTTTTGTAAGAGCCCATCATCAGCTGATATTTAATTCAACTCCTGTTTGATATCAAATAAATGTGAAATTTTTTCTTGTTCGCAGACGTCTGGCTGCTTATTCATTTTTCTGCTGTGATCCGAACACGAAGGGAAGCGGTGAAGGAGGAGGCTGGGGTTATTTTTACCACTGCCAGGGAGGTTTTGTTGTCGGTTCGGATTGTTTGTTTATTTGTCTGTTTGTCAGCAGGATTATGGAAAAACTACCGGCCCGGTTTTTCTTTGAAACTGGGTAGAAAGGTGTAGAAGGGAGCAAGAAAAATCCATTTAAATGATGAGTGAAGCCAAATCACGGCAGAGAAAACTACTATTTTTCCCTTTTGTTTACATTGCATTGGAGTTTGGCCAAGGTCTGTGCTCTCAGTTTACCCCTGTATTCTATTTTTGTTGTTATAAACAAATCTAATCAAATGACAAAAATAAACAATCTGTCACTTCTTTTGACTTTCTCAGCCTTTGCAGGAAATTCAGCCCCAAACCCATTAATTCCTATGAGACATTTATCATTAAGGACTCCAATAATAGTATATATTTTTTAATATAAAAGATAAATGAATAAATAATTTGTTTAAACAGCGGGGCACTGTCAGGGGTTATTTTTTTACCACTGCTGAGGACGTTTTGTTTTCAGTTCGGATTGTTTATTTATTTGTCTGTTTATCGGCAGGATTATGGAAAAACTACTTGCTCGGTTCTCCGTGAAGCTGTGTGCTAGGGTGTAGAAGAGAACAAAAAAAAAAAAACATTACAGTTGGAGTGAATCCAAATCACAGACCAGAAAAAAGCAAATTATTTTTCCCTTTTGTTTACCTTGCAGTTGAATTTGGCCAAGGTCTGTGCTCTCTGTTTGCTCCCAGCACTATATTTCTCTTATTGTCAACAAATCTAATGAAATGACAAAAGTTAAAAATCTGATTGTTTGTCTTGACTTTAACAGCATTTGTAGGATATTTGGCCTCAAACCCATACATTCCTAATAGATATATATAATATAATAATAACAATCATGATAGTAAGAATAAAAGATAACAAAAATAAATGTAATGAAACTACATTTGTTGGAATGAAGGAACATGTCACAACTTTTTATCCTGAGCAGCTAAATGCCAATACTCACCAAAATAACTTTTTTTCACTGCTTCCAGAATAAAATAAGTCAAATACAGAAAGCCAAGGTAATTGAATGTCAAGGAAACTGTGTCAGCAGGACATTTCTTTATATCATATCTTCTTGAGATTTTGAAGCCAATCATAACATCAAATATTCTCCGCTGACTCAGGACGGGGAATAAACAATGTGTGTGAATTAATTAGGCTTATTAGACTCTGAAACGTTTAAAGATTTATCGACTGACTCAAATACAGACTATGGCTGGCCTCTTCCTTTAGCTGCCACTGTAAGAATACACCATGACAGTAATTATGCGAGTTTAACAAGATGTAGCCTAATCATTTCTGATCGGTGTCTAAATCATTCCATGTGCTGAACTGGAAACACATCATCCGAAGAGGAGACCGAGTGGATGAGACTCACATCATAGATTTAGCAGATTTTGCGCTCGATATGTCTCTCATCCGTGGCTTTCCAGGAGTGTCCCGCTCCGACTGACCACACACACACTCTCAGCAGACGTACAGTGCATGCAGCCGCTGTAGGATCTGGGTGGTGCACTTTATTAGTTGGAGCTCTGTTCCAGTTTGCTGTCAAGAGACTTGACGCGGGGGCCAAGGCAAAGCTCTGAGTCCACTATGGCTCTCTGCCTTGTTGTTTGAACATCAGCCTCTCGTTTTACACAGAGCCATCCAGAAAGCCCGCAGAGACACCAGACCGGTCTGCAAATTTTACGGAAAGTTGGCTTCCGTTCAGATATAAATCAACTATAATGCAAAGTCAATGACCCGCTCACGCTTCACCAGGAACGGGCCAGCCATTGTCTGTGAAGGCTACTTTATTAGAATCACTGGAGAATCGACAGTCGGCTTCACATGAGGCTGTCCCCTCTGTGTGATGTCACTGCAGCCAGAGGAAGTTTCCTCGCTTGCGTTTTCATAACAGACAAAGTCGTGATGAATGATTGTGCTGAGCTCCCTTTGTCGAGCATAAGGATCGGTTTTGCATGATGCATATATATTGGTTCATTATCACTAAGTCACCTGTGCTCTGTATTAGCTCGCACCCTATTATCCTAAAGAACATTGGATTCTGAAATTGAACAATATATAGACGATCACGTCTTTTCCTGCCAAGACTGCAAGGGTTCCTGGTACGAAGATCAGCATCCCCGGCCCTCCTTATCCAGCTGTGATGATTTCCGGCCATTCATCCTCTTCAAAAGATACTCACTCCACCTTTGACTTTCCATTGAGCTGCTGACATTACCATCTGTGATTATCTGATTATATTATGATGCAGCATATTAGCCATGCAGTGTTTGCGCTGCAAATGAAAAAGTTGTAAAAGTTCGCTGGAGATGAAAGTGCCTCATTTATCAACTCATCTTTTATCTGTTGCTAGTCAAAGCCCAGCTTCCATGGGGCAGTGGCAAATGAAGGCGCAATAAGGCTCGGTCCGAAAAGACATCACCGTGTTTTCATTTGAATTTGTTTGATGTTCCAGCCTCTGGTGATTTGGACATTATTTCATGTCCATCATCAAAAAGACATCAAACAAGATGCTGCATTCAAAATCAGATCAGAGAGCGAGGGCCAAAATGTAGCGCGTGTGTGCAGACTGCATGTAGTCTATATATACTGCTACGTGCCTTGAGCTATATTTTCTTCATGATTTATCTTAAACTGGAATGAATATTATGTTTACAGAATCAGCTTTTTGAACTGCTCCACCTAGCTCAAAAAAGACATAATAATAATATTATTATTAAAATAAAAAGGCGTTCTTGCGGACAATGTTTATATTCGTGGATAGCAATCTTTTCCTTAGCTAGCACAGGAACTCTGCATAATTACATTAGCACAGCCACAATGCTGTAGGAGTATTATATTTCCTCGGGGCCTCTGTAAATGTACAGCTTACATTCCTCTACATTTCACTCTGCAGCAGCAAGATAAAGAACATCTGAATCGCTCCTTCCCTGCTGCCACCGTCCCACGAAACAACACTGCACCGCCTTGGCTGACTCGGCTTCTCTGTGTGCATTTAAAGCTCCAGCAAAGACAGAGAATTCCTGCCTGCGAACAAAAAAAAAAAAAAAAAACAGCGAAACAAGCCGAAATCAGGCTCCCTCACATTTTTATGGCTGTGGCGCATTATGGATGTAGCACATATAGACTGTGTTATAGGGCGGATGCAAATGTGTGAGCATGTGTGTTGAGGAAAAGCTGCACATACTAATATAGAAAGCACATAATGTTGATCTGAAAATCCTGCCAAGCTGTTTAAAGTTAGCTTTTGTTTTCCTGATGCATAATCTCTTACTGCAATTACAGCAATTTAACTACGCTGCAAAAAAATTTAATTTAGCCTTATGGCATTTTTAGTTTGTTGTTTTAACGCTTGTTAGGCCATCACCACAACTATCCCCCTCCAACACCAACAGAGGGCTGTTTAAAAAGAAATATGGGCTTCCTTCTCGACTTCCACAAAGAAGCCTATTATGAGAGATTAAGACTTTAGGCTTAAAATATGCTCAAGAGTCCTCTTTGAGTCCGAGAAAGGCTTGATATAATTTTATGCCTCTCTGTGTGTGTGTGTGAGAGAGAGAGAGAGAAGGGAAATGAATGAAAGAAAATGTTTCACATCGAGAATTGAAGAGGCCGGGGAGGAGAAAGTGAGAGCAGGAGAAGGGGAGCGATTGTGAGACAGACGGAAAGCAGCAGCAGTCTAAAGATGTCAGAAACGATCCGAGTCTGAGCCCCTGCAGTTGTAAAACTGTCATACCTCGTAGGAAACACCAGCAGTGACCTCAGAATTGAGCTAAGGTAGCCTGTCACACCCATTATACAGTAAACACTCAACAGAGGCCCGTGTTTTTGTTGGGTCGTCTCTGTTAAAATAATAGCAATGTGTCCCCTGAGACACAAACACAACACATGAGTGCTATTAGTCAAAAGCTCAAGAGAGGAATTTTCCCTTATTTAAGCAATTGGTCCCAAAGTTTCTGGCCATTTGAGACCAAGTGTAATGATTGTAATTTTAAAGATGCAGGACTGGGACGGAAAAAAAAAAAAGGGAATGTGAGAATAGATTCCAGTCAAGCGTGACTTCAAATGCACATTTGAACATGAAATATGGCTATTTTTCCCTATATGTCCCACTTCAAAGCCCCTTGTGATAAGCCAATTCAGAGAGACAGTCTTGTCAAAAGGCAGCTCGGACAGAAAAATCTTTGATAAATAAGAGAGAGAATGATCTTTTCCTGGCTGAAACTTGGAGGGAATAAATGTTTTATTCAGTGGTGTTTCAGAGTGATAATTACGGATCATTCTCGCAGATGTTTTTAATATATTTCTGAAACTGTATCGCTCTTATTTACACCAAAAAAACACCATTATACAAACACATCTGTACTTATTTTGCATTTCCAATTTATCACAAAAAAGGATGGAAGGGAGACAAAACAGTGAAATGACGCACTGACTGCTGATTTATAAAATGCTGCTTCAAATCTAAAATGCAAAGCTGAAAGTTACATTCATTTTGTTGCACACAAGTCATTTTCTGTCTGACAGTGTGACTGTATCTCTTTGTGTTTCCACTAACTTCACTGTTGGATCACTGAGAGAATGTATAGGATTAAACGGCAGGGCGCCTTTGACTAATGCTTTATTTAAAAGGCTTTTATTCACAGCTAATTTACTTACTGTTATTATAATCACTCACATAGGATGTACGGAGCGTCGTCTGAATGAGGCATACGGTGATATAGTGGCATGTGGAGATAATTATGAAGCTAAGGTAATCAATGTCATGCTTGAAGTTGCATTCAAAAGATGCCCGAAGCAATTTTTTCCTGGGCCATTGGTTAGAAAATCAAAGTGACGGCCCCTTCTCCACCTCCCCCCCAAAAAGGTCGTATGAAGATTTTGCTTCAGCTTTCAGATGAGCTGAGCTACGACACTCAGTGAAAGGTTTTATTATTGCTTTCTTGCAGTTTCTAAATGACCTTCATGACGGACTACATCAACAAAGGTTCATATTTCATCAAAATATTTGGTTTAGGAGTTATGATGGACACACATGCTCCAAACCACCCACAAGTATACAAAGCAGAAGAAAAACTAGAAGAAAATAACTAAAATGTATCATTGTGACATTTGTTTTGGGAAGGGTTTTTTTTTGCTATCTAAACAGTCATAACAGTCAGGATTTCTGACTCATAACTTCACTGGATAGGCTACTTTTTATGCTCAGCAAAAATCCCCAATGCTCTTACAAAAAGGTCGAGGTCAAATTTCACAAAGAAGCTGTTTTGGTTGTTTCAACTTCCTGCTATCAATGTGCCCTGAAGGCGTCTTTCCAAGGAGGGTCCAGCTGGGGACCGGACCTCACATCTGAAGACTCGAGGTCTGTGAGCCAATGGGAGGAGAAGTCAGAAGGTTCACTTCCTTTTCTGCCGCAAAAGTATGAAAGCAAACCAGCTTCTTTTATTTGATGCTTTTAGCTCAGAATAAGAGAGTTACAGTACATCCTGTCTTTAAAATATGCTGTTAGTGAAATAAGAGTCAAATAAGCCACATAAAGAGAGGATTGTTCTTTACATAATTTTTTTCATTACTATATATATATAATTTATTATTTGCAATATACATAATCTGAGTGGGGTCATTATGCATAACTATTTTTAATTTTGTTACTTTAAGTACATTTTGATACCAGCACAATTGTACTTTTAAATAATTGTGTTGTCAGTGCAGGATTCACAATTAATTTCATAGTGTGCTATTAGTTATTTTACCTAAGAGTGATCTGTATACTTTTCCACCACTGATAATAAGATAATGTTAGCATGTCAACATTCCTAGCTGTTCTTTGTGTTTAGCATTCATTATGCTATTGAAAGCATGCTAATATACTTAAAAAAAAAAAAAAAATGATAATCATGGTATACCAGCTTAAGAGTGAAATGCTCAAGCATTATCATTTTTTCCATGTTTTTTTTTTTTTTTTTTTTTTTTTTTTTAAATACATTTGTAACTAATCTCTGAATTTTAATACCAGGTATTTCTATATTTCATGTACACATTTGGAACTTAATTCAAACATTACAACACTACCAATGCAAGACAGGTTTATGTTTTATTGCAGAGGTTATAGTCGACTAAGTAAAGTATTATATTATCACCTGCATGTTATGCTACCACCAGGTTATATTTTATTTCAATAGATATAGTAGGATGTTATAACTCGTACCCCCTTACACTACGAGAAAGATTTGGGGGGAAAAATACTGCTGTTGTACATGGACATGTGGTGGGGACCCTACTCTCTCCTCATTCACTTGCAGACCTGGTTCCACAGACTGAGGTTCACAGTTAGACCCTCTTGATCTTTCTTCCTACTGCTCCATAGTTTTTCCTGGCTGTGAATAAATGTATGAATGTTAGGCACAGTGCTGGTAAAAAGCCAGCATGCTTACAGAGACTTGCTAGATTTCTTGGAAAGAAAAGATTTTTAAAATGTAAGAACTGTAATGAAGCAAATAAATAATAAATAAAAGTGCAAATATCTGATTCTGTGTTGTTCAGACAGAGTTCTTTGCAATATAAGAAAGAAGAACCCCTCAGAATCCAAGTGCAGAAAAACCATGAGATTTTGTGGAAAGTCACTCTGAGCTGCAGCTTTATGTTTTCTTTTCTGTGAGAGATCAGATGCAAAAAGCTCGAGGCAGCATGAGAAATCTCCAAGTTTGCACCCCACACCGATATGTCTTTTCACATTTCAGTTTATGGAGGACACAGAGCAATGCTTGTCTCTGCTACGGTCACATCAGGCCAGACATCGGAGAGTACCAATCAGTTCAGTGACTAAACAACAACAGGCCCAGATTTCAGAAAACAAGGTCATTGTGCAGCTTGTAACACTGACAAACACCCGACCACATGTGTTTAACCAGTTACACACTTGTTTATATTCAACATGTGCATGTGTGATGCTGTGAATTACACAAATTGGACCTTTGATTTATCATGTGGAGTGTTCACTATTGTTTGTTGTTATATTATAGAATCAATTCCAAGATGTATTTTCAACCTAATTAAGAAACATAAATTACATATTACCAATTGGAATGCTTCAACCATATTTTTTTAATGAAATATCCTTGGGAAAGATACTAAACAAATTGTTCCCGATGGTGCATCATCAGTAATTGAATGTTGCAAATGAAGTAAAAGATGCCACGAGTCACCTGTGCGTGTAAATGATGACCTGTATAGTCAAAACACTTAGGGTGGTCGTCATGACTAGAAAAGCACTAGGCAGTCCATTTACAAAGGATGTATGATCAGATTTAGGTAATGTAAAATTGATTGGGAGCAGGTCATTAATCAACAAAAGGAAGTGACACTAAATGGCATTATTCGTAGTAAACAGCAACAACAGAGCGTGAAAGGTGCACCTGAATGCACCATGAGTTTTTCGTCAACGTCTGCACTTGTTAGGGTCCGTTGTTTACATAAACTCAGCGAAGATTTTCATTTTTGTTGTTTCGCCATCATCTCTGACTGAAAACAGTGGCTATTATCTATGAAAATGCTTCAAACTACAGGTAAGCTACCCGGTGTTTGTCTTTCAAATGTTCTTGTTTTTCGTTTACGTCTGACTATGACAGTGACGGACTTTAAATTGTCTGTAGAAGCTGCAGACGAGTAAGCTAGCTGTGTCTGTCTTCGAAGTTTTGTGGTTTTTACTGGGTGCCCACAAGTCAGCCGCTACTTGCTGCAAATTTTAGTGTTTGACATGTATTTTTATGGACTCGGGACGGCCAGAATGAACCCAATATCCTAAGTTTATGTTAACATGCTAACACCCTTAACTATATTTTTGCTAATGCTAATAAGATTATGTTAACTATCTAACACACTGATAAACTCAGTATATTAGCTCTATGCCATTGGGTGCACTTTGGGATGTTGACATTAGTATTTAGCTTAATGCAAGTACTGCTTTTGAGAGACTGTCTTGT
>JAOWBC010000115.1:7672360-7689813 GCA_028566105.1 Hypoplectrus providencianus
ACACACACACACACACACACACACACACACACACACACAATTCCTTTTCTTTCTATTATTGTTGTTGTTATTGTTGTTACTGAAACAAAACCGACTTTCCATTTGTGATTCTGCTTCTGAAATTGAGTAATTTTCTTTCTCTTTGTAAAAGTGAGATTTTCAAATACTAGGGTTGTCTAGAGTGTATTTAATATTTTTCTAATTTTATGTTTTTGATTGTTTTGATTGTTTTCTTGTTTACATTGTTAATTCTTGAATATTTCTGGTTAATGTTGCTGGTTCCTAATTATTGCTACTTTATTGATGTTTCTACTTTTTGCGATACACTCTGCTGCTGTGACAATGTAAATTTATAATAAATGATTATCTTACAAATACAAAGAAAGAGAAAACATTTTGTATTCAGTTGTTATAAATCAATGTGCATTTTTAATTTGGATTATTTCAGGTATGTGCCAATTATCTTTAAGTTAGGCCTATACTGTAATAAACAGAGAATGAAGGCGTTTCATCCCTCAACAAACGTTAAACTCTGTTGTTTCTCCCGTACTGCAGAATATTTCAGTCAGTATTTCTAACTCATCCATCATTAATTTTCAAAGAAGTAGAGGCTTTATCACATTAAAAGTCAGGATATTTGATCTCTTTGTGAGGTAGAATCCATAAGAGTAATTATTGCAGCTTCTAGATGGTCTCAAAGCAAAACAACAGATATATTAAACTTCTCTTTGGTGTCTGTATTCATGCACTGGCCTTATTTGTTTGGAGCATTAGCATAATCAAGTATTGCATGAAATACAGTTGTCATATTGTTACACTGCCTGTACCTGCAATGTGTTGATGTTATCTCTTCTGTGGAGACACAGTTATTGCAGCACTATTCATTGGGGGACATCAAAGCCTCTGTTCTCTATGCAAAAGGCTCTTGGCTGCTTCATATCTGTAGCTCAGTCAATTGCCACTTCAGGATGGATCTGGGATTTCTGCCACACAACAAAATGTATGAACATGTCATATTGTCAAATTTATCTGCAGACACAGTGATGCTCTGCACACATGAATTTATCATAACTACATTAAATGAAGAGCAATACATTAAAAATGTCTCTGTGAGAAAAGATTGTGATATGTGACCTGTCATATGTGTGTTTCTGTGTAGTGAAAAGGCAATTTGATATTGCATATATGATGTGAATGCAGGATTTCATTTTTCACCTTGGTGTGAAATAATTAATTAACCACATTTTCTATTCAGGCTTTTTACATCTAACATTACATTAAACATTCAAATGCAATCGGCAGTCTGTTCTTTGTGCGTTTGAAATTCAGTGTAATACGATCTTTAAAGTGTAAGATTTATTCAACATACTGTATTTATGCAGTGTGAGTGAAAGTCCCTTTACTCAGTGTTTTTGACATTCACAATAGCATCCAGAAATAACAGAGGCCACAGTGAGATTAAAATCAAGGAAACGGCACTTTTTTTTTTTGCTTTCTGTGAAATAATTCCAATTGTGGGAGTATGTATGAGTTGTGCTGGAGGGGGGCAGATAAATTCTGGGGCATGGGTCTAAATGGATCATTGCCAACAAGCTCAAGTTGAGGACTATTTTTGCTTTGTTCCTAGTGAGTGATTGCTGAGTGTGAGGCATTAGTTATGCTGACTGCAGAGCCATAAATAATATTTTACTGTGGCGAGGATGTGTGTGTCTGTTAGCATGACATCTGGGTTTTAATTCTCGGAGAAAAATCCCATATCTGCATGATCCTACTAACGCAAGCCATCTGAAGAGAATACAGATGAGAGATGCTCCCTCTATTCTCCCACAGCCTCCCTCAACAACAGTGCATGGCAACATACAGTGACCTTGGCTGATTAAACATTCCTCACTGGTTTGTATTCTGAAAACCAGCCCTCACTGTGTCTATAGTTTGGATGCACTGAGCACCTACAATGGTGCTGGGCTGTGAACGGATTTGAAATGTTTTAACAGCAGAGTGGTCCATACTGCTGCTGCTGCTGCTGGGGCTTTTTATGTAGATTGTATATATGATGCTGGGGATATGCATGTGTGTGTTTGCAGATCAATAGGATTTCATTGCATGTGGCCTGTGGGATTTATTATCATCACTCATTTTAATGAGGTAGCAAGTTGATAGGACAACAAGATCACTAAGAGTAATGTTCCACTGGGAGAGTGCAAAGACCGCCACCAGATGGCTCAGTTGGGAATGACTGGAATACCAAACAGGCTTTACAAACAGAATCATTTCACTTGCAAGGTTAGGTAGCATCATTTCTGCCATGTTTACAGAAATAGACTTGAAACAGCCTATTAGAGCACCAAAAAAGAAGGCAAAGCAGATGATGAAGCTTCTCTTCAGTCCACGCCACATACTCAGGAAAACAGATCATGATTTATATATTGTATGAATTAGCATATGTCTTTCACAAGATTGCCACAGTGGACTAATACCTTCAAGGGAGTGATGTTGTTCAGGAGTCTCTGCCTGCATCATAACATTTCGCATTGCAGTGCAGAAGATATACTTTTATCATGTGGGCCAGACTGATCCCTGGTTTAATTTCATAGCAAATTGTTGGCTCTTTGAAGCCCTCAGTTACCACATGGTGACACTGGAAATGGTCTATTTAATACCTGTTATATTGTCACTAGTGCTTCAGCTGCCTCAAGCCCTCTGTGAGATTGGAGAGGAACAAAGGGAATATGAATTAAGTCTGTAACTGAGCTGGCCCCTGGCATACCGAATACTGAATTCAGCCGTGCTTTATGAGCCTTTCATCTGATTCCGGTCTGCTAATTCTTGGTCTTAATTACAATGGTAGGAGACAGACCTGGGCTACAAAAAGATGTTCAACATAGGAAGCAGGGCTATCAGGAGAGATGAGCTGAGAGTACCACTCCCACATTCTTGATGTATAAAGGGAAAGTTGGAGTCAAACTGAATACTCAAAGATCAGAAAGTGCTCCTGGAATCGGCAATGTCTTGAGCAGAATGTGAGAGAGTCTTGTGCAGACTCCTCAGCTCTGATTTTAAGCTATTTAACAACGTTACTCCCTGCTGAACACTGGTACCTAGGGCCAAAACCGTCTCTCATGTCCAAGGCAAAATTTAGAGCTATTTGAAAAGTGTAATAATGTGAATGAAGTTTAAATCCAGACACCGTCACATCTCATTAAAGTTGACACAGTGCATGAAGTGCATGTCTGCGATGGCTAAATATTTAGAGCAGAGGCAGCAGTCGTTTTATTTGCTTGAAACACACAACCCCGCAGTGCCGTGTCAATGCCAAAAAGTCTCAAGAAACCAAGGAAAACAGAACAATACAAAAGTTATAAACCAAACTGTCAAGAAGGTAGAAATGCAATCGATAAGACTAAGCATCAAAATGGTGCAAGGCCTTGCTACAGATAAAAAGCAGCTGGCACTGCTGAGAATGAAAACAGATTTAAGGTTAAGTCAAAGACCTTCCCGAGATTAACCTGATAGCACGCCTATCATCTATAAAGTCGTTTTCAATTTAACCAGTCTCTTGAAAGTTCTGCACAAACAGTCCAACAAACCACTTAACAACATGCTGCTCGGCTTAATTGAATTGTACATTTAGATGCAGTGGAATTTTGGTAACGCTACGACAATCTGTCAGCTAGCTTATATTTAAGTTGGTAAAAGATTCAAGGACACTTAGAGCAGCAAGGCATTGCTATGAGTCACCAGGACTGGAAGCTTTTGCAAACCAAGCAATAGTGCAGCCAAAAAAGAAGAAAGAGGCATAAAAAAAAAACTTCAAACAGATTGATGAAACATTATCAAAATGAGAGTTCCCCCTCAGCGTGCTCATCCCTGCTCTCACAGACATTATAGGCGCTCCAAAAGCGGCTGTCTGTGGAATTGACAAGCACTGCCAGGTCGGCTGTTTGATCTCGGTGGTAATCATTACGATGCTTTTAATTGATACAGCTTTGTCCCCCACCGCTGCAGGTCCAGGTGAAACATTTGATCCAGGCTCCCTGAGGTAAACCTGTCCCTGGGAGGTGCTTCTGTCTACCTGTCACCTCTGTCCCTGAGGCGAAATCCAGCATCTAAGCACAACAGAGTCAGAGGCAGCATCTGTATGTAGTATTTCTATGGGAACGCACCTGTTTTGAACATTTGCCCATTTACCATAAATTGTGAATATCGTGATGCTTTTCTCAAAGCATGCCACTGTTTTGATCAATATGTTTTTTGGTGCTTTCAAGGGAGCCACCGTTTACTCTTTAATGTCAGTTTTGATTTGAGATTTATTTGGATGCTTTGGATAGTTTATTACATATTTGTAGACATCACTTATGAATTATTGAGTTAATAGTAACATGGTGAAACGTTGGATCGCTTTGAAGCATGTTCAGTGCGTTGCGTTCAGATGCTAGTGGGAGTTTAAGATATAAACCTGGAGCATTTTGCAAACATAAACACAGTCATTTGCCATGTACAAGTCTTCAGGAATTTTGTTGGTTTCCTGTGGCTTCCCACTGCTACTAAATAGTTACAATTACTCAAATAGAAATGACAAATGGCCCTAAGGGGATTGATAAACTGCAACGTAATATTATTTTTGCGCTATCATAAAGTTTTTTTTGACACCCCTAAGGCTCAACATCATCCCATAAATGGTCACCATAAAGTTTGCTCTTGTATCACTGCAAAACAGACTACCCTGATTATATACAGGTATTGGCCATGTCTAAAACCTGGGCAAACAAACTGGTGCATCTCTGAAAGAGTCTAACTGAAAGCAAACAGACTCCCTCAGTTCCAGTACAAATGTACCTGGGAATTATTGTGCACTAAGTATCCATCTAAAACCAGTATTAAATAATAAGCTGGGAGTGACTGAGATCATCAGGTGTCAGGCTTAACTCAAGCATTGCTTTCCTAAATTTGCAAAACAAAATTTAACAAAAAAAAACCCCACATACATATATATACGTATACATTTACTGAATTCTTCTTCCCATTAAAATGATAAATGGTCATAATTCAGTGTAACAAATTGGTTGTAAACTTGCAAAGGACTTAATCTCCAGTGTAAATAGTATTTAAGCACAGATTTGAATGCCTGTGAAACAATGAGAAAAGCTGAGGTTAAAGGTGTCAAAGCTGCTTGAAGTGATTTAGAGGTTTCAGTGAGATCACAGCTGCTTATCATGTCATTACGCTAACATCTCAGCAAACAAATGCCTAATTATAAATCAAGTCGATGCTGGTGAGCAATGCCATCAAGCTCAAGTTCCCAGGGACCTGATGAATGTCAGTTCATTGTTAAATCACTTTTTAGCTCTGCTTATTCTCCATAGAAATATTTTTGTTTTTATCTCACCGGGCGCTTGAAATCCTTCTCCTCTCTCCAGTACTTTTGATTGGGTCATGGACATTTTATTCTGTAAATACTGTACAAGCTGCAGAGTTGGTTACAATTCCTAGAAGTAAATACAAAAAAGAGAACCAACTCTCAAGGCCCACCTGCACACTGGTTGATTAAAGAGAGGGTTAGATTTAACAAACGCTTTTGCAGGGCCAAAATGCACGTATGACACTTAATTTGAAAGCTTACATCTTCTATTTATTAAAAATGTGCTTGTTTATTCTATGGCCCAAAGACAGTGTACACTACTTCAGTTTGAATGAACACAATTTATTTTGGGTCTACCCTTAAAACCTCCCCGAACCCGCTGTCAGGCAGGAGGGTTTTAAGAGGTCAAAGTAGTATAAATTCACTTCTCTATGAGTGTGAATTTGGTAGCTTTGTGCGTTAAAAGTGTTGATGTTGAGCAGCTGTCATCTGAAAAGTCTTGGCTCCCTGTCAGCGTTTTAAAAACATTTCTAAATAATCCAAGCCTTTCAAGTGCATTACCATGCAACCATTAACATAACCTTGACTAAGTATAAAGATGACTAACATCTATTATGATGGATTACCTTTTTCAAGCAGTCTCTGAGGTTGATTTCATGCCATGCAGAAATGAACTGAAACCTGTGGCTGTCTGGGAGGTAGAAAAAATGCATTCATCAATCTGAAAACATGTGGGCACAAGTCAAGGGGGTCAAAGGTCAGAGGCTGAAAAGTCAAGAAGGCTTCTGAGATGTATGGGGAGTCGCCAGTGGATTTCCACAGCCTGAACTATAATGTATGTGAGAAAGTGGGTCAAAACTTCAACTCGACTTTGACCGAGCAGTGCGGGAGCCCTGTGGTTACACCCTTTCATGTAAAACCATACATGACTCATGACAAGTCGTTTGTCATGACGATCTTATATAGCCTAAACCCAGCGCCATAAATGATTACGGCCAGTGTCATGTCTTATCAGCGCCAGCATTACATAGGCTTTACAGCACGACGGCTCAGGTTTAATATTATCATAGGTCATTTACTGTGCTGTTTACATTGCTTTGAAGGATTTATGTCCGGCCTACTCACTGTCCAGTATTCATGCAAAAAGGGCTTATGTCGATCCCAGAAGTGGAAAGATTGGGGATGGAAGCAGTTGAGTTGAGGGTAACACTCTTGCTCAGTTGGGGCGGGGGAGGCAGACATTTAAAAGAGCTTACTGCTGTAGCTTTCACTCTGGCTTTGATTGTCTTTGCTTTGATCTGGTTTGGGGCGGCCATGTTGTGCAGTGTTATCCTCCCATAATCTCTGCCATCACTGAAACGCTGCAGTGGAAAAGACACTGACTGAGTTTCTCTGTCTCTGCACTGCCTCGGCCAATATTTTCACCCCTCGCAGAAAACATGAATCACCTTATCTGTGTATAAAAACTGGAGAGAAATCTTTTGAGGGAACTCCGGATACATCCAAAAAAACACATGACTCAGTCTGTCGAGGAAGAAAAATAATCTTTGAAATGGAATAAAAAAGTATGACTCTGGCAAGGTCACCTGGACTACTTTCTTGCCACACTATGCACTCAGACTCTTCATGCATGCCCTGCTTTGTTAATGAACCAGCCTTCCACTTAATCAAATGCAACATTACCTTCCCTTCAGCAACTAAAACAGTGTACTACAGAGAAGCTGCTATGTGCTGTTTTCTAGGGGGGGAATTTCTGAGCACTAGCACTAAAGCACAACTTCAAAGGGATATTGTGCATCTATCCCAAATTAGCTGCCTGTGCAACTGTCTGAGCACTTTGAGACCATCCTCTGTTGGTAAGAATACATTATCTTGTGGTTCTGAAATTACAGGCATTTATTTTGTAGTGCATCTCTGAGCCTGCCAAAGGACAAAAAACTTGGATATTCCCCGCATGAAGCCACAAAGCAGACCTGGTACAGCGAATAGAGACAAGCCCTGATGGTTTTCAGATCAACATTCCCAGACAGACTTACTGTGTATATATATGATACCTCTTGATGCCCAGAACTCTCCCTGTATGCAGCTGCCACAGGAAGGGGGCACCAAGCTGCAAATACAAGCATTATGGCTACAAAAGACATAGGAAGTGAGGATAAGGCGTGTTCTGCATACCTCATGTTTCCTCCATTTTTTTTTCCTCTTCTGTCTCCAGTTTTGAATATCTTACTTAAAGCCCATAAAATTTTTTACTGCATGTTAGTTGCAAAATCCAGCTTTCGGCCTTTGCAACAGGTCATTTGAACTTCTTGTAAAGGATCCAATGTACATATTCAACAGAAATATATTCACTGCGAGAGCTGTCATGCGTGTTGACACACACTTGGAAGACCTTCTGCAGCTTGCACATGATTTGTATCACCTGCATGTCATTAAAGCATGAGCATTTGCGAGCGGTATGAGCTACAACAAAGACAGGACCTACATCACATTGAAATATCTGATCGGTCTGCAGCTGAGGACAATACAACACAGTCCTTGGTGCTTAATTACATAAACAAATGCATGATTAAAAGTTGTGCTGAAGCCCTTCGCCAGCTGTTTGAGGCAGGCTGACACAGCTGTATACATGTGTCTTTGCACACTAAATCAAATGTCCCATTGTGCTCATCTGGAGTGAATTAGACTGTGGGAGGGAGGGGGACCTAGAGGCTTTGATATACAGAGGAGGAAATGGGTAATGTCCTGGAACCACATGCAACATCCTAATAGGAGCTGGTGACTGATAAGAAGGAGATAACCAGCTCATCTTTGCCTGTCTGCAAACTAACCTTCACTTCTTTAGATCACACACTTAACCCGTGCAATTTTTAACACATTAAGACATAGTTGCTCTCTTTTCCCAATTGGCAAAGCTTTAGTTTTTTCAAGTCTTCATGCAGGCAGTGCCAGCCCCACCATAAATTCCACCCCCCAAAAATTACAGATTTTTAAGCAGAAAGATTTAAATAACTGCACTCTCCAGGTCTCAGTAATCTTAAAATGATACAAGGAAGCTTGCCATTGCAATGTTGTTGGTTTGAATCCCAGCAAGAGGAAGGAAATTTAGGGATCCAGTGACAACCAGAAGCTGGAGAGCTGCAAATATCACACACCCCACTCCCTATAAATTCAGTTGATGTGCTGTGGATGAAGGCACTCAAGCCCCAACCACTGGAGTGGATTTGGTCAGTAGCCAACAGAGGAAATCTGTGGTTGTGTGAGGCTGCTCCTATGTGAATGTGTAGCAGGGTGTGTCTGAAATACAGCCACTATACACAATATTTCAATTGACTGGACAAATGACGACTCAGATTTGTGCTTAAGTTATAATTTTTTACACTAACCATCTCTGTAAACAGTGGATCTAACTGTTTGGCTGCAGCAAAACACAATGGTCACAATAATTATAATTTGTGTCATTAAAACTAGATGAATGTGTCAGGCTGGAATAATGCAGCACAGTTACAGCTCTAAACAGACCAAGTCTGAAAACAGGAAGGATATTCATTTTCTTTTCATTCATTTAAGGGCATAAATCATTCCCTTTGAAGTTCGGCCGAGCCTGTTTGCAGGGAACATAAGAAAGGCAATATGGAGAGCAGCTGGTCAGTTGGGATGAACATGACATGCTGTTTGTTTGGGGAGAAAATATAAAGAAAGGAGAGAAATGAGGAGATAAAAGAGTGAAAACAGATGAGCGTCACATTCAATAACCAAAATATCTCTTCACAAGCTTGCACGCGTTTTCTGTGAGAAACAACATGAAACACTGTACTTTATTTGATGAGTGAAAAACTCTGAAAAACAATGGGAACAAAAAAATACTTGTTCTTTTTCTCCCCAACCATCACAGCTCTAACAGGACACACTGCACTGTCACATGTTTGTCTCAAAAAGTGCAACGTGCTTACAAGAGAAAGCCCTGTTTGTGAATCTTAATCTCTAATTCACACAGTAGACGAGCAGCAGACTTGCATCAGCCCAGCGTAATATAATTAGGGATACCGAACAGAGAACGAAACAGTGACCACAATTAACTTAAATCAAGAAATTAAATCAAGTCCCTGTGACTGCGGTAAAAACTAAAACATCACTGCACACAGAAACTGGCACAGGCTTTCGTCACAGATTATGTAACAGAGATCTGCTGCCCTCTTGTGTATGAAAGTATAATTTCAATGCAACTTGAAGAGAGCGCACAGTTACATTGGACCACAAAATGTTAAATCCAGTGTTACTCAGATCCTGTAATTACTAAAGTGAAAATGCCACCAAACAACTAAGTATTTTATTTGAAGTTAAAGTCCTGCATTGAAAATAGTAGTTAAGTAAAAGAAATTATCAACAAAATGTATTAAACCTATTAAAGTCCTGCTTAAGTATATCAGATCATTTGGTAATTGTTACATTATTAAATACATGTGTGAATCGCTATTATTGTTGTTTGAGTTGGATTAATAATTATAGCCAATCTATGTATAATATATAAGAATTATCATATTTTTTTATCCACATTAAGATCCTTATATGTTTTTGGTGAACAGTTTCAAATCTGGAAAGTTACTAACACCTAAAATAATAAATACTGAAATTCTGAAATGAAAAGTACAATAAATCCCTCATAAATATAGTAGACTAGGATTATTAAATTGGATAAAATTGAAATACTCTAATAAAGATATATCTACCTAATTTTTACACTAGTACAGGCCTACTTCTCCTATTGTGAATAAAAATTGGTGACATTTTTTTTTTTTGATAAATTAGATGAAAAGTTTTTTTTAAGGGAAGGTTAAAATTTTTGTTTGGCAAAACTTCCAAGATAAAAAAAACATATGAAAACAACAACTTAATTCTTCCCAGATTAGTTGATCGACAATCTGCAGCTATTGAGCTAATTTGAAGATAAATTAATCATATAGGTCATTTTGTGGCTAATGGATAGTTTTTTTATTGTATGCTTGATGGTTGTACACAACAAGACATCGGGAGATGTCACCTTGAACACCCTGGATTTGTTACACCACTTTCCAGCAGTTTGGAGCCATAGACTTCAAGTTTGGAACCTTCAATGACTATAAAGTGTATTTAACACTTTTGATGTTCCCTTGTTCTATATTTCAAGGGGAGAACCATAAATAAGTCTATCTGAGGTAGAGTGCACCGCACCACAGAGGAGATCAGACCACACAGTCTACAATCACACAGTGAGAGCCAATCATCAGACACCTTATCAAAATGTGACAGCTGGCGCGGCCGGCTCAGTGTGTCCGTGCAGGAGGGAACCTCCCATCACACATGCTGGTGATAATTAGACTCATGATATCTGCAACCGGCTGAGCAGTGAGTCGTCCATCCCAACCAACACAGCAGCTACCTACACTTGTGTGTCTTCTGAACGCTTTAAGCTTTATCCCTGGTTATCCAATCATTTCTGAACTTGCTGTTGGTCTTATCGGCACTGTGCTGATGGTACATCTGTCAGTAAGCAGAACTCTAAGGGTCATTAGACGTAATCAGACTCTTGAGAGAAGTAATAGTTAAAGTACAGCATCACAAACATATTATGATCAATATGTACTTAAAATATTAAAAAGAGAAGTACTCACATGGCTGAAAGACTGATTTTGGAATATTTAACAGGTTAGATACATATTAGCCCACATATAAGTTCACTTGTATATTAAACAAATTGGCCAGAATTAGCAGAAATAAATAAATAGGAAGAGAGTTCTGATTGCAGGTACTATTTCATATGTTGGTGGACTACTTCAAATGATCTTAAGGTGATATTTGAAAAAATCCTAATTATTAGAACATGTAACCAAGTTCTGAAGTCTTAAAACATAGAAAATGCAAGGAAACATAATGAATCTGAATCCAAACTGTCATGAAAATATTGTCAGGCATCTGGTCTAAACAACATGTTACGACTGGACCATAATCTGCACAACTCTGTTTACATCTGTTTGTGAGTATTGTTTATAATTTGAGATATAAATTTAGCTCTCAGTTTTATGCAGTCAGGTAAGTATCTGTTTTTAATTGTTGACTCTAAGTTTCTGTATTTTACCTTGTACATTTTTAACCCTATCCTAAATCTAACCCATACCAGCGGAATATAACAAAGTAGGCTAAATTTGAGTAACCCCCTCCATTAATTATTTATTTATTTGTTTATTTCTTTATTTTACAGCTGTTACTAGTTACAAAATTAGCTATAGCTAAAGAAAATAAAAATTCAGTATTACTGGTTAGGCTAACCAGTGATGAAAAAAAAAAAAATTAAAAAAAAGTAATGCAGATGATCCCTGCCCTATTAGTGATGCACACATTAATGCATCAGTAATTATAATTATTCTATGATATTCATTGATTCTGACATCGGCCAATACTTTTACTTACGTAAGATTGTGAAAACAGGATATTGAACAGAGCATTTTTACATCTTCCTTCACTAGAATATAATGTTATGATTCAACAAAATATTTAATCAAATTGTACCAAGAAAGTTGTAAAGCTGAACATGTTCTAGCACTGTGCATAATAGAGCTGCAAATTAGGCTGCTGCTGGGCCAAATAATTTCATCATGTTGCGTTATGTAATCTTGACTGTGTGCTGTTAATTGTGGTCAAATCTCAGGGTAATGACTGGTAGCACGAGGAGCAGACTGTGACAACAAATGTCAACAAATGTTTTGGTGCTGGCACTTTTATTTAAATAAGGTTTTTAGTCAGAATCAGAATCATTTTGTATTTCCAAGTAGGTTTTCTTATACATAGAAGGAATTTTCTGTGGTGCATTGGTGCAAAAGAACAAAAGTGTGTAAGTAGTTATATTTTAGAATATATATAGAGAAACAGTAGAACCAATATGTACAAATATGGAGTTATGTAAATGAGCTTTGCAAACAGGAATGTACATGTTAGATACGGTCCTGCAGGACTTTTACTAAAACTGATTTTACATTTTCATATAGATATCTGATTTCAATTCACTTTTATTCAGAATCGGGGGTCAAAAGTAAGAAAACAAAAATACAAAAAAAAAAAAAAATACAATACATACAATGACTCATACAAACATCAATAAAATATGTTTTGAAAAAATATTAATGTCCTACAGTGAGGCAACATACTAGTGTTTCCACTGCTTGGATAGGTAATGCGTAGTGCTTAACCTTACATTTGAAACCACGACTATTACATTCTTGATCCGTCATGAAGACGGCAGATGACTTTATTAATTTAATTTCTTATAGGTGAGAAAGTATCCACTCCTACAGCCACAAACATGTCACGTGTGCTGCTGGTATCTTAAGTATCATTGTAATGGCATCATTATAAGCTACTTGAATTCTCTGTGAGCTGGTTTGTTTTTACTTTGACAACAAGTGTGTCGTATGTAGTGGTGTAAGCTATGCTCTGAACAGGGCTACCTTCATATCATCTGTGCACATACCGAACTTGCGTGAGAGAATGTTAATGATAACATATTTTATAACATTTCTGAAAAGCCTACTTCTTCCACTACTACATACTGGCCTGTGCGCCATGTAAACACTCCTGAAGATACAGTTGCAGCTATTAAACAGCTGGATCTGTAAGAAAGTCAGACAAGACGCAGTGTAGCTCATGCAAGTTATTTATAGCCTCGAGTAAAGTCACGCAAACCTGTACCCAAATGTCATCGCTTTATCTGTGAATGCAATCTTGATGCTCCAAAAGCGCGGAAGCAAGACAAGTTTGGTATCTTGACACAGGCATCTCTGGCCAACCCGACTCAGACTCCTCGCCATACCGTGAATGCAGCTGAGCTGTGAAGGTTGGTGGGGAGGGGGAGCAGCTGAGTCCGAAACACAAGTGACCGCTAGCTTCATGTCAACCATACAGACATTACTGAACTAGCAAGAGCGGAAATCTTTCTCGGGGAAGAAGGAGAGGGAGAGACAGAGGGAGAGAGAGGGGGGTCGCTGGAAGGGACACTGGACTGTATTTCCTTACGTTCGAACCGACTTACTATTTATATCGGTTCGGGTTTTTACCTATTTTTTCTAAGAAACTCGGGGGATATCAGCTGTAGGAAGGTTAGCTAGCCACCGCCATCTCCTCTCAGTCGGAGCGACCGCCGTGTCTTCCACACCATGGGAAACGCTGCCACCGCCAAGAAGGGCAACGAGCTAGAGAGCGGTAAGCCCGAGCTGTTGTTTGACTTTTGCTGTTTTTTTTTTATGTTGCATTGAAAGCGTTTGACACTCATAAAGTCTACTCAAAGAGTGTAGCTAGCCTGTTATAACACACAAACTGCCCTACAGTAACGCTACAGCAGGGGAGGGCCGTGCGTCCGTCATCCCCCGCACTGTTATCCCACCAGCGCTGCAAAACACTCGCCCTGTGGTTGACGACTAAAGCAGGAAATTCTGTATTTTTTCTACGTAAAATTAGCACCAAAAGGCCTTGACAAGTTAGCTTGTAGCAAGAAGACCCCGTGTATGTTGTGGTGGCTGCAGGGGGGTGGGGAGGGGGGGAGCATTGACAGTGTTAACACTATTAAAGCCTGTTACAGAGCCGTGAAAGCAATGCTTATCGATAAATCCCCCCCTCCCCACTATTGATGATTTCACGCGTTAAAAGGCTGTTTGCATGCCAACTGGAGCACAAGAAGATCACGCTTGGTGACCAGCTAGCCTGCTAACTTTAGCTATGAGGGGGGGGATTAGCCCTCAGAAGGCCCCTGTCATAAATGCCTCTTGATGGTGGTAGCTGCTCAGGCCTGTACACATATTCGTGGCGTGCCGTCGCTTCCTATGTGTAGATGATGGCTAAATGTGTTCAGGCTAGCATCACCTTATCAGCTCTTCCTCAAGTTGTGTGAATAACAATCAGGATGTGGTTCTTATTGTTTGTTTAGCTGCAGACTCTGTGAGCGCAGCCAGCTGTGTCACACAGAAACTTTGCACTGATTATGGTAAATCTACAGCAATAAACCGCAAACCCATGAATAATTGTTATGAATAGCCTATAAATTTTACTTGAAGGCAGTGTGGGACTGTCTGTGCCTCGGGCTTCTCTGCCACATTTTTATTCCTGGCTACATAAACAAAGCTGTCCCTCTGTACTGAACACTGACCAAATATGGTGAAGAAATGACAAATGCCCTCTTTCCATTCATAAAACTGGAACCTACTACTGTCTTCCCAGCATTTGCACACACACCTTGACAAACACTTAAATTGTGTTCGTTTAGAGCCCTTTCTGTAATCTCACTGGGGTAGAGGTCCATCAGGACTCACTTCTCACATCCAGCTCGTCATTGACTGGGGCAGCTTGTCATCAGACCTTCGTCAGAGGATAAGGGGTATTACAAGCTTTGAAAGGTTTGACGTAACTAGGCCTCGGCCAGTGTTACTCTGCGCTGGTACAATTTGATGTGTGCAGCTGGTCATCATTTACCATCCTGTGTAATAAATCACAAATGTTTCCCTTTAAATGAGTGTAAACATAAAAGCTGTAGGTATTTATTGTTGCATTAGCCTGAAATCAGTAATTTATACACTGAAATTATCAGCTACTTTTCATGCATTTTTATGACCTCAAAAACATGCAGAGAACCATCTGTGTTCAGTTAGGCGCTTAGTTTGTTTAAAGTAGCGTCACTTTATGATGCAGTGAATACCTTCCTCTGAGATTTATTGACCTGTTGAGAGAGACCAGGCGGGCAGGAACAATGAACGGTGCCAACCAGAGCAACTCAGGCAGACAGAGATGATCAGATCAGCAATGGTTCCCATACTGCCAGGCATTTCCTTTTGAGTGTAACTATGATCCCTGGATCCTGCACTTGGGCTAACTCTTAAACCCGTTTAAGCTGACACTGTGCCCTGAGCTGCAGATTTGTCTGGAGTGCAGCCGCCCTGTCAAGACGACCTGGTTACCTCCAGTGCTGTATATACACTAGAGAACCTGTGTTTACTGTATATAGCTGCCATTAGCTGGACCAGTTGGAACAGCACCAAGGCAGTCACGCTTGCAAAGGGAGATTAAACAGTTGCAACTGTGACACCTGTTTTGTTCTATAGTGCACTATAGGCCATAAGGTGAAGCTGTTTTGTGTCTAATCCTGTTCGCGTATATGGGGCACTAAGAAATTTGTACTTAATTAAAAAGATCTATTGGTTTTAAGCATGAATATACAAGTTCTGCATGTGTCCTCTGCTGTCTTTTTCATTGTTCTGTAAAGTATGCAATGTCTTTTTTTTCCAGATGTATCAACAGTGATACATTCTTACAAATCAAGTATTTAGAATAAGATTAATTATAAGTAACAAGGGGGAATAAAGAACATGAAACATGGAAAATGCTTTAATGATGCATAAACATATACATTCAGAATATTATTTACATGGAACATTTTAAACATAGAGCATAAGTTAAAAGGTTTTGTAACGTTCATGTTTTTAGATTCAGAATTGAATTTTATGGTCAGTTCTGTTTCCTATTCTTCCTTCTAAAAAATAGGTTTGGAGTGGCTGAATATAGATTTGTGGATTGGACATTTTCCCAAAATGAGAAAGCAAATTAATTAAATATAATTCCATATATATATAAAATATTTATTTATTTTCAGGTTATTTATATACCAGAATAAAGATCCTTGGTCACAAAAGATAAACATATCATGGTCACTTAACACATGACTATCCTCTGACCCTAATGGGAACAAACAACCAACAACACACACAAACAACTGAGGAGAAGAGACACAGCCAGGGATACTGTCTCGAGCCAGACAGTACATTTATCCAGTATAAAGAAAACTCTTTGTCATGCAGGTAATTAAAAAAAATGGATAAATCTCTCTAAAAGTTCTTGGTGTAATGGCAACAAGGAAGATGTTACAGAGTAGTTTTTCCCATATTTTTTAATGAGTGATGAGGCTAAATGGACCAACTTACTTGTATGATCTGTAACATAATAAAGCAGGGAGAGCCTGCAGTAAGACTTGATGGAGTTGCCAATAGGGCGGGAGCAGGATTGCAGGATGGCTTCCAAAATTAAAATAATATGATTATTGTGGCATAATCACTTCTGTAATGATGGTCTTATTTTGTCTTGTTATAACTCCAGAGTTTTTTGCAGTTACTGACCGGAATATGTTGAATATGTGTTTAGGATGCTTCAGCAGGTTTTGTTCTAATTTATTTTAATATTAAAAACATTTAGTAGTTTGTGAAATGCACAAGCTTGAAAAAGTAGTATGATATGCATGTTATTTTCAAATTTACTTAATGATTGTGTCAAATTACCCTAATCTCAATGCTGAACAAGATAACT
The DNA here is from genome assembly GCA_028566105.1 of Hypoplectrus providencianus. Taxonomy (NCBI): domain Eukaryota; kingdom Metazoa; phylum Chordata; class Actinopteri; order Perciformes; family Serranidae; genus Hypoplectrus; species Hypoplectrus providencianus. The sequence continues at coordinate 7,689,096 of JAOWBC010000115.1, forward strand.
GTGCTTATAGATCTTTTTTGTGCATCCCTTGCTGCCACTTGACCAACCAAATGACTATTATGTGTATATGTACTACATTATTAATGTGTAAAAGGCTAAGCTGGAAAGTAATTGTACAAACTTTAACTATGCTAAACAGTGTATGGATCCTTCTGGACCAAGTAATTCTGACATAACTGAATAACATTTTGATTTACAGAGCAGATAGGGCTATTCTGTTTAATAGCATGACAGTTATTCCAGCCTTTTGGTCCATACTAAGAACCTTCAGAGAAGTTGCCCAGACCATACTGTAGTGGAGATAGTCAGGCTAAACTATGTGATTGATCAGTATCTAGAAGTTACAGTTAAAAATCTAAAGTGGTTAGTGGTTCACAACTGCTGCCAATTTATAGACGGCACCAGAAGACACAACATGTCTAACAGAAAGAGGCACTGGCAGAACCGCTCTATGGATGTGTGATGTGAAGCGGATCTTACCACTCTGGGCAAGGACTTCAGCTTGTACATAGCACATGGAACACTGTGTGACTGCACAAGTGTAACGGATGGTTTGCAAACTCACAGTGCTGTTGTAGGTCTGACATGTGATGAGGAATGTGACACCATGGTGATTTTACATAAACAATATGTTGCAGAGCAAAAATCAAACTGTAGTCACCAAGATCCTTGATGCTGATTTGGCTGTGATTGCTGGAAGACATCAGACAGATTTACT
>JAOWBC010000115.1:7723381-7737857 GCA_028566105.1 Hypoplectrus providencianus
CATTCCCCAGAGTGCATCTTCCAACCAGAGCCATTCAGAAAGCCAAGGTTAGAATATCATCATCATCATCATCATCAACATCATCATTAAAAATATAGGATATCTGGTGCATCAGTCAGTTTTTACACTTGACTTTCTTTTTCTGATTCAGGAAATGGGCATAGAACCAGATTTTTTCTACTGCCATAGACTGCTGGAGGAAGCCGGTGTGCTGGCCTGTCCAGGTTCTGTGTGCGGACAAAAGGAGGGGACCCACCACATCAGGTACAATACATCATGTGAACCAAGAGAAGGTCGATACAGGGTCCATACAACACAATATTTGTATTTGATGGTAAAGAAAGTATTGAAGGTATTTCAGGCCAATGTATCAAAGTTTGTTTCAATCAGAATATTGGCTTTACAATGTAAAAGCATGTATTCTAAAAAAAAACAAAAAAAAAAACAGATGTGATTTCATAAGAAAAAATGGAAAATTTCCTCTTTTTTGCAGATTGTGCATTATGACCCCTAAAGACACTATGGATGAAATATTGAAGCGCATTTCCTGCTTTCACACACAGTTCATGAAGGATTTTTCACAGTAGTTATTCTAACAAAAACATGTCTGTCATGGAGCACCAACATCTATTACACATTTTTAAGCAGTTACTCACCTTTGTTCTCTGTAGTCTCAGGTTGGATGTTCGGCCTTTTCTGCTGTAGACTTCACCACTGGCAATCTATTTAATAAATATGTGTCTTTGCCCATTTCATGTTACCTCTACAGATCTAAATCCTTCAAATAACTGACCATGATTTGCAAATACTGGCTTCATGATTAAGTAGTTCGTTGGACTTCAATTTTTAAATAGTTTTGATCAGAATCTTATTCTGCCTGTATTGGCCAGGACACATGTTGACATGTAAATATTTATTGCAATAAACATGACATGTCTGACTGCAGTCTGTTTTGATGACTTTTGGTCAATTATTCTTCTCAGTAACGTTTAACTTCTGCTTTTCAAAAAGCAAAAACTGGAATAATAAAACTGAGTCCAAAATCCAAACCAATGGATTCCTCACACCACATCATCCTCAGAGTTCATCATTTACCTCAACAATAACAGAGGAAGAAAACAGTCCAGTGTCCACAGTTCTTTAGAGTTCAGATTAGTTCAGCTAGTTAAATACAGACTCAAACTTTCTTTTTAAGAAAACAACATATAAATAAGATTCCATCATCATCATCATCTTTGTTTCCTCTGTACCAGCCAGCAGATTTATCGTAAACTTGTACGAAGCGCTCCATGTCCTCAGTCCACCTCGCTGTCACTGTTGTAATTCTGAACCAAAGGCTGTGGGTCTGTGTTGTTGAGCAGCTTCACCAGTAACGAGATGAGCTCTCCATCTTGAGCAGAGTTGATGATCGCTTTGCTGGGGTCGCTGAGGTTGCGGTACAGCATGGTCTGAATGGAAGTGCGCAGATCCCACAGCAGCTCCCAAGTCTCAACGGGCAACTCGCAGCGCACCAGAGAGGGTCCCGGAAACGATACCTCCACTCTGTCTCCGCTCACTGTGGCATGACAGAAAGGACCGAGTTAGTAATGAAGAGGAGGATTAACTGAAAGTCTGAGATGGTGATAATATTATATAATGTTACACAATATTTCCATTAAATGTGCAGTCCTGAAATGAATTTAAAAATGTCCCATCAAGGGATCACTTACTTTTTCCACTAGCACTATCACTGTAAATGGATTTGTTTAATAATAACATTACACATTACAGACTGACTCAGAGGCAAATCAGATCACATATTATGGCAAATAATGCGGAAAAGTGGGTGATTTCTTCGGGTTCACACACTTATTTCTTTCCACTATACCTCTCCTAACACTTTAAATACAAAGCATGAGCTAACATTATACAAATTAACATAGATTTTATTAGGTCACTTCCTTTCCTACCCTTACAGTAGCCTAAAATAAAATAATTAAAAAAAAAAATTCCAGTTGAGCTTTAATTTCAGGTTTTAAACTGCCATCATGAGGTGGGGGTAGATAAAGGGCTTGTTTGAGCTGGCAAATCATATTATTTCATGATCTAAACTAAAGCCACTGACCACTTTCCTCCCAATTTATATTCATATAAGCCTGAGCCTTTTTTTGAGCCCTGAGCCTCTTTTTATTTGCAGGTGACTTTCCAGTCCTGGTTTCCCATAAAGATAAAAGCACAAGTGAAAGCATGCTGATGCATTGACCCATAAGAAGTAGTCCATACGTTTAGGAAAAACAGAATCCAAAAGTGCATGAATTCAATCATTATGTTTTATATCCATTTCATGACAGTTAAAAAACTGAAACAGTGATTTATGTAGCATCTACTGTTGACTTTTAATGCCCCATTTTCCACAGTTCCTTTAAAAAAAAAAAAAAAAGCAAACAGTTCAGGAGGTTTTAGGTAGGTGCTTAAGAAGTGACTCAGAGGACATTCACCATAGGATTTATGCCTCATAATGTCCTTGTTATCTTTTTAGTGGTTCTGTATTGCTGTACATTGATTATTGTGAAGTGATAACTTTCCAAATGACACTTGAAAGCAACAGTGACAACTACTGGATAATTCTCATTGATCAATGATGTTAAATCCTATTTAAGGAGAGCAGCACGTGTTACCTTTTTCTGTGATATCACAGTCTGTGAGCAGCAGCAGGGCAAGTGGATGGACCACAGAAGAGTCTCTGATGAAAACCATCCCATTAGACTGGATAGCGCTGAAGAAGGTCAACCAGCGACTGGGCAGATTTTCTTTTCCCCTACAACAAAAAAGAAATTGACAAAAAACCTACAAAAATATAAAACCTGCTGCTGTTGAATTCTGAAAATTGTTCAAACCTGTTCACTGAGGAGCGGTGAAGCGCTACCGGTCCACTGAGTGTGCGGAGAGCCAAACTGTTGGGCCGAAAACGTCCTTTGACCACAACGCCTGTTTTCACCTGAAGGAAAAAGTTAACTGATGTTGGTCGTGCTGGAAAAATCATTCAGATCCCTTATTTCAATAGAAGGACTAATGCCACACTAGGAAATATCTCCACTTTAATTTACAGTCAGTCAGTGCATTCAAAACTTACTTCAGTAAAAAGTACAGTAAAAGTATCAACATCAGAGTGAATTTAAGTGCTGGTAATGCAGAAATGCCCCACTCAGTTTTTCGTCATTAGCTTGATAAAGTTATAGCAAAGAAACCACCATCTTAACGGATAATTCATCTATGACTTAGAATTGCAAAATAGAAATAATTTCCCAACAATTATACAGATATACCTCCACTGTTACCCTAATACAGTCATTGTCCATTTTCAGATCTCACAATCACATGGAGCACAGCAGGAAAACGGATTGTTGAAAGTATTGGGCAAACTTGATGCCCCTGTACCTGTATGAGGTTGGGGTAGAGGCCAGCCAGCAGCACAGCTTTGAGCAGCTCATCCTGGTCGCTGTGCTCGTTGAGGAGAGAAGAGTGACGTAGGCACTCATTAGCACGAGACACGAGCTGGGCTTCATGCAGATTTTCACTGAACTGAGAGATGAGACCTGCAGCGTGATGGCACAGAAACAGAAGTCAATTGGTGAAAAGTGACTTCAAAAGGCAACAATGTACTGAGATTATTTCTAAATAAATGTGTGTGAGCTTTAAACGAACCGTTGATGAATCTAAGGCTGAACTTGGACAGAGAGTGTGTATTCAGATATTCATCCCGGTCTTCTCTGTCCCCATCCTGTTGAGCTCTCCTCCAGCCCAACACAGCTCTTATGAACGCCAAATAGTCGCTGTAGCTGTCGCCACTGAGAGCCAATTTCGCCTACACACACACACAACACAGACGCCTGAATTATAAAGATTTACTATGATCAAACTACATCTTGTTGCAAAAAGTGAGTAGATCAACAGATGGGCGTTAAAACATTTTACCTTGGAGACAAGAGCTCTGTTCTGCAGGCTGTTGTAAAAAGGATCTTTGGTCAGACAGGCAGCTACAGACAGCATTGGCAGAACACATCTGAACATGGCACTCAGGACCAGCACTTTGCCCAGGCGAGGGTCACAGGACATACAGGCGACACGCTCTCCTAAAGGTGTCAGGGTTTCCGTCTTGTCTAGAACTCCTATTAATACAATCGTGGACAGGTTACATATGACTTTAATATCACAATTAATTTGTAAAGTATGGCTCAGAATATTCAACACATCACTTACCAATGGCTTGTAGGTTTTTGACAGCATCTCTCACAGCCTGTTTGTGTGGGCTGTCCAACACTTGAGATAAGAAATCCACAGCCTTCAAACATGCAAAAATAAGCCTGGTTAAAATATTTAGATACTAAAGTCCCTGACTACATTTACAAAGCCAGAATTCCAAAAAGTTATCTAAAATGTTCATAAAACAAAAGTCAATAATTTGCTAACTCTTCATGCTCATATCCTAAACAGTAATAGAAAATTAGTGTACATGTAGTACCTTGCAGTTTGGACTGTGGATTTTGGCCTGCAGCACTAAACTCTCCAGCGGTGTGCGCAGGATCTCAGGGACGGGGAAGTGAGTCATGGATTCCAGCTGCTCTCGTGGAAACAGGTGGTAGGACCGACCTGGCTGACATCGCCCCGCCCTCCCTTTTCTTTGAGTGACGTTAGAACGAGATACCCAGACCGTGTCCAAACAGGAGACCTGGGAAAAAAAGAAAAACTATCTGAATTATTTGCACAAACTACAACAAATTGCAAGCTTAGTTTTTGTGTTCCTGATATAATTTACAAAGACACAGATACTGTTATAATAACCTTAGTCCGCGGATCATAATTCTGCTCTTTGTGCGTTCCTGTATCCACCACATGGACAATGTCATCGATGGTGATCGAGGTCTCAGCGATGTTTGTGGTGAGGACAATCTTTCTCTGGCCCTCTTGGGGATGCTGGAACACTGCCTGCTGGTCAGCGACTGATAAACTGGAGTGTACTGAAACAACAATGGGAAAATGAATTATTAATTTTTTCTACACTTGAGGATGAAAGACCAGTGTTTGCAAACACGTCTGTACTCTCTTACATGGCAAAATCAAGTGTGAGCCTGAGGAAAAGTGGCTCCTCTCCTCCAGATTCTCCTGAACAGCTTTGATGTCCTGCCATCCAGGGAGAAAACACAGCACTGCACCTGGAGCATGAGGGGGTAGGAATATTAGACAGATGGGATTCAGAACCATTTACTTAATAACTGTTATCAAAGAATGATAAAAGCGATAAGAGTTAGTGTGTTACCTTTCTGTCCACGTCTGTCAATGTGCTCAATTACATCAGCTACTAAATCTACATCTGGTGCAACATCTTCTCTTTCTCCCTTAAACAAGATAAAATACACATTTAGACACAGGACAAGAAAAAAAAAATACATTTTCAACTCATTACAGACTTGAGCCTCACCTGCTTGTTATTCTCTGCTCTCTGCTGGACAGGCAGCGAGCGTCCCATCTCTCTCAGCACATCCTCCAGGTACTTGTCCTTCACTGGATGCATAAATCCTGGCACTTTAACGATCGGGCAGCCTCCAAAGTATTCTGACAGCCTCTGTTTGTCCCCAGTAGCACTCATGAGCACCACTCGCAGGTCGGGGTTGTCCCTCAGGCTGGAGCGCAGCAGAGCCAGCAGCAGGTCCGTGTTAATGTCCCTCTCGTGAACCTCATCCACCACCACATGACTGATTCCCTTTAGGGACGGGTTCGACTGCAGCTTCCTCAGCAGCACGCCCACCGTGAGGAAGAGTAGAGCCCCTCCACTATGCTCTGGTGGTCGGCTCTCAAGTCTCACCTGCTCACAGAAAAGTTACTTACTTCTTGTACTCAACTCAAAAATTCAGATTTTGCCAGTAATTTTAAAAGTCATGAAAACCAGTGTAAAACACTTCTACTAGACTAGACTGTATATAAATACATGTGATTTTAAAGGCTCACGCTAACAACATTTGGTTTCATAAAAACCTATTTCCATTTATCTATGGAATAGAAGGTCCCCTCTACAAGCTACAGCTGATATTTACAGTAAAACTAGTTGCTGCCTGAATGTAAACATACTGTAAATAATCTGATACAGTGCATTGTAAACTTGTATCTACCTGATATCCCACAGAGTGTTTTAGAGCTGGACCCAGCTCTTGAGCAACACGATGAGCCACGGACACGGCACTGATCCGACGAGGCTGGGTGACCAGGATGTTACACTCTGCCCCCTCTCCGCTTCTCACACTCTCCTCCAGCAGGAATCGAGGGATCCGTGTCGTTTTCCCACATCCCGTTTCACCAGCGATGACGACCACCCTGGACGACCGCACAGCTGACAGCACGCGCTGACGATGGGCATCGACTGGGAGCTCCACACTCAGTCCCGGGTTTGCATGCTCCCATTCCTCCTGCAGGTAGGTGCTGAGACCGTGGGCCTCATCTTTAGACATCGGCCTGTACTGTTTGCCTGTGATGGCGTCTGTCAAGTCCTCCTCTTCCTTCTCATCCTCCTGGTTAACTGCCTTCTCTTCCCTTGCCTCTTCCTCCTCCCAAATTTTTTGCACTTCTGTTTCCACTGGGTACTTTAAAAGGATGAGGCAAAACACACAACATTAATTCATCATCATTCATAAATCTGTAATATTGTAAATACTGAGTTTCAGTTAAGCACCTAATCAGATTTAGACAGTTCAGAGTTAGAAGGGTTTAAAACATTACAGTGGAAGTACGGGATGCCCATTCCTTTATTTATTTATGTCTATTAAATTGATGCAGCAGTTTTTGAGTTGACGCCATTTGTTACCCAGATTTGGTGAAACAAAAAGGCCATTTGCCACTCGCTTTATGAAAACCATAGTAAAATCCATGTAAACATTGAAGAGTTCTGTTACAGGTGCTCATTTTTTAGGGATTGGATGGTGAACACTGTTGAGAAACCCCCTAATTGGCAATACATATTAGAAATCTAGTTTGTGGTTGTAAAGTTTCATGAGGTTGTGATTATCCCAGAGGTCTCAAAAGGTCATGTTGTATGAGAGCACAAGTTTTAAAGAAAAAATTATGTAAGGGATAAAAGAACCCGTCTGCAAAACAATCACAATCTATTTTCTGAGATGTTCATTATTGGCTGTTGAGCTATGACCTTTAGGATTTTTAGAACTTCAAAGAACTTAATGTGAAAGCTTGGACTTGTAACAGACTGAACCTACTCTGTCAATCAGCACTTCAAAGTTGAAAATGATTCATTAGTATTAGTATAGTGTATGAACTTTAAAGAACAGTGAAACAGAGTCTCATAGGATTATAAACTCTTTTGTAGCATTCCAGTATTTGATTGGTCTTTCAGCTCATGGATACCTGATGCAACCAGAGTCAACAAGCGAGGCCAGCTTTGAACTGATTTAGCACTGGACTAATTATCCAAGTTCTTCTGTGACCAAAAAGTATCCACGGATTTGGGCACATAGTGCAATTCCCACAAACAAAAACAATATCTCTCTCATATGAGTTGCAGACCAACCTGTGCAAGGTACTTTCTCATGTGCTTCTCCAGGTGGTTGGGGATCTCCAGGGGCAGGGGGCGTCTCTCACGCTCTCCAGCCTCCTTCACCAACTCACTATTGTACTTGGCATGAGTCAGAGGCTTGTTGTCTTTATCCAGCAGCTGCAGCTCCTGGACCAGGTGACATTTTGCATTCTTAACACTAGCTCTAAAATTCAAGTAAATGTATAATAGTTATTCATAAAATGTATCCTTACCTTCAGCTTCATGCAGGCAAGAGCTGCAGCTCTCCTCTCTGCTGTCACTCGGTTGGTTGCTGTAGCGGAGAAAGTCATCGTCTCTGGCCACTGCAGTGTGAGGTCACACCTCTTCAGCTTCCCTCCTTTTACTCTGAACTGCATCATCTCCTGTACAGACAGAATGACAGACAGTTTAGAATACATGACGAGCTGCATTTAGCTTTCACTGTGCAGAGAATAAAGAGTCACTGACCTTAGTGCTGCAGGCTGAAGTTGCTGCCTGGAGGACACTGTTGAGGAGAGACTTAGGTTGCGGAAACAGGGAAAGGGCTTCAGAGTGGCTTGAGAGGTTTTCCTTGAGGAACTGTTGTTGTCCTAGCCGTTCACTCTGATCAAAGACGGGGGAATTTTCTGTCCATGTGTATTCATTGTCATTATAAAGCTCGGACTGTATTCCTCCTCTCCCCCTGCCAAGTCTTTTCTTGTTGAGCTGGATATCTGGACCAATGACACCCATTTCCTGCACACACAGCATGTCATGAGGGAAAAGTATCTCTAAATGATAATGTGTGTCTATATTTTAAAGTCTGACTTTAATGCAACTTACTCTGAGCTTGAAACAAGCAGCAGCTGCAGCCAGTCGTTCTGCATCTGCCTTCTTGGAGGCAAAACCATCCTCTTCAATCTTGCAGGGCCACAGTAGTGTGACAGTGGCTTTCTACAGAAACAAGGTTACAATACAAAACTTAGAAGGGATCAGATTTAAGTGGGGTTATACAAGGGTTATACAAGGATTTATCCATAATCAGTCAATTACCTACAGTTAATGGTATTTGGCATGCCCATAATCCCTGTTTAAATGCAGGTGATCTATCACTGATTTCTACAGTTTGTATCATTCATTCACTCATCATCCTTAAACACTTACACAAACTCCCCCTCGGGTGGGTGGAGTAAGGGGCAAGGCAGGGGTAGTCTATCACATGGCTAACACATAGACACATTCATTCTCTCAATCAAATCTGCGAGTACTTTGAAGTCCCAAACTAAACCTAAGCTGCATATCTTTGGACTGTGGGAAGAAGTTAGAGGACCCACACAGACTGGCTGCAAGCCAAATTAGAGCCCACAACCCACTTGCCTTGAGCCCAGGTCTTATTGTTGGTATAGTTGTGTGAATTGGGTGAAGCAGTACTAACCCTTAAAAAAAAACAGTCTTACAATATCACAAAAAAACTAAATCAAGAAGGCAATAGGATCAATTACATCCACGATCTGTGAGGTTAAATTACTGTTCGTGGTCTGGTAGCTTTGTAAAACAGCATAAATCACTTCAGTATCACCTGCTACTGTAGGTAATACAGCGACTCACTATTTCGTTCTTCGTTAAGCCCCTTGACAAAATCCGGACTATTCATTTAATTAGTGCGCCATCACTCTCTATGGACATGATATATCTCTACACCCATATTTCACTTTGACTTTGGTACTAACCTTGACACCAGCACTCTCCGTGCAGCTGTACTGGACCATCTTGGACAGGTCGCTGATTCCCAGTGAATTGCAGATGGTGTTATTCAAGAGTCTTTTAGGATCTGGAAACTCCTTCAAGAGGTCTAGGCTCACGTTATCTAAACAGTAAAAAAACAAAGGTCACACACTGCAAGGTAAACAATATTTCATTCACACATTCACGTCAGGTAAACTGGAAGAAAAAGACTGGTACTGGTATGAGTTGTCTGTTTTTACACGATGGGTGTCCTTGAGGTTTAGGCTACCGCGAGCTGTCACCTATTAGCTAACTCGGCTAACTGCTAACTGTTCACTCACCTCGTTTATCCCGTAAATATGATGACCCGTTATCGTGGTTATTTCGTGCTTTTGTCCGGTACCACCGCATGTCTCTGCTCCAGTTTGACGCTGTTTTGCCTCCTGTAGGAACAGTTTTGGCAACATTGCTCAGTGCTCTGAGACGCACGAGTAAAACACCGGGTAGCGCCATCTTTAAACTACAATTTCTTCTTCTGCGACAGTTGCGCGAAAACACACACCGGTGTGCACAGTGACATCCTTTGGAGGGAGTGTGAATATCTTAATCTGTACGCTTATCTTCCCAAAAACTTATTTCTCAAAAATGTTTTTCTGAAATTCATGATTTAAAGTGTGTTATTAGGTTTAAATGATAGATTTTATCCATCCATTTGAACTATTTGACAAATACCATGATAATCAAATAATGAATCTACAACTTCAAACACCTTAAAATATCTATAATTGTTATTTTTATTTATTTATTTATTTGTTTGTTTGTTTGTTTGTTTGTTTGTTATTTGTTAGTTTAATTAATTGTTTTAAGCTGTCCAAAAATAGTTATGGATTTTAAGTGATACATGACTTCCCACCATTTCCTGATATACCCCTGAGATCCAGTAAAAATTGATCAGCACAACAATATTATCTTGTGCCCCCTTTAATTGCATCTTTATTTGAAACATTCTATCTTAAATATAATAGTTTAGTTCCCACTGCCTACAAACCTGGAAACAAGAAATTTACAGTTTTACATTTTAGTCAATTTGCAAGCATACAATAAAGTATCTTCTTCTTTTTTTTTCCATCGCACTACTGGAAAGTCTCAATGTGCACATATGTCTGATTTTCAGCCTTTATCTGAGAGAGGTTTTGTCACCTGGAATGTGTAAGGGAAACTCTCAGGCTGTGCTTGATGTTGTCTGGACTGCTGCCCATAAATAGCTCTGTATGATAAACCAGTTCTTTTGGATGAATGAGACATGGAACTGGTGCTTGTCCTCCTCCTGGTTGTTACAACTGGTGAGTTCACATTGACCAAACTATTTTCCTGTTAGCAGTTCATAAAGAAAGTGAATATGAAAGAATCTAACTTGTTGTGTTACCCTCTGTGTGAAAGTGTCTGGGTGTGGTGTACCCAGCTACAAACCCAACACCAGCCGTGTGGTGAATGGGGAAGAAGCACGTCCCTACAGCTGGCCATGGCAGGTTTCTTTGGAGTCTTTCTTCCCCACTTGTGGAGGAACTCTTATTGCTCCAAACTGGGTTTTGACCGCTGCACACTGCATCACGTGAGGAAAAGTTGATGATGGAATATTTAAGTGTATTTTGCTCAGGCACTGTCTTAAATACTGAATATTTTTATGTATATTTTTCTATATAGCTTTGTTACATATAGAAATGCATGATATGCTTATATATGACGACACTAACTATGTACCCAGTGGTACAATAATACTACAATGATTTGCTATTGATGAAAAAAGAACAATATCCTTTTTTATACTGCACATTCGGCAATTTTACTTTTCAGGTGATAATACATGTATATTTTATATATTTTACCTAAGTACAAGTTTTAGTTTAGGACAAACTATGAATTACTAGGACAAACTAAGACTAAACCACCACTTTTTCTTTGTGGCATTTGATAAATACATAAAGATAGAAAAATAATTAAGTTAAATGCAACGTTATATTTACTTGTTAGAGCAGGCATGAACCAGATATTTAATTACAAAACTTTTTGTTTTCCAATCCAGGTTCCACACCTACAGGGTGGTCCTTGCTGAGCATGACATGAACAAGGAGGAGGGACCTGAACAGTCCATCATGGTGGCAAAAATGTTCATTCATCCCAAATGGAACGACAACTGTGTGTCTTGTGGGTAGGTTATCATCCCTTATTAACAGAACAACCCCAGCACTCCAGAAAGGCTTATTTGTGGTGGATTATCAATAAAAGCAGTAAATATGTCCTTGAAAAATATGAAGGTACCCTGAGAGTTTATGGATGCATATGTTTTATGTAACTGCAAAACCTTTACCTATTGGGAAAACTGGTATCTTCACAGTCAAATAAACTCTGAGAAATAATATGTATATAATTCCTTCTTTCATCATCTTCTGTAGGAATGACATTGCCTTGCTCAAGCTGGAGAAAAGTGCTGTAATCAATGACAAGGTACAGCTGGCCTGCCTGCCACAGCAGGGTGCTACTCTGCCCCACAGCCAGCCCTGCTATGTCACAGGCTGGGGTCGTCTCTCCTGTAAGTCTGCTGTACAATTTGCTGTACTTGTACTTTACTTGACCCTCTCCATTTTATGCTTATTTATACTTCTACTCCACTACATCTCTAATACAAAAAAATGACTTTTTACTCCATTTAGCTGAGAGCTTTAGTAAGGAGTAAATTTACGCAATTTACACAAGTAATGGACACATTAATGCATCACTAATAATGCAGATTTGTATATTTTTGATGTGGGATAACATTTATAATACTACCTAACTGTTGGTTCTTAAAGTATTAATATTGATGATCATACTTTTGTACTTGAATGCAAAATGCATTTTTAATAGCAACAGTATAACCTACTTTCTTTTACCTAGATAAAGTATATTTTATTATACTAATCATTAATATTATTATAAATTATGTACTAGTATATGTACTCCCTATGCCATAGTATATTGGGTACGCATTATCCATTTCCCTTATTGTATACCTCCTTTTACGATCTACCCAGCTCATGTGGGGTGTGTAGTATACCGCTGTGTAGATCAAATACACTTAAAATATATAAAAGTTGTCATGTAATTTTCTCTTTAGCTGGCGGTGCCCCGGCAACTACACTACAGCAGGCTCTGCTTCCTGTGGTGGATCACAGTGTCTGTAGTCGTAGCGACTGGTGGGGCAGCTCAGCAAAGACAACTATGGTCTGCGCAGGAGGAGAGAGCAAGTCAGCGTGCCATGTGAGGAACAACCACTCAACTTCCCGCTTTGTGTCCACCAAAGTATAACTCTATCATGGCTGTAATATCTGCTGTTATCTTCCAGGGTGACTCTGGAGGCCCTCTGAACTGTCAGGGCCGGGATGGTAAGTGGTATGTGCAAGGAGTGACCAGTTTTGTGGATGGACGGGGCTGTAATACCTCGAAGAAGCCCACAATGTTTACCCGTGTGGCCGCTTTCATCCCCTGGATCAGTGAGGTGAGGGAAGCGACAGAAATATCAGTAAGCAACTATGTAATACATGTGTAATATTTGCAAAATATACAAATTTAATCTGTTTTATGTCCCCTCAGACCATGGCCCAAAACTGAAGAAAGCTCCAGAACCAAAAAAATGACTGGACAATAAACTGTATAATGATATTCTAATATATTTGTCCTTTTTTCATCAAAAATATATACAGATTATAAAAAATAAAGACACAAGTATTTTACTTAAATTAAACGTTTAACAATACAAATGAGTATACATTCAACTTCAAAATCAAGACTGTTTCTTACTGTGTTTGAACAGATTCAAGATTTTTTTTATGAACAAATCTGTAAGTAAATCAACTGTAAATGTTAGTGAATCTTGATTACTGTATGAAAGAAATACAGACCAAAGCCAACATGGAGAGAAATTTGAACATCACATGATGGTTGACAGATGGAAAGATGCTTAAATTTTTTTAACGTTTGCACATTTAACAGTTGATTATCCTGTGGTGTTGTTTTTATTCAGCAGTAGAGCTGCACTAATTGTTTGACTAAATGATGAGTCATTGGGCAGAAAAATAATCTCCAACTATTTCAATGACGGATGAAAATACTGTTTTCGGCTTTTCAATTGTGGAAGGTAGCTTTATGTTGTCATACAAAATATCTCAAACTACGATGGACATTCATTTCTATTTCATTTCATACTTATTTAGACCCACAGATTAATTATGAAAATAATCTGGTACCTGAAAATGGAAATAATCATTGGTTTGATTTTTTAGCGGTTAGAGTAAGCCGTGTCAGTCAGTCAGCAGGCCCTCAGGGGTCTGCAGGTGTCCAGGTGAAGAAGTCGATCCCTTGCAGCTCTTCAGGTAAGTACTCCTGCTCCACGGTACCGCTGAAGGCTGGGTTGTATTTGTAGCCTTTGGCGTAGCCAAGCTGTTTCATCAGCTTGGTGGGAGCGTTGCGGAGGTGCAGGGGGACTGAAGGCAGAGGGCCTTTGTGGTTCCTCAAACAGGCCTTCACATTGTTGTAGGCCTTGTAGATATCCACAGACTTGGGTGCTCGTGCCATGTAGACTGCACACTGAGCCAGGATCACCTGTAGAGCGGGAACAGGGTTAATACAGTTCATGTAAAGTGACGGAAAATAAGGTCCACAGGGCTACAAACACACACCTCACATTCAGGCATCCCGATGAAGTGGCAGGCTTGGAAGGCTGACACGGCCTGAGGGAGGGCGGAAGGGTCTGCCAGGCCTGAGAGAGACATGGGACAAGAGACATGGGACAGTCAAACCGCTTTAGGTCACATTTTCTGGCTCAAACCTACTAAGTTACATTTTGTCTTTCAACACGAGGCACGATTATTTTCCTGCAATAAAAGTAAAGGTATAAGATGTCCATGGTGCCTTAACATTCTCAGAAAAAATAAAGGTAAGGAACTATTAAGAGCACTCTGTCAGTCAGATAATATTTAAACAGTCACCTAGCTAATTAAGATCTTACTTTAGGATCTTTTTTTTAATATTATTTCAGTGGGGAAAATTCAGGTGGTGCAGCAGTTACAGCAAAAATAGAGTAGAATTATGAAATAAAATAATGATAAAATAAATAGTATAATTTAAAGATAAAAGTTAGAATGAGAGATGGACACACACACACGCACATATACATAT
>JAOWBC010000115.1:7783980-7798318 GCA_028566105.1 Hypoplectrus providencianus
AAAAGAAAAGAAAAGAAAAGAAAAGAAATAACAGCTGTGGTTCATAAGAGAAATACCAGAATTTAAAGCATGCTTGATTTGAGAGCCCATGAATTACTTTCCTTTAGTGTGTGTGTGTGTGTGTGTGTGTGTGTGTGTGTGGCCTTCATGCCGGCCTCTCGTGTGCTGGAGCGCAGAGCATGAAATGGCTCTAAATTGGCTGTGTTTGCCCTCAGAGGAGCGCTCTTTTGAGATCATATCCTAATCCCTCAGAGAGGCGGTCCACAGGGTCGCTGCTTATTCAATTAGTCCCAAGCCATGGCTCTAAACATGGTAGGGCAAGAAAGAGTGTGAGAAAGTGTTGAGATAGAGGATGGTGGTCTGTGTGTGTAGTGGGCGGTGATGGTGTGGGGCCGCTGGTGGAGGTGCATGAAATCATTTTGACTCCCTTTTTTTTATTATGCAGGGCTGAAGAGGCAGGAATCATCTTAAACAAGTTCATGGAAGGCTACAAAACATTTTATGGAGGAGGTTGGTTTAATGTAGTTCAGGTCACCAGCCAGAGGGGGGCGCCTATATGACATCTTGTGAGTAGGTGTTAATGATTTGGGAGTTTGATAAAAGGGACCTGAGATTCAACTGGGGTCCTCACAAAGACTGCACACCCTGAAGAGGATACTCTGCTCATGAACAAGCTTTAAAAGTTGTTTAATGTTTTAAAGAAAACACTTTTTCATTTTGTCTTCTGTCTGAATATACTTGCATCCACTCTCACGCATTTATTTTACCTATGTTTTAATTTACAGTTAGTCCTGATGATGATGATAAAGTAGTTTGAGCTTTTCCACAGCTTAAATAGAACCTAGTCCAACTTCAAAAAAGGCATTTAAATCTCCCTTTTTACACCAATGATTTTATATCAGGAAAATCTGAGTCAAAACAAACAGACTAGAGGACTGCTTCACACCTGAAATGCATGTTCAATATTTATATTTGTATATTTATTTATTAGATTTAACTTATACCAATTCACATACCAGATTTGATTGATTTATTTTGAATAAATTAAATTCAATTTTAGACATTCTCAATTTTCTTGCAATGTCAATCAAGGGATTTCGATGCTATTTAGAGGATGTTAACTACAATGGAAGGAAATAGTTTAATTACATGTTGTATTACTTATTAGTGCCATGGGTTGCAGTTATAAACTTTGCTAGAAACTTTTTTAGAAATACAATGGTATTATTGGAGCACTAACAGTTTTTTTGTAAAGGTTATTTTCCTTTTGATTTATAACAATACAACCCCAGTGTATCATCAGCTGAGGATGCTGGTTAGTGAGGTAGCTGATGAAATGAAACTGAAACAAAAGCATAAAATAGCCTAAACAGAAGAGAAAATGACCACCTGTGAGCCTTAATTCATGGTGTGTCATCATCAACTGTAAAGCTTAAACCTCTTGGGAGAAATAATGGCCACATGTCTCAAATTATGTAATTGGCTATCATCTACAGCCTAAAGATGTTTTATTTATTTTTACTTAAAATGGTTAGAGAAAAACACATAACTCAGAAAACAACATTAATAAAATACATTAAATGTTTCTATAAAAGTCTCTTATTTCCTGCTTCTGGATTTGATTTTCAGCGCACTACCTCCTCCTTTGTCTGTAGGGAAAAAGAGGAATATCGCTGTGTAACGGTGAGCTGATAGACAGTGACACTTAGACTAAACAAGGTGGAGGTGATGACAGGAGCGGAGGAATCCAAGCGCGGAGAGCTCACCCCTGCCAACACTGCTTGTCACTCTGGAGGTTTACTGGCTGTGACATTCGGTGCCACGTGTACCGCTACAACCACCTCCAGCCATCTGCCGACCACCATCGTGCTCCTAACTATCTGTATTAGTTTGCACACATGCTTAATGCAAAGCCATATATCATCAGCGTTATTACAGTTTACAGCAGCTTATCAGTCACTAGCCTACCAGTTCACCAACCAAGCAGCAAACAAAGCATTTAGTTGCGAAAGAGCCAGATATTTTTCTCTTGGGTTAGTGAAGCCAAAGCAGAGAGACTACAGGACAGTGAGTATTGGACTCCTCAAGTGGCTGGAAACACACGTTCAGATGTAATGTTTTGCTGTTAGCTTGATGTGTTGAGAAAGTGTTTCCTCAAACATCTGCATATCAGCCTAAAAGGTTGTCAGTGCTGCTTCTACAGCTTCTTTTTGTTTCTTCTAGGTGGCCAAAAAGGCTACCTAGAAGATATTGTATATCTTCTGTCTTCTAGATATTGCTAGAAGATAGAATATATTGCAATTCTAAGGAATATGTAAGGACCTAATCCCTGATATCTTGTTGGGGAGGGAGTGAAAAAATGCTCCAAAGTCAAATTTCAGTGAGGGAAAAACTAGTAGAGCCATTTTAAAAGTGGCCCGTTGACCTCTGACCTCAAGATTGCTTGTATTTGTTTTTTCCTTACAATGCCCACTATCACAACTAGAGCATATATGTTTGGGCATTTACAGCACTTGGTTAAGGTTCGGAAAATATTCTTCATTTAATACTGACACTGAATTATAATTCAGGTACGATGCATTCTATAAAATGTAACCAAAACCACCATATTTCCTTCATCTCTTTGTGAATCAAAGCTAACGAAACACCGGACTCATAATGTTCTAAATCTTTTGGGTCAAAGTCTCAAGTATTTTACGCCAACAGCCACCTAAAATTCCATCCAGTGACCTTATTACTACCACTTCTCTGCAAATTGTGATTGGCTACACAAACTGCTGGAAATTCCAACTTTCTGGGTGTTAGGGTTCAGGCAGGACAGAGGGTCTAAAAATCAGAGCATGCTTAAATTAACGCCACAAAGCCATTTGGAAGATACAGCACAGAACGTAAACGTTGACAGTGGAGCTTTGGATCATGCAGCAGAAGTGGTTTGACAAGTTTCTATGAATGTTTTCTTCTGCCATGAAACATGTTACTATTGGAATCAAACATTTTACTGCCTTTCAACATGCGGACCCTTTCATTCTCAAAAGAAAATGTTTGGCCGCGTATCGCTTTAAAAAAGTCAGTGCTCCTTTTTCAATGCCTTTATTTTTCTGACATATATAGCAAGTGTGCGTTTCCAGAAAAAAAGTCTATTTTTAATCACTTCACGTGTTTTGAAAAGCAAGCACAGGACGACTCAAATCCTTATGTTGCATTAACCTGACTTGAGGCTGGGGCTCAGTACTTTCTTTGGCAAACCATAGCAGTGTGCAGGCACATTTCTTCTACCCAGCTGAATAAAAGACGAAACCTCATTCAGACGAGGTACAAATGAGTGTGGTGCGACGGAGCCAACTGAGAGTTCTCCGTGCTGCGGTGGGGGCCGACCTGCAGCCAACCAGTCTTTCAGCGAGCCAGCCTCTGTCAGACCAGGCAGTCCAGAGTGCATAGCTTACCGGAAACCAGGGCAGTTTGATTGAGTTCCTGTTATTGACTGCTTTTTTTGTGCCGAGCAGGTTTCTGCCAGGTTAATTTTTTCCTCTGCCAGCTGTCAGAACACAGACTGTACAGAACCACACACCCAGGCACTCAAGGCCCCACCAACGCTTTCAACTCTAAATAGTCATTTGTCATTCAATGGCAAGCAAGCATGCAATATCTGATAAGCAATTAAAAGTCTGAATGCTCCCTTTTTCTCCACAGATTATGTTAAAAGATATTCGCCGGCATGCCGAGTGCGACTGTGGCTTCTGTGCACAGTGGAGCAGGAAACCCATCGCGTCCCTCAGACAGTAAATCAGCCCGGGGATTGGGATGCTCCCGTTCAGAGGAGGGCTAACTATGTGGGATGGAAGCAGTGGAGGTTAGGCGGTGAGAGGTAATGCATTGTTTGGCCCCCGTCCCAGCCCATATGAGGACGGTGCTGGCTGGAAACCCTGAAAGATGTGTTTGTTGTACAATAAGTTGTAGCACCATTGCCATCTGGGTAAAGACCTTCGGTCAGCGCTGCACAGACGTGTGTGTGGTTCTCCGTGCCAGAAATAATAATAATAAAACAAAGAGGCCCATTCATTCCTCCTCCCCCAAGATGAATTTACCACAGTAATGATATTAGAGGTTCAGGGAGGATTAGCAAAGTAGCAGACTTTTTTCTTTTCTTTTAATGTCACTGCTGAGGGCATCCAACTTTCTTAAATCTGTTTGAAAAAGGGACTCGGAGGATAGAAACCAAACATGCATCATATCTTGAACAGCTGCTCCAGCAGAGGTGCCTGCGGTGTGACATCTGTGTCACCCCTTTAACAAATGAAAGCAGTGTCTTATCATTTTAACAAATCTGTCCTGAGGCTGGAAGAGGAGTCAGTCTGGAGGAAGGTCAAGTGAGGCAGTGAGACTGCTAAAAACTGAATGTCCTTATTTAAAATTAAGTTAGCT
Organism: Hypoplectrus providencianus; assembly: GCA_028566105.1. Taxonomy (NCBI): domain Eukaryota; kingdom Metazoa; phylum Chordata; class Actinopteri; order Perciformes; family Serranidae; genus Hypoplectrus; species Hypoplectrus providencianus. Next base: position 7,788,403 of record JAOWBC010000115.1, read on the forward strand.
CAATAAAGCACATTTCACTTACATCCTGAAACAATGTCATAGTCTTTCCTCACTGTCCCCTAAAGGTAAGATTCACCATTATTCCTCACATTTCTGCTGTTCATATTAAGTGTCTAGACAAACACCCCCCTTCCGCTCTCTCCCTCCACCCATATCCACATCCTCATCCGGCTACCGTCCGCAGTGAGTGAAGCATGATATGAAGACTAATATAAACTGCTGAGATCTCAGAGGAGGACTGTGAGGTGTTTATCTCCATGTCACAAATCCCTGCTTATCTGCATAATACAACACTTGAATGAACACTTGTAATGTGCAATACTTTGTGCAAAATGTATGCTGATATTCAAACAATGCAACGAAAATGTAAGTGTTCTGAAAGCATATCTATATAGGTATTCTTATTAATATAAGATAAGACGAGATAAGATAATCCTTTATTAGCCCCATTCCATGGAGAGGAAATTCCAATATCGCCAGATCCAATCTTGGAAAATTATGTGTTTTCACATTTGTTAGGTGGAAATTTCATGTGTGTTCATCTTATTAATCATAAATATGATAAATAATGACTAAATAACAATGCATTTTATTGTTCAGTGTGTTGTTTTATCCAGCGGTGGAATATAACAAAGTTCATTTACATTTAACTAGGAGTTCTGTTCTTAAGTGCAATTTTGAGGATTTACTTTAACCAACAGACACATCTTCTCTGGAGGATGAGGTTCTGCTTTGTTACATGATCATTAAAAATTTCTATCTGATCTAGCGCAAGGAAATACATATGTGACCCAAACAGAAAGTAATAAATGAACGCAAAAACCTTGGATGTAGGCAAATAAAGTTGTACGAAGTGATTCATAGGGTTAGGGTTATAGCCACAAAAAAAAAAAGAATGAAAAAAAAATGAACATCATTGTTGTTACATTGCAACACGTCATAAAAGTGACCTCTGCAGATTCCATATCGATTTGGCGGCACCACCGAGCCACCTGTCAGCAAACACAGCAATCCATTAAGAGCTACCCAGTGGTGCTGATTGCTTTGCCCCTGACCCCAGCTGCTTGTTTACTCAGGGCATGGTTGCCAGTGGGGGGAGGTCGGGGGTGGAGAGGAATAATTTGAATTCCGTAGAGCTGTGGTGAGGGGTGCAGGTCCCTTTTCCACCACCCTCTTCATCCCCCTCCACCCACACACTCCACACAAACACCCAGTCAGTCTCTGTGAGATGGGCTGAAGCCAGGCTCCTGACACACTGCCGGCCCACAGCCTGCATGGGTAGAGCGGGGATGTGTTGATACAGCTGGGGTAGGCAGAGGTGCCGAGAAGTCAAGTGACTTGACCGGGGTCAAAGCACCTCTCTCAACCACACACACACACACACATGCACGGACTCACAATACATACAGATACACGCACTTTATCATCTTTCTTTGCAGGGACTTCCTTAAATTTCTCCCTTGCCAGATTTATTGTACCGCTTTAACTTTGCTCAGGAATGTGTTTATGAAACACCCTCAGATTGCCTGTTCTTCCTTCCTCTGTGGATTATACCAACCTTTCAACATGGGCACACTTTTAAGTCTACCTCAGCTCTCACCTTTCTTGTTTCTGTAGTTGACTTAATCTTTTTGCGAGCCAAGAACAGCTCAGGAAGGCAAATATACCCTGAGGAAGCCAACATCCTTCTCACTGCTGGGATTTTTTCATGATTTGCTTTCATCGTTGACCAGTAGGAGGAGCATTGTAAGGTGAGTCTCGGCCTTATCGTCAATAAGTGAATGTTTGTGACTGCTGGGGCACAATTATTGCTTCCTTCTAACGCTAATCTTTTCCAACAGATTTATTAGGGGCTGGAATGAAGAGGTTGCTGTCTTTTTCTTTCCAGCTGTGCTCTGGATGAAGGGATACTATTTCAGACAGCAGCGCAGCGCCAGCCTGGTGCTGTACCCGGCCCTGGTCTCCAGCTCTATCTGTCTGAGGTGGTGTTAGACTGACCGCTCTTCGTTGCTCTGACAGGGCAGGAGCGTGTTTCCACCTCATGAGTCAGCCCGCGGAGGCCCAGGTGTTTTTAATCCAAACTACGAACAGTCCCTGAAGAAGATTGATGAGCCTTGTTATATGTGTCCAGACAAATAGCGACTACACTCTGCCCTGCCAGACTGCAGCACACACTCCCTCTCTCTCCCTCTTAATAGGTGTGCTTTTGAGTGAATTATTGAGTGATTGAGTGAGCGAATGAGTGAGGGTTTGTATGTAAACATGTATCAGTGGGAGTGTGTGTGAGGGTGTGTGCCTCCTTGCATAGGTGTCGGTGTGGGGAAAAAGTAAACTTGGGGGTCAAATGACTTCATCAAGAATTACAATAAAGATGGAAAGCAAAAATATGATCTTGCCACACAAAAAAATATGACGGCAATTTTTTTATGTGGCACAATAATGTACGGAAAAATGTGGACAGAGGAAGATGTGTGCCGGGGGATTACAATTAGCTTTTTAATGGCAAGTGACACACAAGATGATAAAAATCCTGAAATGATTCACCTCGTTTGCAGTTAAAGGTGTCCTGTCAATAGTTTTTAAGACTATACAGACTTTGTTTTTGTTGTTGTTTTTACGGTGCATTTAAGCATTATTTAAGAGTGAAAGAAATAATGGATAGTGGATAACGGATAATGACAAGGACTCAGCTTTGGTGGTATGCTCTCTACGAGGAACACCACACAGATTCACATTTTGTTGTCTATTGGAAAAATGCTTTTCAGGCAACAAGGGGATGATTCACAGGAATACAGTGAGTAGCCACTCAAAAAATATAAATCAAACATGGTCTATAAAGTGGTAAAGTGATTGGTCAATAATATGTCATTCAGGCTGACCAATGAGCAGTTATGTCATCACCACCCAGCTAAACAGCAAAGAAGCCTTAAAAGAAATCTCTCACGGTGGGAAAGGAGCTCCACACAGGGTTAAAAGGGTCACGCTACCATGTCACATGGTCCTATTGTCTCATAGTTTTTACTCTTTTTAAAGAAAGCAGGGCTGCTGTTTTTGATCACCTATCCCATCTGTGACACAGCATGGCTGACTTTGTATGAGAGGAAAGTGCTGGCACCAGGCGCTGGGCACCGCGGGGCCTCTGCTCTTATCAGCAACCAGGTCATAAGGCAGACTGGCGGGGCATGAAGGCAGGGGCATGGTGGGACAGGAGGAGGGAGATGGAGTGGGAGAGGGGAGGGAGAGGGGGCTGTGGGACTGCGCCATACATGCCGGTGTGGGTTTGTTCTCCCGGGGGACCCCTGCTGTGCTGGACAGGCATGCGGAGGGCAGATAACCACGGCAGAGGATGAATACACGTGAGAACGAAATGTAGGCAGAATAACAACGCAGTAATATCTGCCCAACACGCTGCAAAGAGTGGTTTGCTCATTGTTTTTTTTTGACGGTGACGCCTTGTTCAAAACACGTCCATCAACTCTTCAGTATTTGAAAGCTCGCAGCATGTTCAATTGAAAACAAAAAAAGGAATATGCATAATGTATATAGCTCTATAAACATTTAGGACTTAAACTGCACAGGCACATTTGTATTTTGGAACAAAAATGCACTTGCGAGTCTGTGTGTGTAAATGACTTACTCTTGGGTGTTTGCGGCGTACATATTTTACTGGCACAACCTGGTTCTCCTCCGGTCTCACTCTTTATTTTCCAGCCTTTTCTCCGAGTGCCTGCAATTCCTCAGGTTGCTGCTGCAGTGGAGGACAGGCCCACAGGGAGCCACCGCTGTAATGCTAAACTGAGCCGTTTACCACTGTGTCTCTGGTGCCAGCAGGCCTGCCTCGCTTAAAAACACACTCTGCAACGATATCCTTTCCAGAGTTCAGCTTACTGCGCTGCTTAAACGCACCAGCCACCTTATTCAATTAGAGCTTCGTTAGAAGCCATTTGAACGACAATTAGCTTGATTGTCTGAATGGTGATTTATGGAGCCGGGAGCAGGATTTTCCCTCTGCTAGCTCTCCTACATGTCTGGTGGATATCTGCACTTATTTGGTAGATGATTTACATTCAGAACAATGACAAGCAGGTGTGGAAAATAAGTGATGTGGTGCGTGGAAAGGAAGCGAATGGGGGGAAGTTGATGGAAATGATGGAAAAAGAGAGATAGGTTGTAGAAGAGAGACAATGGTGGGAGCAAGAAAGTGTGATATGGGCAGCGAGATATCCAGACAGACAAACAGGCAGACGGCACGTACATTCTGATCTGAGGGTGAGTTCAAGAGAAAAATGAGCAAAGAGAGAGTCAGAGAGAGGAAAAAGCGGAAGGGAAAGTGTTAATACGCGTTGATCATGGCTCACTTCGATGACCCGTTGGAGGAGCTCGTCTCTGAGGGACTGGAGCAGAGGGGCCAGAGCACCGCAGCTTCCTCCTCAGGATGTCAGTAAGGAAGGGCCACGCCATGTTTGTCTGGGCTGCTGCCTACTTCTTATCACAATCGCTCTCTCTTCCTTTTTTTTTTTTTTTTTTACCCCTTTTCTCCCTCAATATCATACTATATCACTGTGTTTTTTATCAAGTCCAAAATCTTGAATCAATGTTATTTCTTTTCAATGGCGCTTTAATGAGGCAGAATTTTTTGTTTTGTTATAATCCTGACAAAAAAAAAAATTATATCTCACCTGAAATCCTAAGGAAGCTGAGGCAACTTTATTAAGTTTAAATACATTATATATGAATATTTATATTTTCATGCATATGACATAATCTTATAACATTACAGGTTTACATCATACTGCAGTCATTTTACATTGGTAAGCTCTCATTGGATGTTATGAGGTATTTCTATCCTTCTCTGCCACTGGGGAACAATCCAGTCAGGTGCAGGTCTCACTATGAAACCTTGTAATGAATCATATGGTACAGAGCCAAACAGTCACCAGGACATTGGCTCTAAACAGTTTGTTATTCCAGGGGCAAAGGTCAGCAGGGGGCAGCACATCGAGCTTTTCATTTACCAAACATTGTGTTGACTTTAATTAATGTCTCCACTTTAAACGACAGTTTCAGATAAAAACCCTACAGTCGTGGCAAATAATACTCAGACCTCATATGTACCCAGACCGTGTCCGGCACACCTCCTCCGTGCCTCCTCCTGGTCTCTTTATCATTCAGCAAACAAGTGAAAACGAGCGTCTGCCCCTCGTTCTATGGAATTCTGGCCATTCCCTCCGCGTCCCATTTTCCTGCCTGCTAATGTAATCGGAGGGAAACAGAGTCAGCTTCCCAACGCCACAATCTCCAGATAAGACCCATTTATCACATGTCGTTCCTCTGCGGCTCGCTCCACTCCGGCCCGACCAGATTGAGGCCCAGACCCTGTCAAATCGCAGAACCTGTCTCCAGAGGGATAGGGTGTATTGGTGTCTGGCTGAGGTCTGGCTTTTGGCTCATATGAAGTGGAAGGAATGATAGCGAGACACATCTCAGTCAGGAGCTCAGCTTCTACTCTGAAAAAGTCAAATTTGGTTTGTAACGTTTGAATTTCTAGGACCTTTTTTTTTTTTTTTTTTTTATTTGTTTATTCACACACAGGAAATTAGTGCATTAATGCACTGAGGTGGCAAGGCTGGCATTTGGGGCATAGAAACTCTCAAGAAAGATTGATAAACACTTACATAGTTTTAGAAAATGCAGATGTAGCATTTACAGCGTTGACACGTTAAGCAGTAAAATCCTAAAATGACTCATGTATATGTTTGGGCTGTTCAGCATTCAGACATTAAGTAAGTGCTTCTGTGAAAGGACCAGTGTCTCACCTTTAATCTCAACAGAAGTGCTTGTTGATTACAAATGATGGGACTTTCCTGTGAATTTGTCAAGTTTGTCAGGTGGAAAACATGATGACATTTGCCTCAAGATCAATCTGTCCTCTCCGCTCGCTGATGGAGTGGCAAGGAGCCAGAAGTGTCTCGCTCTGCAGACTCACACGCCCATGCACAACCGCACATTTGCATGGCAGGGTCAAAAACAGGAGGTTTAGGTCAGAGTCTGTGCCTGTGTTTTAACACGCTTGATTGAATCAAACAAGGTTCAGTGTCGTTAAATGTTGTGGCAAGTCCTAATCCTCTCACCTCTTCGGTTCCAGGACAGGAGGGCTTTAGTCTGCTCGCTGTCTGTAAAGGCGGACTACATTAGTGCCGGTCTTGGCTGAAAAGACTGCTTGTATTTCAGGAGGTTCTGTAGGCCTGGGTCTTTTTCCTCAATGCATGGAAATTCTTAAAACACTGGCATGACTTCAGGAAAACATTACCTGTGGCAGTGTTTGTGGTGAAGAGGGCACAGTGTGCCAGCTTCAGTGGCCACTGGGCCTGCAGGGAAGCCTGACAGAGTTACCTACTTAGGCTTTCCATGTGCGCCCACACCAGGCGCACTACTTGGCCAGCAGGAGATCCAAATTGCCTGTGGCGGTGCTGCTGGAAATAGAAGCTACAGTGCTGCAGTCTTCTGAAATGCCTGTCATGTCTACAAAGACCAGAACTCAACCCCTGGATGGAATAATAACCACACATGTGACACTAAACATGTCAATCATTCGGCTCTGTGACTTCAGCATGATTTTTGGCATTGAGTGTGCCAGACAGGATCCAGCCTCAACAGTCAGCAAAAGTCATGAGTAAGGCTGAATACGACTAAAACTTCAGTTTATTACAATATAATATTGTTCTTTATTAACTTTGTCCTGGTTCGATTGGTTATGATGTACTTACTTAAAGCAGTGGTTGAAAATAACTAAGTACATGTACTGCTGCACTTTACAGTTTCATTTTACTTCCATTGAGCTATTTCCAGTTTCTGAATCTTATCAGAGTACTAATACTTTTCTTTTTTTACTTAACTGCATCTAATAATTTGCTCTAAAGACTTTATCATTAGGACAACCCAACCAGTCTAAAGAGAGTCTGCTTTTAGAATTAAGAATAAATCCAACCTCAAGATGCAGCAATCTCATTGATATACAGACAGATTTATAACTGATAGAAAAAAACAGGTTGTTTCTTCACATCCCTATAAAATTTTAGAGAGTTGTTTGGCACATCAGAACCAGTGTGCATGCAATGTATAGAATATAGACATGTGGATTTAAAGGTAGACTACAGCATGTGATTCAGATCAGAAATCAGTGATGATATTTAATGATCACAAATCAAAAAGATGACATAAGTGATGGGGCTCTGGGTAGCTTAACAGCATCTTCTTGGAAATGTGTTTCATTTTGTCTTGTATTGGAATTTTTTTTGACAAATAGATGATAAAGTGCATCTGACTTAGTGTGCAGGTTTTATGTGTGTACTGATTTTCATCTAAATATGCAAACTTGGCGTGCAAAGGCCTCAAGAGTGACTTCACAGAGAAAATCAAAGTTTTAGCCAACCCAAGTGATGGGTCATACCAGACCAAGAAAGGAAGGAAGGATGTGCATTTATCCCTTAATGTCAAATCAAATAAGGGAGTGTTTTCTGCTTATGAATTCAGCTTTTCATTTGTAAAAAGAAGAGATAACCTAAAACAAAAAACAAATCTGACTGCAACAAATATCCCTTAATGCAGCTCTGAGATGCTCCTGAGGAGTTAAAAGTCACAGCACCACCTGATCCTAACATAGTTGTCTGGGTCATCTTCCAGACAGTAGAAGGGTGGAGGCTTCACAGAACTATCTGTCTGATGACTTAAGCAGTGATTTGGCTCTGCTGTCCAGGGAGTGTCCATACTCAATCACTACTGACCACCTGACCCCCTCTCCACCTTCCCCTGTCAGCAGGACCTTCGCTTTGCTATTCACAGATGTGTGATCCTTTGTAACTACACCCCCCTCCACACACATGGAGAAGGAGCACCAGAAGAAAAAAAGAAAAATCAGTATTTAAATCCAGTCACCGAAGCATGTGGCAACAGAAAAAAAGAGTGTCAGTGTGACATGCTGCAGTAGCCTGATGAGGCTTGGCCTGTGGTATCCGGGTGGAGTACGGTGGCAAGTTGTGGATGGAAAGGCCTGTGTTTCATCTTCTAGACAGAGAGAATAAGAGTGAGAGAGAGCGAGCGAGAGCGATACAGAGAGAGGGAGCTGGAGCGAGAGAGGCCAGCGAGGTGAGGGAGCGCAGCTGACAGGAGCTTCCTCTGGGTCCGGTGCCTGTTTTCCAAAGGAAGTGCAGGAGGCCTAATCTGTGGCCCCCAGAGGAGGGGGACCTGGTGGCCCCGGCTTATTGTCCATTTTATCATCTCCTGCTTTTGATGGGCCTTTCTCCATATGGACAGGGACTTATCATGAAAAAGAGCCAAAGGAGACACCCAGGGCTGCTCAGAGAAACTTAAAACAAAGCTTGCACGTTTCATGAAAACGGAACATCTGAGGTTATTGTGCTTTTAAAAAATGCACGCAAATATTCAAACATGACAGCAATCTAGGCTGCAAATATGCCTCCACATGCACACATGCTTTAGTAAAAAATGAACTGTGTATTTACTCTATTTCACACAACTGATTCATGTCGAGATTAGTGATGTAATCCTCCTCAGAAACTATGACTCTTCTCCCGTCTTGTGTGGCGTCTGAGAGGAAAAGTCAATCAGAGAAAACACTGTGGCTTGTGGGGTCAGGAAGTCGATGCAACCACTAGAGCCACAGTTTGTCAGGCTGTCACTTCATAATGAACAGCTGAGGAAGTCGCATACGACCACATGCACGCACACACACACATGTGCACACACAATTATCCACCACATCCACATTATCTTACGCACGATAAACAAACACAGCGAGGAAAACAACTGAGAATCCTTCCACTCTTTTCTGCAGCCTCACGTTATGTTCTCCTTCAGTCTCTTGGCTCTGTATGTGAGGCATTTTTTTTTTAATAAAAGCCAGATATTAACTAGGCGCACTGCTTCTTAGACCATAACTAATACGTGCACTATGAGGCATTGCATCAGATTCCCTACATCCTTCCACTCCTCCTGCTCCTCGTGCTATTTTGGAGCTGTTTAACGCCCTCCCCCTTTTGTTTCCACTGATTAGGGGGTCTGCTGCAGGGAGTGGGCCCTGCAACAGGGATGTCCGATGGCCGGGACCCTTCCTCTCAAGGCTGCCAAGACACTCAGGTGTTTGCATGGACGCACACATACACAAACATATACACATTTCCTCCTCCTTCTACCCCCCCTCCTCCTCCTGCAACTGTAGTTGTCGTCTGCTGCTGGAGCTATTATTGTCATCATCATCGCCATCACGACTATTATGACTAATGTTAACCTAACCACCATCTGTTGGGTGCTGTCACCACTACAGCGCTAACTTGGCTGGACGTCCGCTTCATTTTTTTTCAAGCTCTTCCCAAAGAAATGATGGGTGATTTTTAAGGAATGAAAGGACAACTGTTCCTTCTATTACTCAACTGCGGTTAAACACTGGAAGCAGAAGCTGTGTGGATGGATTTTAGTGTGCTGTCGTAGAACAGTGTGCTATATATTTGACTAAACTGACATGACTTCAGCTTTTTCTCTCATTGCGTAGCACAGGTCACATCCAGTGCAGTGCTTTTTCATTTTTGTGGGCATTGTTGATGTTCCTGTAATGATCGTTATCAGCTCAGTGGGGGTTTGGTCCACTCAGGCCCAACCAGGTCAGTAAACATGCCGTCATACATAACCTTGTTTGGGTCCCAGACGCTGCTTTTCTACCTCCCATGGTGAGGATCAGGGTTGGACTATTGGGAGGACTTGTGCTGTCACTACCCAATTGTTAACCCTTAACAAATGTCCTGTTTTGGTTAAGGATGAATTACTGCTGCATATTTTGCAACTCTTGCCAATGTATGCTGGCATTTTTTAAAACAGTGATGGAACAGAAACACAAGGCAAA
>JAOWBC010000115.1:7798418-7809661 GCA_028566105.1 Hypoplectrus providencianus
CTACATACATTCCTGTAAACACTAGAAATGAAGTGACCTGAAGAGTTCCATGAAAAATGCAGATTAAATCAAAAGTCCTTTACTGTCATCTTCACACAGGACACGACCCTGTTCTCACTCTGAAGGATTTTAACTTATGGATGTAACGTCAAACATATATGATCACATTACACATGTAAATAAATTGAGACATAGTAATCGTAAGAGTAACTAAAGAGTCCATTCCACTTTGCTCACAACCTTCATTTTTAGTCCTAACCTTAGAGCCCCACACAGTCGCCCCCACAAGCAGTATAACTGTCTCCCCCTCGGTGTCTCTCATGCTACATTCCTGCAATCAATGTCAGACCTTTTCTCACTCTCTGGAGCTATGCATCAGGCAGAATAGAGAGCTGACCTCAGCCCTTTTCAAAAGGAGCCTCTAATCCAGCATTCTTAACTCGATTACAGAGTGTCAGAGGGATCAGAGAGCCTCTCTCACCTGTCATCCATCACAACGTCGAGACACCACTCTGAGCCGCGGAGTCCCGCCAGCAAATGAGAGAGTGACATTTAAGGGAGTGCTAAGTACCGTTTCATACCTTTCTACTGTACGTGAGGGAGCAATTACTTATGTGCGGCGTTTGTTTTGGAGCATCAGCCTGTCGGCAAATATCTATGTTGACGTTTCACCAGCCAAACAGTGCAAATAATAATCTGTAGCAATGGATCTGTGGAATTAAGGGTCGACCTGCAGGGAATGACAAGCATTAATGTTGTTGATTCAGGAAATTAAAGAAAGGGAAATTAATTGATAGTAGTCATTGATGGTGGTCATTCGCTCATTGTGTGATCAAAATTGATGCAAAATTAAACATGGAGAGGCAACGTTCAGTTTTTATGCCCCGTGTATTCTAAATAAACTCCCAGAAGGATGCTGGTTTGCTGCAACTTAGATTTGATACCTTTGATGAAATCAATTAGTCCTTTCTTATGCTGCACTCACTTTTACTCTTGTGATGTTACCAGTTTTATTCTATTTCATATATTTCATCCTTGTCTTTCCATTCTGCCGGCTTTCTTTAATGTGCTGCTTTTGCATTTTTTTTTCTAGATGATTTTATTTTGAAGAATTTGTCTTGCAGCCACAATATGCTACATAAATAAACTTACCTTGTCTGAAGCAAGGTTTTACACAAAAAGGCAGTCCCAAACAGGAAAAAGTAGTGAAAGGACCTTCATGACCACTAACCAGGAGACTAACAAAGTTCCAAACTAGGAAGACATTAGACAAGTAACTCTTGTCTCTTGGCTAACTAAAGAGCTGAGGACATGAGGGTGACGAAGACAATCCTGCAGAGAACAAAAGGAAGCACATGACTATTTATACACAGGTTGACAGACGGGGAAGAGCAGGGGCGGGTGATCATCAGACCAGGTGTGGGTAATCAAGCTGGGAGACACAGAAGGGCAGGAACTGAAATTAGAGACCAGAAGGTTGTATTTAAATTTGCATGACCTGGTTTTGAATATTTGCTCATATTTCTACCTGCAAATATATGAGTTACTATTGACCTGAATCAAGACAGAGGATTGTAAAATACTCAGTCAGGAAAATGTGTTTACATGATAGTATTTATTAAATGCATTGTTAAGATAACATTTAATAGTGAATTTTAAACCTGCAATGTAGACTTTCCTAATTTCAGAGATCACAGTAGCTGGGGTAAGCAGTTTTTTTGGAAAGGCAACAACAATGCCAGAAAGTCATAAGCCCCTCCCACCAGGACGAGCACAGGCATATGGACTCGTTCCATACAGTAATCTGTACAAGTATTCATCTTTAATTTCACTTAGGCTGATTTTGATTGTGATCCTGATATTTTTTACATCGTTTGGGAAAATTCATGTAGAGTTTTCCTTGTAAACTTGTAAAGCCCTGTAAGATGACAGGCTGTGATTCGATGCTAAAGCTAGCTGCATAAACATGAACATAAGCATTTGGCTAAACTATTATCAACATTCCTCTACCACTAGGAAACATTTCATCAGTACTGACACACGTTCTATATGTTTATTGTCAAACTCTCTTTTTGATTATCGGTCTCCCTTTTTGCTTGGCAATGTACATAGTTTTTTTTTTTTGCACCTTTTTCTGCAAAAATGTCCACCATCAGTTCAGGAATCTGAAGGAATATAAAATAAATGTCCTGTCACAAGCTAGATTTTCTGAAGCTTGAACTCAGAGTCAGATGTAGTTTTTTCTCACACCACTTGGATTATAAAATGACAAAATGCTATAATGGAATTTTAGCCCAATGACGCCCAAAACAAAGTGCCTACCCTTTAATAGCTTTAATGGATTGTTGTATTTCCTTGAGGGCCGATAGGCGAAAACAAGTGACCACTCACCATTCGAGGCAGGGATGTTGATATTTTAACTCACTCTCTTCCTTTCACTCGCTCGCCTGGCATGTTGTGTGAAGGCAGGAAGGAGAAGGATTCACCGGTGGCTCATTAAAAGCCATTAGGGAGCAGCACACAGACAGGATGCGGGCAGTGAATAGAGGAAAGCAGGGCAGGGCTGAGGACACTGTTACTCTCTTAACCACCCACCCCCACCTCTCTGCTGCCTCCTCTCCCCTCCATCACACACACACATACACACTCACACACCGTTATCTTCTCCACACAGCACTTCCTATGGCCTCACACATATTCCAACAAGCCCCTGCTCTCAGCTCTGCCAACTCATGTCTCACTCCCCTCTGACCTGAGCCTGTGACGAACAGGCCGCGGCGATAACACGGTTTTCACTCCGCTGCTTTCACTATCTCTTTGTCTGACACCTTATCTCTCGTTCGCTCCCTTTGTTTGTACATCTCTTTGCCCTTTCTCACCTCAGGCTCTACTTCTCTTTTGATAGTTGCCATCGTTTTTGGCACAATGCATACAGTTTTATAGGGCCAGAAAAGCTCCTATAAAAGCAGAGGGAGCCCTGGTGCATGGAACGACGTACTGTCTGGGGCCCACGGGTCACAGAGTTATTAAAAAAAAAGAGGAGAGGTCCACCAGGTTGGGATCATGGCCCTGTGGCGTCAAACAGAAGCTCCACCTGAATGTGACCTGGGGCCTGGGAGGGTAGAGACGGAGATTAACAGAAGCACTGATTCCCATCAGAGCTAATGATAATAAATCAGGAGGTTGTGTGAAACGTGTGATGACTCAGTAGCTGTGTTTCCATTAAAGTCAAATTGAATTTTAAAGCAAAATGTTGCATTAAATAAAATGTGAAGCAGGCACCTTTTCTGTCAACTGGTAGAGAGCAAATAAACAAAGCTGCATAAACATATTTGGTCAGAAGATGGCAGTGTAATGCATTGTTGTAGGTTTATCATTCAGTAGAAGAAGTAGAAGAAGAGCTTATCTCATACCTTTTTTTTTAAATGCCCAAGGAAATGTGTCAATAGAAACAAAGCTATTAATAATCTGCAACTGTAATATAAAGCGAAAAAGGGAATTGCTGTACAATGCAAACTTTAATCTTTGAAGATCTGCCAATCAAACCTGATCAAAATGCACCTACAAAGTTTTCAAAGATTGTTTTTTTTTATTTTATTTTATCAGTTCCCCTCAATTTTAAAAAAAGTTAATTGTTGCTTTACAATTTGTATGCAACTGTTTTCACATTCATTTGCTAAAAGAGCAAAAGGTATCTGTGCTTGCCTTGAATCAAGTTTAATCTGTGTACAGTATCTACGAGCGCACACAAGTGTAATGTGGAAACTTCTACTGCACATGAATGCACCACTGAGAACTTTTTGTACTGAAGAAGGAGACATATTGTGTCCAGCAGTTAAAAATATGGAGATCAAAAATATTTGCCTATTTATAGATTCTGTTTTTGTCTCCCGATGAGGCAGGAGGAGCAGATGTTCTTTTAAGGATTGAAACAAAACAGAAACGTGCGATGATTGAAGCAGAGTAATTTTTATAAATCATAAAGCCTGGAGAGGGCCAAAATGACCATTGTTATATCAATTTCTCACTCTGTTCTGCCTTGAAATTGTTGTGTTTTCTCACATGCTTCCGACAGTAAATCCAAAATCCAAAATCTGAGAAAATTCTTAATGAATTCAATTTTTCTTCCTCTTTCTTCCAAAAACAGGGTTTAGGAAGTACTGAGTATACAACTGAATAAATGAGGCTTGGAATATTTTGAATAACTTGTGTGAGAGCTTGTAAACAGATGATTTTATATAGTTAAACTGTTGATGGGTGCAGCCTCCATATGATTTGAAAAACATTTTCAGAAAATTCAAGGAAACACAGGGTTTGATATAATTTTAAACTTTAACTTTCAGTATCCCTAATAAGGCACAAAAACTTTAATGATATATAGAGGTTTACTCAAGATATTGAACAAATGTGATCATATTGCAAGGGCAAGAGTGTGTATTCACAATTTCATCCTTGATTTCAAGTCACTCTCTTGACCCTCATTGATTTGGTTTGGTAAAAAAAAAAAACATCACTTCCTGCATGCACCAGGTCCTTTGAGCTTTTCTCCAGCTTGATCTTTACTCAAGAAGTCATCAAACTAATCAAACAAAGTTAAATGTCCATCAGCTTTAAAGCATAAACAGTGATCTCCAGCAGAAACAAGATGTTTTGTATGTGCTGCAGTGCAATCAGTGATCTCTACTGCACCAGGAGAACACATGGACTAATCACCGTGTCACTTACATAATGAAACACCCTCCATTGTCTTCACTTTCCAGGTCTTTTTTTGTCGACCACATTATTACACTGACTCACTGACATGCTGCAACTCCTACTTCCAGTAATTAGAAACTCTGAGGACTCAAAGTCACTTGACACCATTGACCCTGTTCTAGTATTTGGAAACTTTCCTGTTAAACTTCACTCCAACACCGAGGTAAAACTCACGCTGGCACTGTTTGGACAAAAAAAAAAAAGCTGTCTGTGGTTAGTAGTGGAATGGCTGCGCTGTCCCTGGCTAAAGACAAATATAAATATAGCCGTGTCATTATCTGCAGCAGTTAACCAGGATCATTTTTCTCTCCTACTTGCACGTGCTGCTTCCAGGTGTTGCCATAGCGAGTAATCCTGTTTTCTCAACTGGCCTGCTCTCGCTGACAGAAGTTCCACATTGGAGTTTGCAGGGTTTAGGAAAATCAAATGGAGGGCAATCACTGTGTTTTGTTTTGACAGGCCGAACTCCGCAGCCCTCGATCGGTGTTCGTGCTGATTGCCTGGACCCATAATGTAAGAGCTAAACTTGTGTTCACACATACTTTGGGGCAAGAGTGCAAGGTGTTATATACAAAGCTGTCCAGATGACCAATTTCAAAATAAAATATGGAATATTTACAGCTGCAATTTTATAATTACAAATGTATCCCATAAAATCAAATTATATGTGTATTTTTAAATCATCTGTATGCTGTGAAGAAGAGACAATACTCTGTTCTCATGAATGTTATAAAGGTATTCCTATTCACTGAATTTCATAGCTATCAGACAACATTGTGTCAGTTTATGCTGCATGCAGACCTCAGATACATAAGGATGGTGCATGAGGGTTAGGGCCTCCCTGCCACTAGGGGGCGCAGACAGAGGGTAAAGAACGTCAACTTCTTAACTAATTAAATTATTTTTCAGTATATATTGACCATTATTAAATAGAGGTTAAATTAAATAAAGTACAACATTTATATTCAGTGTAATTTACATTTTATTATGATCTAAAGAGATATTAGGATATTTATTTGTTAATTTAAAAAAAACAGCTACAAAGTTCTAATGTGCAGGAGAAGTAATTTATGGTTCAGTATATTGTAAATTCACAAGCATTGCAGCGGCAACATGGGTTCGTGCCTTTTTGGTATGCATTCAGCTACAGCAAAGCAGAAAATGAAAGAAAAATTAGACCAGCTGCACCATAAAGAACACACTCATTTACACTCTTACTCTTTATTCAGTCTGCCTCCTGTAATGTATCAATTTAATCAGGGCCTGGATGGGCACAACACAGCACAAGGTTTTGACCCAGGAGGCCAGTGTTCATGCCCCAATGCAAACTTATCTACTTATTTTCTGTTCCCCAACATATTTGGGCCCATTAGAGCAGGGTTTTTTTTTTAATTTTCCCTGACCTTACAAAAGTTTAATATGTAACACAACGTACCAATGTGTTTCAAACAGCGACCATCACTTATATAAAACAGCAACCAATGTTTTAGTAGAATATCGTGCAAACTGCTTTGCAAATGTTTGCCTTCAAAAAGAATATGTTGAAAGAAAAACACCACAGTGATTCACACAAGGAAATTCCTGCTCCAATGCCTGCTTCCAACAAGGCCAGAGTACAGGCTTGGCTACACACCAGAGTCACGACTGCTGGTATAAGGATTCATAGCTGAAGAATACTTCAGACTGTTGCTGCTGCAGAGGACTGACCCCAGCTAACCACTCTGCTAACCTGCTGTATTATAAATAACTGTGGTAAAATGGAAACACGGACTGAAAAAAAAACAACGGTTCCACACACAAGAATATGTAGCAGCCAAAAGAAAAACAAAACGGGAAAATATTATTAATTTCAGGGAGGTTATTACAAAATTCCTTGGTAGAAATACATGGACTGACACGATCCCGTAGTGTAAACATGTGGACATGAGCTGCAGCAGGATATCGGATGGAATGAAAATCTGAATGGGATGACCACATCAGGACTTCAGCATGGAGAGACAATAAAGACACCAACCAGAGAGCATTTCTCACCACAGTGACCACAATCGTCTCAATATGTGATAAGTTTGTCTGCTGTCATTGTCTCATTTCCTGTTCTTAAAATAAGAAACCATGTTTCCTTTTATCCACTACTTATATGGCAACCGCCTGGAAACGACTGGACGCCGATACTCATTCCAAAGCTATTTGTCAAATGACTAAATCAATGCAACATGTTGCCTCGTTGGTCTGTTTTCAATGTTTAGTGGTCTGGGAAATGTTGTCACATGCTCAGACAACATTCCTAGCTACTACTGTATCAGCCCTCACTGGCATTAAAGCTCAGATCTGTGCAAACTGTCCTTTGTTGATGGACAGCAAGGCCAGTTCTACTTAAAATTTGGCCTCCTCATCTTCCGTGCCGATGATGGCCTGACTGCACAAAATCCCCCTCCAGGGGAAAACTTCAATCTGTTTGTGGTTTGCAGCTGGATGCAGGTGATGGAGCTCTGCGTGTAGCCTGGGAGACAGCTGGAAGAGTTGGACTGGAGTACATTTCAGGCCAATGGGCTGTCTTCACGAGCCTCTGAGGAAAGTTCTTTCAAAGAAATAGTGAACAAAAGATAATCTGCTTTTATTTCCCATCAGAGTTTACGAGGAGATACTGTCAGAGATAAAATGTCAAATCAAATTATGGGAAGACAAACAGACGTGCATCTCTGTGTAGCTGTTTAGTGTCTCTTTACATTCATTTTTTCCTTTTGTTTCTGAAGTTGTTTTTCATGTCTTAATAAAAGTTTTGTGTCTTTGTAGTTGTTTCGTGTCTCTTTACAGCTGTTTAGTGTCTCATTAGAATAATAATCTTTCTCCGTGTAGTTGTTTCATAGAGTGTCTCTATATTAGTTTAGTCTCTTTGTACTTGTTTTCTATCTCTTTATAATAGTTTTGAGTATCTTTGTAATTGTTTTGTGTTTATGCAACAGTTTTGTAATTCTTGTAGTCTATCTTTATAATAGTTATGAGTCTCTTCTTAGTTCATTCATGTCTCTTTGTAGCTGATTTGAGTCTCTTGTGATCAATGTCCCTTTACAGTGGCTTGGTAGTGCTGTTCAATTGTCCAGCATGATGAAAAATGAGCTCCACAAATGGCAGCTGCTAAATCTAGCATTATAAAAATTGTCATTAAACAGAACAGACGCATGATCGATCAAATGATAAAGGCCCTACAAATGTAAACACATTTTTAAGCAAGAAAAAATCTAGAAAGTTAAGCTGCAAATCAATTAAGCAAAACAAACTGTAGATTGTCCGTAACATGTTGCCTCGGATGCTTTGATTCGGTTTGTTAATTTGGAAGGAAATCCATTTGCTAATTGATTGGCCCATATTTTGAAACAAAACTGCTGATTGGTTTACTCATGGCCTGATTGCTATTTATGTTACAGTTTCAACTGCTTCCTGTTGGGCCGTGCGGTCGTGCAACAGAGGGGCTCGCTCTCCAAACACTGGTTTGATCAGGATCGAGACAGTTTTCCTGCTGCCCTCTAGAGAGTCACTCAAATGATTTATCTCAAGTGTGACTCGTCAGTCAGCATTGAAACCGTCACACTGGTATCAAATTAAAAAGATGGATAATTACACGCTTAATCTGACTCCTTCTCAAACATTAAATTAATTGGAAACCTAAACAAATTAGTTCAATCCATTATAATACAGAAATTAAGATTTTTTTTTTTTTACATGATCCCCAGCATTACTCAGCACATTCTGCAGCTCTATCTTCAGAGCATGTCCTCATGTGCTCCTCCTAAGACAGACAGGTGGCAGCAGAGAGCCATGAGGCCGCAGCGGCTGATGCCCCAGGGTCCACTGTAACACAATTAAATGTATGTGTCTTTTATTCTATGCCAGCTCCCTCTTTGTGTCACTTCTCAGGGCGTCCAGGTTTCAGAGGGGAGCAAAACCCCTCAGACGACAGCAGCAGTGACAGAAAGAAAAGGACATGCATGCAGGGTAGAAGAAGATGAGGTGACGGGATGCAGGCCTGGGACAATGGGTGAGTCATTAGAGCATGCTGTATATTAATTGCACTGAACTGTACTTTTTAGGTGGAAAAGGACTAAAAGAAGTGTATAGAAGAGAATCTCTATGATTGAGAAAAAACGACAAAGGCTTGGTTATATTAGAGCTGACAGGACAGAAATATTTCAAATTTGCTATTAATCATCACCATCATTTCCGTCTGTCTCGTCTTGCCCACACTGGGGACACGAAATGTTTTGTCAGGATTCTTGTGTGGTGTCAGCGTTTTGGCACAGGGGAGTGATTTAAGGGGGCATGGCGTGCTTGTCATGCCCCCACGCCTGACTGTTCCAGTCCGCCCTCAGAGTGTGTGCAAACAAATAAAGCGCCGGGGCCTTTTTAATTAGCTCCGGGGCAGAGATTGACAGCTTGTAGTTGTAGAGATAGCACAGTAACCAGCTATTATTCTAAATATTTGGGATGTTGCACAGCTGAGACCAAAAGCGTGGGCTCTCCGGAGGCACATTAGTGGGTGGAAAATTAAAAAACAAGTTACAGTGTTGTTGTTGTTAATGTGTAGTCAGAATTTAACAAAATCTATCAAAAATAATTATGCCATTGCTTTAATTATTTGCTTTTTTTCCTACATTTAAAGACGGGGCTTCTGAAGCAGACAGGAATATATGGTAGAGCAAGAACAAAAATTGTTTTCAAAAGAATTTCCAAATTAAAAATGCTTTATTGTGTCACGGTGCATTGACAAGGCTCGCCCACACAAGGACACCTTAAAACAATGTTGATGTTGACCTTAAGGTTATAAAGGTCATCCTAAATCACTGAGCTACAACTGGAGAGGGACAGGGCTCAACGGGGGCATCTCATGTCTTTGTGATTGAGCTGTAAATTACAATTTATGACTGAAAATAAAATGATTTCCCCCGTCATGAACTGTAGCTTTAATTTTTAATTTAAATACCACTGTAACTATAAACGCTTGTTGATTTCAACTTGTTTTGTCATTAGAAATATAAAAAAAGAGAAGACAAATTGTATATAATGATAATGATGATGCCATAAAAGTATGTCATTCACCTTTTAAAAACAAAATCAAACTTGTAAATAAATGAATAATTTGCTCTGACACTAAGACAGGAACCACAGTGTGACACTGTGATTTTGCTGTTGAACCAACTTCAGCTTTTGATCTTAACTTCACTCACAATAATTGTTTGTCATTGAATCAGTGTAATCCCTGGGTAATGCATATCTTCATAGGTTCTTAGAGGTTTATTACGCTGACGGTTTTGGCGCCGCATCAAAGGCGAGCCGGGGCAGATGAAGAATAGAAATTCCATGACATGTGTTAGATATCACATTTCAGTTCGATGGAAATCCTGCAAACCTCTCCATGAACAACACATTACTTCTCCCCTCCAATTATTACCACTGTTTCGCATCGGTTACAATATTCTCACACCGTGTGTGAAGTGTTTTTAGAGTATTTGTTATAGGAAAGCGTTTGCCATCACAGTCTGCTGATATTGTGTTGTGTTACGACACCGGGCGAGTAACGGCACGCCGCCTCCTGATCCTCATGCTGAATAATTGGCATCTTTTATTGATGCTGTCATACTTTACTTTTTTTTTATTTTTTAGAAGGGTAAAATATGGATAACAATAAGTGACAACATGTTGATTTTTGGGTTGCTTTAATGATTAAACCACATTCAGTATCTCAGCTTTCAGCAGTGTGACTGTTCCTCACGTACCCTGATCATGACCCCGGACTTTTTTTTTTTTTTTGCTCTCGGCCATGAAAGTCATTATTTACAGTGCAACTGTGTGAGGGCATATCTGACGCTGATGGGCCTCGTGTTTATTTAATGCCGACTAAATGACGGGGTTCAGGCCTTCAGCTTCCTCTGCTCTTAAAATGTAATTATAGGGGGATTCCTTTCCTGCACAGGAGTCTGACAGCTCTGTTGAACTTTTCATGATATGCTGATTCATGTTGCATTGTAAATATCTACCGAGTTCAACCAAATATTTCACAGTTTATCTTTTATCTCCCATTTTTTATCTTTAATTCTTATCCTTTCTGCTATTGTTTCAGAAATCTTTATGGTAAAAATTCTATTTAGAATACTACAAATAATAACTCTCCCCAAACTGCAGCGGAATAAAGTTTATGATTTGTAAAATCCATTTATTTATTGAAGGTTCAGGCAAACAAACCGAAAACAACTGAAGGAAAAACATCGCAGACTTCCCAGCATGCACTGCTTTTGTGACCCCACGGAAACCTTTTATAATTTTTGCCCGAAGAGTTACAGGATGTACTGTACGTGTAATCAGTCTGTGATGGGAAATGATGAAAATTATTAAAACCACGAGGAAACTGGGGGTTAGTTTACTGTAAAAGAACAATTAAAACTCATTTCCGCCTCTCTAGACAACAATATCTACTGGTTTCACAAGAAAAGCCT
>JAOWBC010000115.1:7809761-7828158 GCA_028566105.1 Hypoplectrus providencianus
AATACAACTTGGTTTTCCTTTTCACATTCCCCAAAGTTGGAAAAACTGTTTTTCTGTTTGATGCTCAGACAGATTTTTTTTTTTTCCAAGAAGACATTTTAATTTACTGCACATCAAACAGAACATTCAAATTTTTGGTTTAGAAATGTAATTGATGATGTTTTCATGATGCTCAGCTGGCATATTCAAAGTTTTTGAAAATGTGGGATTTATTAAAATGAAACAAAACGTTTTTGGTTTATTTGTAGTGGAAGATAAATGCAGAATGAATGGGACGATGAGATTCAAAGGCTATGAAATTATTTGTTATATTTTATTTCTGGAATATGTAAAAGTAAGCAATCTGTCTGTGACATTAAAAAAAAAAAAAATGAAAATCACATTTCATATCAACAGAAAACAGTCTCCGGGGCCAAATAAAAGAAGAGATTTTATACCCAGAAAGCTAAAAAATGTTCAGCCTTCACACATCTCGACGCTAGTTTGTGATATTTCTGCTTTCAGGGAGTTTATTTAGTCTGCTGTTCATCCTCAAAGTTTCCTTACTTGTTCTGCAACGCATGGCTGACAAAATCAAACACACCAGGTCCACAGGAAGAGAAAAAAAAATCTCTTTCTGCTTCTGCTCTGTTCTTTTGTACGATTCTGCTTTTCTGCCGATTCACAAATTAAGAAGCAACAATAAATATTTTACACAACAATTCACACATGATGTAATGAAAACACAACAACGGTTTTATTGAGTAAATTTAAAAGACTAGGTTTGAGTTAAGCTTGAGAATGAAATGCAACTGGAAAGAAATACAATTTGAATTCTGTTAATTTGTGAGAAGTGAGAATTATTTAATGATATTTGTACAAAGTTTGTTTAATATTTTATTTCCTGTAAAAACAATTTACAAGTATTATATCAATTAAAAAAATACTTTTTCAGTCAGTTGATGATATTTCCTGCACTGTGCTTCAGCGTACACTTGACTGCGTGTGTGTGTGTGTGTGTGTGTGTGTGTGTGTGTGTGTGTTTATTTTCCATGCATGTCAGTTAGAGTCAGTGAAACAGAGAGTGAGAGGTCGGGCTGGGAGTGTCGGTGCGGTTGATTTTACGAGTGTGTAATGAAGCATCTCTGACGCAGACAGACTAAACAGAGACTCTGTCAGCTTCTCATCTGCTCTCATCAGGTCCGTCCTGTTCCTGCCTCAGGGAGACGTCATGTGACGCTCCAAAGGACAAATAACACAAAGACAAACTGACCAAAATAAATCCTGTAAAGAATTACATTTGTACCTGTGGTGAGTGTGTGAGACTGCGTGTTTGTATATTGGCTGCGTACATACTAAAAATTAATATTTCATAATAAAATTTCAGTAACAGACTACAAAATAGTCACTTAATTTTCTATATTGTACATCTTCTGGATTTTGTGTGTAGTTTTTCTGGTGCACAAAACACCCTCTAAAACCTTTGGTGAAAATGAGGTTAAAATTCACACACACACTCACACACACACACACACAGACAAAAACTTATCCTAACCTAATTAAAAAAGGATATATAAATAATGATATCATGTTAACCATACCCATATGATTATATCATGAAAATAATCCAGATAATCCTTTTAAATAATTTCAGTTTATTATTATTATTATTATTATTATTATTATTAATAATAATAATAATAATAATAATAATAATAATTACTGCTTAAGAAGTGAAGTCTAGTCTTTTTGCCCTGTGATGACCTTATAGCATTAGACTCTCTCTGCACCTCATCACACATATTATTTGTGGTAATATTTGCCCAAAAAAATAGACAAACTGAATAGTAGTAATTAAAACCTGCTACTGAAGAACTTTCTCCAGGTTTCATTTCTCTTAAACTCCTTTTCTTCCCTGCCCTGACAAAGGTGCTAGTTCCCTTCAGTGAGCTGGGAGTCAGGTGACTTTGGGAACATTTCGTGTGCTCGGTGATATGGGAGATCGGGCTTGGATGAGGTTCTCCGCTCCCCCCCTCTTCGGCTCTGTTTTGACTAGCATGCCATCTCTCTGACTACCAGCGAAGCTCCGACACCCCTGGAGTGGATTCTGAGCATACCAAGGAAGAGATGCCTTTGAAAGGACAGATGTTCCCGGGCTTAACCTGCCTCCTACCCAAACCGCTGCCCTCCTTCCATTGTATATTTGTTCTCGCTCTATAAATAACTGGCCGGACGGTGAAGCACAGAAAAATGTAACTGATGTGCAGCTGACCTCCAGGCCTCTAATCTTTGAGAGTGAAAGGGACTGAAGACTCTGGAGGAAAGCTGGTTGATTCAGTCATGCTAAATGGGTTTTGGGCGAGGGGACGCAGTGAACACACCCATTTTTGTCCACATAAGGACTAGTCTAGATGTCTGGACTGGCTCAGCTGTCTTATGTAACAGCAGTGTGTAGTCCTGGCAGATGAGGCGTGATGGGCTCCAGCCAGTTCAGCCACATTATCCAAAAATATACTGGCCACATTCACGGGGGAACATACACTTATTTGATGTTCCTCTTAAAATTGTGGGTGGTGGAAGACAAATTATCCATAATTTTCAGTCTATCACGTACCAACCTCTTGCCAAATCTTATTTTATTTCAAATTCAACACAAAAAATAATAACAATAATAACGTGCACAGACAAAGCATCTGAACGTTTCCTATCACAGCTTTTCAACATTTCTGTTTGCTCTGTTGCTGTGGCTGCGGCGATGAATGGGTGATTGTTCGAGGGCCCTTGTGACGACCCTCCTGGGGCCCATCAATTCAGAGAGGCTCCTGGAACATCAGGTCATGGCTAAGCAGGCTCTGAAGCTGCAGCCGGCCCTCACCGCGCTGATTTTGCCACAGGACCTCCAGGGCGCACAGCTGGGTCCCTTAAAACAGCCCAGCTGAATGGTTTTGGAAACACTGCATCTCCTCTTACCCTGCACTCTCTCCCCGCTCGCTCGAAAATCTCGCAGATATCAGATACTGTGTTTTTTACTTGATATGTTCATCTTTGCTTGCCAAAGCCCCTGGAAACCATATTAAAGTCTGCGTTCCATTATTTAACCAAAAGGCCTTTTTCAGTTGAAGAATTTGTCCAAAATTTCCATTATCCCCTCTCTCCTTCCTCCTTTCTCTCTCCGCAGCTCTCCGTGTTTCTCTTCCCCACATGCTCACACACATCTTAATTTTCTCTTTTTCCCCTCCAGCGCTGCTATCGTGTTGTATCAATTACAGCTTGACCACCAGTCAGGTGGGTCTGCGGGACATTTTAGATCACGGAGGGGCAGCCAGCTCGCTCAGCGCCTCCAGCCTGCTCCCAGACTCCAGTCCCAGGCCCCGCTGAGGCCTTGTCCCAGGCAGGGCAGAGAGACACCTGGCCAAACCGCAGAAACACTTCCAGCTGCAGACTGCCTGATGCTCGCCACAGAGAGAATCCAGGCCAAAGGTGGAGGAGCTCACCAAGAACTACTGCACGACTGTGGACATTTCTCTGAATTTCGTGTTGTTTTAACCACAGTACCAAGCATTCGCTCATCTGTCGAGGTTCAGTAACGTGAGGCACAAGCAGCAAATGATGTGAAAAATAAAGCCGATGTAGAGCACCTTAAACCTGCATTCCCTCTAATGGCCAGAGGGGGGCGCCTCCACCGCTGGTGAAAAGAAGTCAGATCTATAAAAAATTATCCGTCAACTCACTTCATGTGTAAGTAAACATTTTTCTAATAAGTTTAAGGTCTCAATCACTAATTTTAAATCTTCTTTCCTTATTATCAGTAACAGTCACCTTCAGAAAAAGATGGGCGATAAAGTGGGATCTCCCTTACATGGCCAAAATATTTCTACTGCATTTCTGTGTTTTCATCTCAGAGCTCTGAGCTTTTAACACTGTTTTCAGTTCATGTAATTAAATTCAAACATTTTGGGTGACAAAAAATGTCAATTTTAAGGTGTACGAAACTACACTTCACTTCTCACTTCATTTATAACCTCAATAAACATTATATGTTTTTGCAATTACAATTTACAAATTTCTAAGTTTTGGTCCCAATTAGATTAAAATTGAAAGTACAAAATATGTGTTGTTTAACTGCAAGACACTCTAAGTTGGTTGTGTATTTCTAACTTGGATGCACCTTGCTAGCCAAGCCAGCTAGCTGTTCATTTTCAATGTGAAGTTAAGAGTCAACACTGTCAGCTGGACTAAACCTACCAATCTGTGTCCAGTAGTGAAGGATGGAAGTAGATTAAAAACCGGACACATTTATTTATTCCTAACTTGAATCAAGTGGCTTTGTCGTTTTGTTTTGTTGTTTATTTGTAAAAACCACAGGCAATGACGCGCCCAAAACTGACGCTAAATTGTTCCGCGTGCATCCGTATCTGACGGCGAGGGGGACTGACCACAATCGTTGGGAGTGAAAATGTGTTGGGTGGCAACATCAACTTCCAGAAAACTTTGACATTGTCAAAATGTTTACCCTGACACACAACAATAGTCTCCTTTCTTCTCAAAATTGGAAACAAAGCAAAGCAGCAAGACTGTTAAACTGCGGAGTGAAAGTGGCAGAGCACGAGGAGAGAAAAAAAGGCAGAGAGAACAACAGCTCCCTTTTCTCTCCGACCAGTTGACATGAAAGGCCACATTATGTCTGAGATTAGAGGCAATTACACTGGGAGTGCGCTTTAAGACCTTTGTTTGCCAACATGACAGGAGGGAGCAGGGCTGTAACTTGATGAGGGGGCAGCGTGAGTGAGAAACTCTGCATGGCGGGCTCCCAGCGGAGAGAGGCAAAGAAGAGCCTTTGTCCGTAGCGTGGACACGGCAGTTGGCAGAAATGTGAAGTAAGATTAATTCAACAGTCATTTATTAATAAGCAGATGTGTCTTTAACCCCTTTGTCAGATTTATTGTGTGGCTACTGTTTACGGCTGAAACCTGAGTTTAAAGAGACTTTACAGCCCCAAAGGAAATACTTTCATCTTTGCCTTTTGTTCCAGATGACAGCTTCAAAAGCCGCTATCTATTGTTTCAGCATTTATACTAATTCGAATGGCACAATTGTGTCGGTTCACTCAAATGTCACAAATACTGTAAACATATGATTCAGTCTGAACTTGCGGTCAAACAAAAAAGCACCGCGCCAAAATCTTCAAGACGGGACATCTCCTCTGCATTGTTCGAACGCACTGCGAGTTTTCAGGACAGGAAACGAGCAGCTTGTTCCAGCCCGAGCGGCACAACGGAGCACGTCTTTATTTGAGGGAAGTCATTCCGTTGATATATAAAACACCAAAGCAAAGTTTCCTTCCCCCTCACTTTCCTGCTACTATCCCCTTCAAAAGGACCACGGTCCTTTATACTGGGCTCACATGCACACACGGGACCAGAAGAAAAACAAACAGAGGCCATTTAAATATCAACCAACCTGCCTCCTGTTTGAGCGGAGCAGCTACCGCACAGCTCGGCCCGGGCTCGTCCAGCATGCTGGTGTTACGTGCTCAGCCGTCTCAGCCATCGCAGCCATCTGGACCAAACTGGGGCGCAACAGAAAAACAAAGCATTGTGGTGATCTGTATACTGTGAAATTAAATGTGCTGTATGGTTCTTTATCGCAGAAACTGAGAAACCACAAAGTTTTCCCTTTCTCTGATCAAAAAATTGACCAAAATGAGCATCGAAAACCTGTAAAACATGACAAATAAAAAAAAAGATTGAAGAAAAGATTAAGAAAAAAATAATGTATGTTAAATTGATCACAAACAAGAAGCAAAAGACAGTGCTTGATGAATAGCACTTAACGATAAGGGATGTGTCTTAAAAATGTCTTATGAATACACATGTAATAAGAATTTCTCCAACAAGAAACAAGAAAAAAATAAATGACGACACAAACAGTGCTGTTATAGCTGTCATTGTTTTCGTATCCATACTGTTGCCACCAAACATTATTGGTATAAACACTTTCAAACAATACACAGTCCTAAGTTTCACCCTCTGCTGTCTTGTTCTCGTTATAGGCAAATTTTCCCATAATGGTGTGTGAAAGGAGGAAGAGGACCACCTATTAAAGTGAAATCTTAGGAGTGATGGATGGGAGCTTGTTGAGAGGGAGCGGAGCAGCAAACACCCCAGGGGAGGTGGATGATGAACATCGGAGGAGGGGGGCTGGGTAGAGTTCACTAAATCCCCACTCACACCTCTCGCTCTGGGCTTGAGGGGACGGGGACCTCCCATGCTGTCTGACTTGGAAATTTGATTGATTCAATCCTGCAAAGTACTTTAAACTTTTGCCTGTTTTTCCTCAAATCTTTTCCTTTCATCTGCATTGTTTCAGCTGAAAAATATGCAGCTTCACGAGGTTGTTAATATGTAAAAATGAGTTACTTTCTGCCAGTGAAGAGCGGTAGCTGTTTCAGTTATGTTTTTTCCTAAATACTTCTTAGATGAAAGCAAGCCATACTTCATGAGATGCAGCGCTGAACAGATTAGTCAGAACTCACGTGACCATTTGAAAGCAATTTCCAGACATATGAGCCGATATGAAGACTTTCCAGTTGTTTTGCAATTTTTTTGGTGAATGTGAGGCTACCTCATATTTTTAAAACATTTAAAACATCCTGGCAGTGGCAATTATTCTCAATAATATACTCTCAATTTTACATTTACATGAAACCTGTTAACTATACTGTACTCCAATGGTATCTGGTTTAAATGACTGATGCACACATTTAGCACTGCACTCTGCTAACACTGCTGGGCTCATGATAGACAAAAACAACTCAGTGCAGCAGGATCAGAGATATTGCATGCATTTTTATGTGAAAAACTTGGCACCTTTCTTACCCACAATAAAAGTCAGTGTGTTATATCTGTATATTTATCTGTAGTGTCTAATGTAGCTGTGAGCTGCAGGCCTCATGCAGAGATGAGGAGCGGGCTACAGAGGTCCAGGGAGATCGCTTCTGTCTGACTAAAATACAAAACACACAGTAGCTAGTTAGCTTGGTTAGCAAGGTTAGACAAAAATGTTCTAATTAATTGAAAATAACTGAAAACACACAAATAAAAGGATCAGAGTTCTAGGATTAAAACACAGAAATATACCATGTTATTGATTTATCAATTAGAATGTATTAGCTTCCTAAAGGATATCTTGCTTTATTGCACATTTTACTTGAAATGGGACAATAATTTACAAAATGAACATCCTTCTGTACTCAATAAGACTTGCAGCAAAGGGTTTAAAGCATATATTTGTTAAAATAAATAAGTAGTAATAAATAAGTGAGAAATAAAGTATCTTTCTCATAGACTTCTATACAATCTAACCTCTTGCAGCCTCCACTGGAGTCGCCCCCCTGCTGGTCATTAGAAAGAATGCAGATTTAAAGCACTTCTGCATTGTCTTTACATTTAAAGCCCGGAGGTTGTTGGTGATAAAGCTGACAGTGATTCAAGTGACATCACATGAGGTCATTTATCAAACTATGCACGTCTCCCTTTAGAACCATAAAAGGTTACTCCCGAAGTCATGAAAAGTGACTATGACATTGCTTCTGTACTGTAAAGACAGTCTTATTTTTATGAAAAACTTTTTTTTAACTTATTCAACAGGGTTTTCATCGAAAGAATGTGTGCTACAAATATAACCAGAAGCGAATTATCCAACTGACAAATTGCAAGCTACTGAAGTCAACTTATTCATTCTTTATTCGTAATTTTTTAATCCGGTACTCAAATTTGTGGACAATAAATTCATGAAAAAGGCAAATGGAGAGGCTGCAGCACTTGTGGTTTGACGCCTGGTGTGTGGAGGAATTACTGCTGTAGTAGTTTGCCTTTAACTGTCAGGAAATGACCCATAATCTGCAAGCGTTTGACTGCTGCAGCATTCCTGTGAAATGACACAAGTTGAGGTAGATTAGGGGTTGGGTAATTAGCTCATTAGTCAACATAAACACATGGCAGGGCTCCCCCGTTTCTACGCACCCTGCCCCCCTCTCACCGCCCACAGCTGGTGGCCAAAGTAGGTTCTCACAAATGTATGCACACATACACATGCATACCTGAGCAAACGCACACACAGACACGCACGCTGCACCCAGACCACTTCATCATTAATCCAATTCCTTTCTTCTGGCCTCATCATCTCTTCTGTTCTGCTTTGCTCCAGACAAGCCACTCTTTCATATTGTAGCCCTGGGGGCTGAGGGCCAGCCACTTTTCACCAGCACCTCACAGCTTATCAGAGCACTTTATCAGCCTGAGGGAGAGAGATGTGGGTTGAAGCTCTTCACTCTTCTCTGCAGCTCAGGAGAAGCAGCAGCCTGTCAGCAAACAAGTATTTGTAAGCTGGGGCTCAGGAACGTGTGCTTGTGACAAAGGAAAAAGCTTCAGGGGTCATGTGTTCCAGTGTGTGTGTGTGTGTGTGTGTGTGAATGTAAAATACAGGACATCCTTTGTGCAGCAAGGTAAGCTGGTCCCCACACAGCCTCTCTTGTTGCTCGGGGGACAGATGCTGAACACTGGAACCTGGACAGCCCTTCACACCTCCTTAAATGCAGCAGGAGGCCTGAGCTTTCTCCTCTGCTTAATTTTCCCTCTTCAGTGCCCCCCCGGAGATCAGCATAATGCTCTCTTTCATCAACGCATCACAAATCGTATTAAATATTTCGCAAACTTTATCAACAAGCTGTTGAAAATTACAGCACTTCTGAGTTTCACTTCCGCCACCTTTAATAAAAACCTGCGGAGAAACTCTCACCTTTGAGTTTCAACACCATTTTCGCACCTAGAATTTCAGCCACAAGCAACTTTTCATTTGGGAACAGGACCGGCTGTGTTTGCCTCAATGCCACTGGAAACAGAAGGCCTGGTTGATGGTGCTTAGTGATTGATATGAATGGCCATTTGTGCAGCTTTTCACTGTACGGAGCTTGTTGCGAGGCCAGGCAGCGCACCTTTGGAGATGTGATGCATGAACGGGGCGGAGGTGGAACAAGTCGACGACGGAGAAAAAGGGGGAAAAAGGATGAATGAAGGGAGAAAAAAACACTGTGAGAGAAATCAATCAGCTGTGTGCTACTGAGACAAATTGCTAGATTGGAGGTGTGTTTAGATACAGTCACTTAATCTGAGACAACCCCAGCTGATGGATCCATCCATCATCGCCTGGGGAGACAGTCGACACAGCGATGGATCGCGCAGCATTTTCTGGGTAATTTAAAGAGGAAAAACTCGCTGAGCAGTTTAGCTTCAATCTCAAGAGTCGGACTGGTTTGTTTTTGGATGGGTTTGACTGCGTATGGGTGTGTGTGAACTTGACAGATTGTGTAACGTAAAATTTTGCCTGAGGTAAAATGGCGCCATGTTGGTCATGGGTGGAGGGGAAACGTGCAGAGGCACAGTTCCTGCTTTGCATTGGTGGTAAGTTTCTTTACTTTAGAGAGGAACGGAGTGGAAATCCAAATATATCTGTTATGATACTGATGTGCTAATTATTACTTTTGTTTGGGCTCTATTTAAAACCTGAGTGTGTTCTATTCTTAGGAGCATAATTATATTTATACATCATGTAAAAACAAGCTGAGCAAACCGCTTTTAAGTGCTCATGGGGCCGTAAAACATTGGACTTAAAGCTGTAAATTATTATTATTGTCAGGTATAAAGGCACTTTTGAGGACAAAAGAGTGAATTTTTTATTTGTGTTCATAAAACAATTATATTTATTTTTTTAAAACCTTGAATTGAACCTGATTATCACTAAATATTTGTACATTTCAAAGCCTATAAATATCTATCACACCTGTGTCATTTTTCTCCTATTTTTGATTCCCGGCAGCTTAACATTTTGTTAAAGAGACAAAATATTAAGTTGAAATACAAAGGAGGACATGAAGTTAAAATTTAAAGGGTAAGTTTGAAAGTGGAAAAAACACATACAAAATGAAACAGCAAACCATTCAAGCTCATAATCCCATAATGTTCTTGTAATGAAATAAATAAAAACACCACAATAGAGCATTCGAGGGTTAATTCATTGCTGCAGTCATTTCCCTTACAATCAGATTTATTTTTTGGGACATTTAAATGTTAATTAAAACATAACATCAGATGGTGAATGATCCTATATGCCAGCTGTTTTTTTCTCATTTCCATTTTGTCAATATTGATATTAATAGCAAGAGCAAGAATAACAAACGCTCTGTGAGGGACGAACCATTGACAGTGATCGGTGAGGGAAAGTGCCACACCTTGCTCCTTGGCAGCGGGCCACGGCCTTATCACACTTGATGAATTACATTGACACCAAAGCTATCTTAATGACTCCGTCTATCTACCCATCTCCCCTCTCCTTCCTCTCCCTTTTCCCAGCCCTTGGCCTTGCTCCTACATCCTCCCACTGTTAAAATACCCAGAGCTCATTTCTGTCATTGCCTCTGTGTGTGTGTGTGTGTGTGTGTGTGTTTGTGTGTACTAGATGGGAGTAGGTTATTCCTATGCTGCCTTACAATTTGCACTCAAGTATGATTTAAGAGCATATGAAGTTATCTTTTATTGACAGCCAATGTCGGCAGCGGTTCATGACTCATAAGAGAGGAGGAAAATATGAGTTATATCATGTTGTCCGAGAAACAAACACAATACAAATAAAAACACACCTGTTGTAACTCGAAGCGCACCGTGATGGGAACAGACAGTTGAAACGCTGCCGTCTATTTATGGAATATTAATTACTCTTAGCACCTTTTTCCTCGATGACTAAACGGGGCATTCCTGCGGTTTGTTGCCGTCTCTGACTTGTGTTGAAATGAGGTGTGTTGCCACCACAGAAGGTGAAACAGACACCGCAGGGTGAGTAAGTATCTCGCTGTGTGACCTGATGCTTGCTGGTGAGCAGTTGGCATCCTGGAGTCTCATTTCCTGGTTTTTAAGAGGGCATCCTTCCTTCTTTGACTCCGACTTCCTCCACTCTGTAACACCCATTGTGCAAAGCAATGCTTCGCAGGTTCTCCCGCCGCACATTAGTAGGTGCTTCAAGTGGCCCTTGGACTTCAGCTTTAATTTGTTCAGGACAAATGGCCTCTAACTGACGCCGTTCCCACCACCTGTCCCGAGACACATCGGGCCGAGGGCTGTCACTGACCATGGCTTTAAAGGACAAAGATCACATTTAGTCATCATTCAGTGAGAACTTGCGTCCTTGTTTGGGACGGCTTGTTGTTTTTTTTGCCTCCTCCAAATAAACCCAAATAGATGACTCACTGATAGAAGACAGCGTCTGTTAAATGTTGCTGTTTTAGTGAACGCAAATATTATTTCACTGGTTGTCACAAGGGCAAACATGTTCCAGGGATTACCAATCACGGTGTAACAAGAAAAAGTTGTTTGTGCAAGTACATATTTAATTACCTTAACTAGAGTTTTCTTTCTCCACATTGGTATACAAAGAAGTTGAAAAGTGTTATTTCCTAATATTTCATTGAATAAAATGTTGTCATTGCCCTCACATGTAAAGCTATAAAAGACATCAGAATATATGAAACTGTAATTAATTAACGAGTTACACAACACAGAAAATTCAATATTTTTCATTCACCTCTATTGAATAAAACTTCAGTCATGTAAGAGGTTCTGTCAGTGAACAATTCTAAAAGTTTTGGGTATATTTTCATTTTTTATTTGTATGTAAAGGTGGAAGGAAATATATTACTTTTGACATTTACCAATAATATGAATGAGAATTTTATTCTGTATCTTTGTAGAGGTAATGTTGTCAAAAACAGACAGAAATGGAAAAGAATGAAGCGAACCAATCCACATGGTCAGAGCAGCAGCCATTTTTAGTTGTACCATTGCCAAAACAGAACTGTGATCTCTGTAGCCGGATTAATTCAATATAAACTTATCAACTAACTTGCATGTGTAGTAGAACAGCGAGGAGTTGAGGATTGCTGGATTTAATTGCATCTCATTTCTTATTGGAATCTCTTCGAAACAACTAACAGCAGTCACCTATTTCTCTGAAACTAAAATGACTTATTCTTCTGTGGATAATGCAGCAGATTTATATGGTCAAAAAAAGACGGATTGGGCTTCACATTAGGACTTAATACGATCTTAAATTTCGCATGGATATTTTTTTACAGTGTACCGTCAAATAGCTTATCTAATAACAGCCTCCTCGCTGTCATTAGCTGAAACCAAGACGAATGTTTGAGACGGTTAAGAGGGGGGCAGGCTGGGAACTCTATCCCACTGTTCTAATATTTCTACCCACAGTTGAACCTCAGCCCCAGCCTGCCATTGGCTGTCTCACATGAACACCAATTAGGCGTGATGTAGGACAGAAATAAAGGCCGATGCACTTTGCTACGAGCAACCATTTGTTTTTTCTTCTCTTCTCAACGTCAGAGCGGGTAACCGGTGTGCGGTCCAAGTATTCTGGTCGTAATAGTAGCTCAGTGTTCCGGGAACTCCGGGATAAAAAAGTGAAAAAACAAGGCGGCGGTGAGGTTTTCTGGGTAATAACTCCATCTTTCTGTATTGCAGCGCAAGAGAGAGGAGGAGCGTCTCTCTCTCTCTCTCTCTTTCTCTCTCTTTTTTTCACATTTTTTGTTCTGGCAGGTTCCATAGCCTCCTGTCCATGGAAAGCATACTCTGCACATTCTGCAGACAAGGGTCTTCAGGGAGGAAATAGAGAGGAAATTGTGCAGAAAGTGTAAAAAAAATCAGTCTCTCCTCTCTTTCTCTGCCTCTCTGTGGCTCACTTCACACAAAGAACGACTCCTTGTTTTCAGTTCACTTCTAATTACTTATATGTATACCTCAAGGGGGAAACTACGGTGGGAAATAACACAGCAAAACAACATATAATATATTTAACAAACATTAAGTTGCTAAGAGAGATTCTTCTACAACAGCAGATCAGTCATATGTTTGATTTTTCTGCTTTTCTTCAGAGTGAAATGCCATCAGGGCCCACTGCCAAATGTCTTCCTTCACTTGTCTAACAAGATAAATACAGTTAACTCTCGGCACTGGTGTTAATGCACGATCACAATTTTAAATGCAATACAATGCAAATTCAGCAGGACTAAACCTTCCGCTAACTCGTAGAAAATCATGTTGATTTTCTTAATAATCCCAGGCTTCGGCAAGAATGTTGAGGACAAATTTGATGAAGAGGAACAGGAAACTTTAGCAGCTTTCCAAAGATCTTGGCAGACCTCATCCTCCACCCCCCCACTAGACAAATAATGGCGAAGCTCATCTTGCACACCCAGTTTGTCACTTTTACACTCCTACATTTTTTGTTTTGAGGAGGGCCAGGGGAGCGGGGATGCTTTTGTGTACATGCGGAGGCAGAAATGTGTTTATTTCTGCACGTCAGTCGGTGTTTTGTTGGAGCAGATTGGAGATTTAGGAGCTAAAACAGGCGATAGAGGGAAAGAGAGAGAGAGAGGTTTTAGTTTAGAGGCTGAGGTTTCAGATGAGGAGTTTGTAAATCTTCTCAGGGGAGCTCATTTGTGCTGGGTGGTCACACTTTTGGAGCTGGTAACTAACCTCTACCACATGCTGTCACCTGTATGTGAAGTTACGATGCGGTTTCCTTACAGCGGCTCCCCTGGCATCCAACGGGTGGTGCTGTCTCTAAGAAAAAGAGGCAGACGTTGCCATGGTTACATCTAAACCTAAGTAACAAACTAAAGCATTTATTCCTCAGAAATTACTTTATTATAGGCCTCCACAGAAACATTTTCTTCATCCTGTATATTGAGTTCTAATCCATCCTTATCCAAACACAATTAAAGCATTTACAGTAAGACAAAACCAACTTTTACAGTAACGTTGCCTCCATCTGCTGTTGGAGCTTCCAGTTCTTGGGGTTAGATACAGTAGAGGACCTCTGGCCTTCAGTCTGCCTGTGATGAATGGCGTCGAAGCAGATGCATCTGCCAATCAGCCCAAGATGAATTTAGGTCACTTCCTTTTTAATGCCATGCCGAACTAGAAATAGAACCACGGCCAAACAATCCCCTTGTAATCAAACACTGCTGACAGGATTTTGGAAAAGGTTACTCATTTTTGTCCCTCACATGTACGATAGAGAGAAAAATGCTGATATGACCAGTGGGATAGCGTTTACATTGAATGTAACTTTTACTGGTCAAGATTTAGCATTAAAGCATTATCAATTTAAAGTGATTAGACATTTTTTCATCAAACCCATGAAATAAAATAAGCCCTATCTTTACAAAATTGAAATAATTCTTACATGAATGCCTCAATACAAATAAATGACAATGTATTTTGAATATATATAACAATCCGAGTACTTCTACTTGTGTACTTTCCAATGCTGGCACTTTTGTACTTTTTTTTTTTTGAATGCAGGTCTTTTACTTGTGGTGGAGTAATTATTTAGTTTGGTATTAGTGCTTCTACTAAAGTAAGGGACCTGAATACTTTGTCCACCACTGGATATGACAGTCAGTAGCATTTCTGCAACTACTATGAAGTTAAAAATGTTGTCACCCTGGACCTAAGGTTAATAAAGCAAAGACGGAGGGGAAAACACTTCAAAGAAACTTCTAAGTAGTTTTGGCAGTGGGGTGCCTTGCCACAAAAGACCATGTTTGGGATTGAATGAAAAGAAGCATGTCACCGGAGGGAAATGTGGTCAGGCATGTTCAATGTATCAAAAGAAAAGGACTGATAAATAAAAGGAGGACGGAAAGGTTGTAAACTTCACAGCCTGAGCTGAGGAGGGAAGAGACCCCTGCAGTCTGTGATTATTTAACCACAAAGCCTACTCCAGTTTCTGTAACAGGCTGCATCCTAATAATACAATCACACAAACACACACTCATACACACACACACACAGGGAGCGTCGTGCCTAATAACTGAATCACATCTGACTCAAACAATGTGAGGGTTAAAAGATGCCATTCAAGATTAGGCTGCTTTTGATCTTGATGGTGTCTGATCCACACAATGTTGTTTTGAACTGAATTCTGTAAAAGATATCACATTTACCAGCCCACAATTCATAGTTTGAGAGTTTTCCCTGTAAAAGGTATTTCGCCTACTTGTTTACATCCTATGATTGTACGTTTTTCTGTGGTTTCATCTCCAGTCTCAACTCAAGCAAACTGCTCATCAGAACGTAGTTTCTTTGCATTATGTACTATGGAAATGCATATTTAAAGGATTCAGTTTGGACAGTTTTATGCATGATAGTAATGATGACACAATTGTTAATGTGGCTTTCACATATGAAGATGGAATCGGTGCAATTCAGAGGTAAATATGCAAAAAGGTGCCACTTTCTCTCTTTTTTACTTTCTTTGGTTTGGACTGCCTTTTTACCTCCAGTGAACCATTTGAGCAGCAAAAACCGAAGGAACTACCTGATAAAATGTTGCTTCAATTGGGCCAAACAGCTAAGGTGTGAGAGCAGATCTTTTTCCACATAGTTTGCCATGTTGCACTGCCACATTTTTACAGTAGCTTAGACTGAAAAAAAATCCAGCACTGGCTCTTAAGACAGCCTTTCATGATTTTATTTTCAGACCATCGTAGGTTCTCCGACTAGCTTGGAAAGGGAGGGGTGATCGGAGAAGAATTTAGTTGGTTACAATCTGCAATTTCACCACTAGATGCCACTAAATCTTACACACTGCACCTTCAAGAAAGACTACAGAAATCAGCCGTGATATTGATGCATCAGATTTTAACCTCCACCGAGTGTAAAATCCTTTATGTCGTATTATTTGGCCTTTTCTTCCTTATATATTCTTCTTTTCCACTGAATGGAAATCCAAGGACAGTTCATCAGTGCAGTACTGTGTTTTCCTACCCAACAAAACATGTTATTTCACAATAAAGCATTTGTATTTTGCTATGTTTTGTGGACATGTCCCTGCCACCAACAGTGGAATAAAGACAAGAAATTCTTATGATCATGTTTGTGTCATAGGACTTGGACAAAACGGGGATTCACTCATGAAAAAATTGTCCTACAGGGCACTCCACTCAGTACATTTTAATCCAACTCTTTACTTACAAAATGAAACTTTGTACATTCTGCCTCATTTACTCTGAGATCAGAGGGGAAAACTTAATTGGACAGTGTTGCTTCAAGGGAGCTTTCCCCCCTCTCTCTTCAGACTTCTCTGGCTAGACAAAAATGTCTACGCCAAATGTCCTGTAACAGGCGGTCATGGATTAATCTGCGTGTTGTGCCTTGACTTCGTTGGGCCTGACAG
Organism: Hypoplectrus providencianus; assembly: GCA_028566105.1. Classification (NCBI taxonomy): domain Eukaryota; kingdom Metazoa; phylum Chordata; class Actinopteri; order Perciformes; family Serranidae; genus Hypoplectrus; species Hypoplectrus providencianus. Next base: position 7,826,049 of record JAOWBC010000115.1, read on the forward strand.
CACTGGTAATGGAGCGTATGAATGGTCCAGATTCCACTACAGGTAGAAAACCCGGGGCCAGGAACCTTTCAGAAACTCAGCTGATTACAAAAAAGGAGAACACTTCCACCGCTGGCTTGGTAAAATAAACAAATATGGCACTGAAAGCCATCAGTTGTAATAGAGTTGCGGGCTAGACTTGGAGGGCACATTATTTTCTCTGTTCAAAGGAGAGAAAAAAGAGCAAGAGAAAGAGAGAGAGAGAGAGAGAGTCTACCACAGTGTAGCAAAGACAGGGCACGACAACAGGGCTATTCATCTCTCAGAAGATGAGCAAATTTCGGAGTCTGTGGTCGAATATTCAAGAAAGGAGAGGAGGAGTCGAGAGCTGTGTTAGAATCTGAGAAGTGTTAATCAGTGAGAGGATGTGGGCCTTCTGGCCTCTACCTGATTACCACCAAATGGGCCAGCAGCAGCAACAGCTGGACCCTACAACAGTGTGACGGGGTGGGGAGGAGGGGAGGGGAGGGTCCGACACCACGGGGAGGGATGAGGGACAAAAAGAGCAATTACATGCAGGGACTTTCCACAATATTTCAGATACAGCCTCATACTTTACTAGAGGAGACTGACCAGAGGAATTCAGTCTGCTTCTCTATTATCTCTATGACGTATAATGTGTTCAAGACATGAAAGGTCAATTGCTAATTGTGCTGATGGGAATAGCTGACTATTTAACCTCCTTGTTTCTCTGGTGCCATTATCTGTGGTTGCCCCTCGCAGGTGCCTCTAACACAGTTTGTCAGTTCATTAATCCCAGCTGCAGTCAAAGAATGCTGTTTTTCTCCCCTGGATGATTGGTCCTGACAGTGAGAGCGAGCCAGCGACTGTTAAGAGATAATCAAGGATTTCTTTTTTTTTTTTCATCACTCAGCTCTTCCTGCCAAGTTTAAGTACATGACTCAACATTGTGACATCTCTGAAGAATAATGTCTCCCCCTCTCTCTCTTTGTCTCACTCGCATCTTTTGTCTTCGTTGCTCCTGTCAGTTGTACTCCCCTCTGCCTTCCAGATATGTTTTTACACAGTCCTGCTGCACAGCCATTTAAAGGCCAGTGATTTTAACAAGACTATAAAAAGGTCCTATTTGGTTTCTCATGTGTGTCTTTAGTGACCTGATGTAGCAGCTACAGTGCACTGCTGGACGAGCACTGACAGACTCTGTCAAAAACTATGTTCACGTTTTTTCCTTGGTTCTTGTTTGCATCATCTCTTTAGCCATGACCAAAACCTTTCCCTTCCCTAAACCCTGCTTTATTCTGGGGGCATTGTAACAAGCTGTAACCTCAGTGGGAATGCTGTGGGCTGTGAAACCAAAACAATTAACTGAAGGATGCTTTTTTTTACTGTATTTAAAACAAATTACAGGGCTAGTATATATTTATTTAATATTGAGTACCTATTTAATGAATACAGTAATATTATTACTGGATAACAGTGCTGGAAAAGTTAAAAGAAATTACCTTTAAGTGAGCCACTTCTGCATGCATACATTTTGTTTTTCTATTTGACTATTTTCATTTCCATTAGATGTAAATGCAGACAAACATTGTCTATTATTTCCAACATCATTTCTGAAGAGTTTTTTATCGTCCCTTTTTACAGAAGAGACTTTGTTGTCTTTAACTTTTGAAAATAGATATGTGGGGTTGTTCCGGTGCTATATATGAACTTGTATATCTAAAAAAAAAAAAAAAAAAAAAAGACTAACAGCACAAGTTCCACTTATTTATAAATGTGGTGTTAACAGAATGTGCAGGGAGCCCAGAGGACCGTCTGTGACCTCATAAAGATCAATGTGAGGCTTTCACAGCGAGAGAAGGAAATGTAACAATGTAACAATATGATTGTTTTGCACTTCCTCGAACATGAAAGCCACACAGAAAGACACAAGTCTATTCTGAGCCATAAAAGGCTCATTTCTTGTCTTATTTTAAGCCTGTTTATTTCAGAGAGGAATATTTAGAATATTTTTAGACTAAATGAAAAGTGTCCGGGGGCTTGACAAAAGGGCGGAATTCACTCGTGTGGGCTCAGATGTTTTAAACACACACACACACACACACACACA
>JAOWBC010000115.1:7884039-7898544 GCA_028566105.1 Hypoplectrus providencianus
AAACTGTCCCCCGTCGCCCTCTAGTGGCCATGATATAAATGAATGACGGCGATGTGGAGTAGAAATGGCAGAACTTATTCTCAAAACAAGAAGGGGAGGTGGATGGGCTGAACCAACATCAGACTTTTACCCATGATAACGAGGTTCGTGTCTTATCTGAAAAAGGTAAATGTTGTGATTTCAACATAACCGACCTTCAGACAGTGAAACAAACGAGGTCATATTTCTTTTGACACTGTTGTAATTAGGTCATGTGGTTGGGCCCTCTTCTTACAGTGGTATAATGGTAGTCTGACTAGAGAGTTGGTGCTACCTACTGCAACGACAACCCTAAAAATCGCATAATCGTTGTAGATGGAACTATGCATGAATTTGCATTTTATTTAGCTAATTTCATTTGAAAACTCTAGGCTGTTTCAAAACACATTTGCCTCAAGCACGTTTATTTCTAGTCACATGACATACGCACATGCCAAACTGCATTCACATGCAAAAGGGGGTTAAGTAAAAGTTTTTAGGAAAAAAAAAACGAAACAAAGAAGACCTTCATGCATTCATGTGTCTCCAACTCAAAGTGCATTTTTGGGTGCATGGCCCAGTGTGTGCATAGTTCTTTGTTTTGATTAAACAACAGAGAGTCATTGCTTAATATTTCTCTGGGGACAGTTGTTCCATATTTATATTTCAAATTTAATTACAAGTACTGCAAGATCAAGAGATTACACAGTATTTCTTCATGTACCACTAAATTTGCATGTGTGTACATGTCCGTCTCCTTGTTTGTGAGCTCTCAAGCGTGAGAGTGTGAATGTGTGTGATGCGGTGAGCGACACTGCTGTTTAGAAAGCTGTCTCTCTACACATTTCAGGTTAACTGAACATCTCTGTTACTTCAGGCCACCTATTGTTCGGCTCTTTTACATATTTTAGCCCTGAATTCATTCAGCACTAGTTTTACACCACTTGTGTGTTTGGGAAAGCCATTGATCTCAATCAGCAGTCCATTATCTTTAGCAGGCAATTATCCACATTGTCACTTTTGCGTTTAGCCCTGTGACTCCGGGGTCACAGGGGCCTGGTGTAACTCAAGCCGTGTGGACGACTCCCCGGCCTCTCATATAAAGAGTCTTCCAGGGTAAAGCACCCCCAAGGGGCCTTTCTGCTCAAGCGGCACAGAAAACCTAGTTTCAGTCACTCCTTTATTGAACTTCCACTGCAGTGCATCACCGTTTGGTAATTCAAAGCAGCAGAAAGGAGTTTAAATGAGAGAAGCTATGCTTTGCATCTAATCTTTCTGTAGATTGTGTTTCTGTTTCAGAGGGAGAAAGCGACTGTGCTGAAGAGGACTTCTAGCAAGACTTACATCAGTGTGTCATCGAGTGCTAACTGACTGCAGGTTTTTATATCACTGAGCACAGCTGATTTCACTGATTAGCCTCAATCAGAGTGGAGGGCTGGTTGAGTGAAATCACCTGGTTCAGTGAGTGGTGTGGAAACTAGCAGCCTGTTGCTTAAGAAATTAGCATGTATGCTACTGTTTTATGCATGAGACAGGAGATATGTGCATGATTTACATGAGGAATGTAAGCTTTACGATTTTCACTGGTCTGGTCTGACGTGCATTCATAGGATTACAGGATAGAGTTCTTGTTTTTGGAGGATAATCACACTCAAGTCGTTTGTGGTTAAGTGTTAAATTAATAAAATGGATAAAAGAAGTATTAAAGAAAACTAAAAAAACAAAAAAAACAAAATGAAAACTTGCTGGCAAAAAACATTGCAGATCAACTTCATGGTTTTGGTTTGCAGAAAATTAAAATGCCAACATTTTTGGCTGGTTACTGGGCAGCTAAACACATTTTATTCTGTAATATACATTTCAAAAAGAAATATGAATATATGTATATTAATATACATACTACTCTTGTATGGTTGCCCATTAGCAGCCAAAAACTGGAGTCTGCAGTTTTAAGTTGGCCAAAATTCCTTTTATAAATTTCCAATTTAGCTTGTATTAAAGAAAAATATAGCAAGCTAGACCTGCAGGAACAAATAAAGGTGTAATTTGACTGTATATGAAAGGTGTTGAATGAGGCCTCGTATTGCAGTAATGTACAGGCTTGATGCCGTGTACTCGCAGTTAATCACCACAGCTATATTTTATAAAAAAGAATTCAGGGGAATATTTAAAATAGACAAAAGGCGATCCAGCACAAATATGAATGGCTGACTTTAAACACCTTAATGGCCCTGAGACCAGGACTTGGCAGTGGCTGAAGTTATGAGTAATATCCGTCTGCAGGCAGCTAGTCCATTTAAGAGACGAGCAATAAATGGCTCGAGTGAGGGGGAGGAAAAATGGTGCGGTCCATTTTAAACAAGGTACGGACTTCTCCATTTCCTTTGTTTTTCTGTTCCAGTATGGAAATCGTAAATAATAAATAATAGCCAGTATTTTGTGGTTTCATATTAAGCATGGCACAACAAGGGTGCACTGAGAAATGATGGCACAGAAAATAACTTGTAACAGACTAACCGAATACAGATTTCAGGTTAGGAGTTCATAGATGCCTCCCTTATTTGAAGCTCTTTGACCTTCTAATCGGGCAACTCTTCCCTTAAGCTATTTCAAAGTCACCGTGTCCATGCACTAAACACATTCTTGAACATCTCCTCTGCAGTGACACACTTTTTAAACAGCGTTTCTTTTTTAGTCCCTCTAATCTCCATGCGTCCTCTTTTAAGCCGATCCTCATGTTTTCTCCAGCACTGCCTGTCCCAACCTTGGGAAAAAAGCCCATTTCCTTCTGGTTCCAAGTTCTCCCACTGAGGGACGAAGTGTGTCCCTAAGTTCAAGCAGCACCCGAGGCAATGTGAGGGGTGAAGAGAACAAGAGGTGGACCAGTGCTCAGAGCCAGGCAATACTAACCAGTGTGTGGGAGAAAATTGCAGGGTTTCTGACCTTACAGGGAAATAAGAAAGGCTTGAGAAAATAGACAACAAACAGGAGGCAGATCAGTCATCTTCAACTCATGGTCCTGATAAATATTGTCTGCATGACATGAAAAGGTCACCACATAGGTCAGCCATTCAGCTCGAATGGCCAGTGGCTGTATGATCAGTCTGCTTTCTGTTTAAGGTTTCTGTTTAAAAGGTGATGACAAAACGTTTGAAGTTCTGAACAGGGCTAGACAATTACAGTGCATTCAGAAAGTAATGAGGTCCCTCCGCTTTATTAACATGGTATGTTACATCACGATAAGTCTTTGCAGACCATTTATGTGGATAAATTGCATGTCAGTTTAAAACTGTTTAGATGCTTCATGAGTATTTTTTTTTAATTAAATGAAAACAGTTTGAAATTGCATGTCCACATATCTATATGTGTGTAGACAAAACCCTATCCGAAACTTTCATATTTTGCAGAGTAGTTGTCTTTTTTTCTTTTCTTTTTTTTTTAACATATCTGATTAAATTTCTGAGAATTTTGCATGCCAACAAAAGTAAGCTAATAAATTGATAACTTCTGAATGAATGCACAGTTATTTTTTTCCAACTGTCTTACAACAACAGACATGGACACTGGATTATTCAATTATTCCTTTCAATCTGGAAAAAGAGACAATATTTGTATTTGTTTTAGTTGTCTATAGTATTAGTATCAGTCCAAATTAATAGTTTTTTTTTTTTTTTTATGGAAGCTGGTTAGATTTCTGCAAATGTTGGGAGCCAATACAAACTACCCCCCCCCCAATAATGACGATTTATGTGATCAATGGTTCTTTTTGGGCGTCAGTGGCATAATTTTTTATATAATGTATATAAAATTTATAATATAATATATGGAAAAATCTTTGGCACATAATCTTATAACCTGTAACAAACAAAATGTATCCTTAACTGTATATTATGTATATTTGTTAAGTGCTGCTCTGCACTAACTTCCTATCAGAGACTGCTAACTCTAAGCCCCCGGCTGTAGTTTCCACACACGTGCCTGCACACAGACATGCACACCACACACACAATGGATGTGACTGACCTGTACAACTGTGATGACATATACAATGCTCCCCACGGCATTGGTTTATGCTGCAGAGCTGAACAGCAGCTTCCTCCAGGTGATGGAAGAACATGGGAGGTCAGCTGTGCTCTGGGCAGCTGGAGAGGACATCACTGTAATATATTTCCTATAGAATTCCACCACAGTATAATTTCTTACGAATACGTCTGATGTCTTAGATCTCAGATATAGATTACGCCAATTGCTTGAAATGGAAAATCCCATTTTAGTGAGTGTGAAGCAGAAATCTGAGCCATCTTTGTGGTGTCTAACAACAGATGTCTGGATGGCACTGCAGCACAGAAATGGATTAGCAAAGGAGATTTCCGTGTCTGGGCACATAGTGTGAGTGAGAAGGACAGGGGTTGAAAGACAAATTCTGCCATGGGCCAAGATTAGACAGTAGTGTGATGGATGTTCTACTTGTCCTAATGAAGCTCCTGTCTCATATTAGCTCAGGGTGAGGGAAACAAAAAGGAAACAAAGGAAAAGAGGCTGCAACGGGGGGGCCAGCGAGCAGCGAGTTATCTCATGCTAACTTAGTTAGCTGATAGGCTCCAGGGATACAGGAGGAGAAAGGTCAAGACCCCTACCAACGTCCCCCAGGGGACCGGGACGCAGGGAAGTCAACATTCCTGAGAAACTCAGAGACCTTACTCCCCTAGAGAGATGGAGAGATGAGGGAAAGAGCGATGGAGCCTAAGAGAGAAGAAGAATGACAGAACTTTGCATGTTCTTTCCATTTACCCCCCTGACAGAACAATGAATGCACAGAAACACACACATTCTGTATGCATCACATACATTTTCCAGCCCCTCTGCAATCTCAGGCATTATTAGCAACTCATAAACTCGCATTGACCTATGTGCACTCATTCCTGTCATTATTTATGAAATATTTTTAGGCAAACTCCTAAAATAGTCTTGTGCTCCTCTCCTCCCCTCAGCTAAGTCATTTCCAGTGCAGTGGTGGCTGGCGCCTGCAGAAGTCTGAGGAGCAGGAGGAATTCTTGCTCGCTATTTGGCAGACAGCCACCTTTATAACGATATAGCATGTCAGGTTTATCGTTTACATGCGCATGCAAAAACAATTTGCATAATCTGTACCTGTATTTGTTTATGAGGCACAGTATAAAGAAAATATATGGGTGCACACAGCTGATCTAACAGTATCTGGCAGCTGAGGTGGTGGTTAAGATTTTGACAAATACTGTGGGTGCAGAGCCCTGATAATCACATTATCCATCAACCTTGTCTCAGATGCTCATTGAGGTGATACTGGAGCTGGGCTCTGGACTTAGTGCTGCCTGTGCCTGAGATCTATGTGCTGTTTTCAATTTTTCTCTTCATTTCTTTGAAATGATGTTTGTTATTCTGGGGGCAATGTGTAAAATATGACCATATATGTTGCGACATTGTGTAACGTTACAGTAAAACACAGAAGAGAGCAAACAACATGGTTTATTTCTGTAGGCTAACCTGGAAGATGCTGTGCCATGGATTACAATAAAGGACAGGCTGGGGCTAGCTGGTTAGCATGCTAATTTCAGAAGATACTTTGTATATGCAACACAATTATTAAGGTAAATCACATAGCTTTAAATGTGTTACTTCTTCACATCCTGTGGATAATATTGGTTCATTTTTGTTATTGTTAAGATAATATCTTGACATATAGGTTATAAGATAGGAATTACAATGTCTTCTGTTTAAAACTACTTCAGTATATAAAGCTGTGTGAACTGTGCACCTCTTGTACTGCAGCCAGGACCTCTAGAAATAGCCCATTTCAACTCATTTGATGCACTGTAATTGCACTTTGTCCGACCTTACAACTAAATCCCCATCACTCCCCCTACTGTACAGAAAGCACACGACTCAAAGGCTGCGTGTGTGATCAGTGTTGAAAAAATCAGAAATAAAACTAAGCTTGAGAACTCATGATATAGAAAACACTTCCCATGCGAGATGCGTGCAGCATCATTTGTTTTCATGATGACAAGCAACTGTAAGTAGAAAAGCAGATCAGAGAAGCAGAGTGGTAGTTGTTTTGATTTCCAAGTCATTTCCCTGTTCAAAGTGAGCGCAAGCATCAAAAACAATAATTCCTTCCTGTCCTGTGCACCAGAAGTTATTTTGTCCTATGTCTTTCCTCATCAGGTCTACTACAGCAGAGCTTTGACAGCCCTCATTCTGCTCTCGATCCCAGCTTGTCATCCACGTCTCCATCTTGACAGCCCACACTGCAGAAACCCTCTCCAAACATGTAGGAATGTATGGGAAATGTAGCTTCTTGGAATGCCACGGGCAATCACTGCCAACTAACAAAGGAACAAGAAGGCAGTCACAGGCCTTCACAAAGCTCCAGACCGACGTTACAGCGCTCTCAATCACTCATCGATCGCCGTCTTTAGCAGCCGACTCTGGGTTATGTGCAGTGAGAGAAAGTAAATGTAGCATTGCCAGTAATGACACAGTGCTGTCTCGCTGCTCTGAATGGGAGCCATGCCCTCCAGACACCCCTTGTCTGGGCTGAAACGCTGCAATATCTGGCAGCGGTTGTCGGTGTGCTCAAGGGGTGGAAGGATATTCAAACTTTCATCGTGGGTTAAAAATAGTCTGCCCCCTCTCTCTCTCGGACAGAAAAAGAGGGCCCTGCTAATAATCACAGCTCTGTACTGGCTGTCTGAAGCATCTGGTCTGAGAATGTGTCATTTTTTAGGAGGGGCCTGGGAAACTGTAGACACCACGCTTGCTGCCCAGAATAAGAACCATGGGAATGATTGAAGGGGTCGTTTTTTTTTTTTGTTTTTTTTTTTTGTTGGTGTATGTGTGGGCCGTTGAACTAGAACTAGCCCGTCTCCAGGATTGGACTGGCTTTCCTTGCCGCCTCCCGCCTGCTGAGCCAGGCATAAGTCACTCAGCAGCTTGTTTGCCAGAAACAGATGATTTTATGGTAACACATAAATGGTGGGGGACATGATGAGGTCACAGCATCGTGGACATGGGAGAGATGTCATCTCTCAAGGGTCACACAGAAGTCTCATATCACCTACCAAGAAAGTGTGAGTGGTTTGTGACATACTTGCAAATAAATAAAATGACTACACTGATAAATGACTGCTTTACTTTTTAACCTATTTTTCCAGGCATTTCCTTAAAACTGAGAGTGTGTTTGACCCTTAGAGGAATAATTTGACATGTTGGAAAATGGGCTATCTTGTAGAGACAGAGAGTTAGATGACAAGATAAATTCCACCATTCATCATTTAGCTTAGCTTAGCGTAGCAACATCATAGTTACCCTGCTTAAGAAATAGTCCTGCAAAAAACTACCAGTCAAAGTGTTGTTGTTGTTGTTTTGTTTGTTTTCATTGCAGTGGTTATGAAAGAAAGAAACCACCAAACCATTAAAACTTGTGTTTGGTGCAGTGATGACTGGAATGGTTTCCACTGATCATGAGGTCGGAGGTTTAATCCCTGACCATAGCAGTCTACATGTCAAAAGCACTCTGAGGCCAGATGCTTCTCATTTTTGCTCCTGTCCATAACAATAACGGAAATAAATTAATGAAAAATTACAAATTTATATATTGAAAAAATGTACTGCAGCCACCCTCTGAAAATAATCCCCTTCATTTTGGAAACAAAACTACTACATTAGTTTGATGTATATATGTGTAGCTGATATACTGCATGGAGTGGCATAGCAATAAAAGCGTCACAGTACTCATAAAGTATAGCCACCACTACCTCTTTATTATGTGGAATGTGACAGGTGCACGGGTGTGAACTGTCTCAGGCAAAAATGTGGAGTGCTATAAATCGGCTGGCTGAAGAAGGGAAGTGGCTGCTGTCGTTAACTTGGCTAACAATTAGCCTTTATAACAGACGGAGGTGTTCATGGGAGACAAACTGGTTAATCAGTGCTGTCAGATAGACTTGCCATGGGAAGCCTGAAGATTGTCACCTTAGATGGGTGATTTCCATCATAGTAGACGTTCTTGCACAATTTCTGAACAGGACATTTTGCTTTTGCACTTTGCTACCTAACCACTTTAGAAGAAGGTCATTGCACTGTTTAGGGTTTCTAAAAAAGAACTAAGAGGGGGAACAGAATGGCATTAGCCTGCAAATGAACTTGCATCATTCAAACGCCTCCTTTTTTGATACTATCTGTATAGACTCATGCAGCATATTAGTCTTTTATGTAATTAACAGCTGACAGTGTTAGAAATTCAGTCTGGCTTTTCACATTAAGATAAAGTTCACGTCAAGCAAGTGCAGATATTTGAATATACTACATTTAAAACTGAACTTTGTTATGAAAAATAACATGAAATTTTATACAAGCGTGAATGCCATCAGGTTTCGTCAATTCGAAACATGACATGTTACTACACTGATCAGTTATGATGAGTTCTTAAACTTTGGTCTACAAATTAGGGTTTTGTATTTTGCTCATGTGTCATTCTGTGGTAGCACCACAATGAGCGGGCGACAAACTGTGAATGAGGTACTTGATTTCTTTTTGGATTGTGGCCCTGCTAGAAATGAATATTGGAAGCTACAGAAAGAGAAGAGAAGACTGAAAATATAGCAGTCAGTAATTAATAAGATCAAAGGGTGCAATGTCCTTATCCAAAAATAAATTGACTGACAACTTTTACAATATGATGTTAAATCCTTAACAGTTGCTATGTCCCATTTGAATTTGGCAACACTGATCACAGATGTGACTAATTTTTTTTATCTGTCACCAAGAATACAAAATAATTAATAAATACAAAATTATTTGTGCTTTAAAAAAACGTTAAGACATCACTTTAAGGATCAATGTCCACTAATGTGCTCTCTCTTATTTTGCAGTCCGGAAATTGAATTACTGTGGCAGCAGTTGATGTTTATTAACTACACAGTTTAATGCTTAAACAATACCATGCTGGAATAATCTTCTCCCCTTTACCTCACTCAGCTCTGTCTGACCTCCATTGCAATAGAAATAAATTACACATAAAGTCTAAATGTGTTACTTCATAGTTAGTGTATAACCACAAACGGAATGCATGACACTGCGAAATTAGAAACTCAGTATGAACAAAACTAACATTATTGTTTGTTACAGTGTTTAATCCTTCAGGCTCCATGAAGTTTTCATGTAAAAATAACATTTTAGTTGTGAATATGGCCACTACACAGTATGAATGGGCATTTATAAGCAATTATCATTCCATAACTATGGGCAAGTAGGGCCCAGTCTACCTTCTAGAAGGTACAGCAGGTTGTTGTCTGCTCATTCAATGCAATGTTAGCATTTCTTGGTGGCAAGGGAACCATAAACATTTTGACTTTGCCTTAGAAAAGTAAAGTAAGTCTAAACATAACAAAACGGCAGCCTTTTTGTGTGCCCAAATCTAAGAAAACTGAAAGTGAAACGTAATGAAACAGCTACCTGCTATTAAATGGGCTGATAACAACTTACTGAACCTACTAGATGGTGGATCAGGCCCCTGCCTGTCCATACTTATGGGATGATAACAGCTGGTTAATGGCCATTCAATAGTAATCTAGATCTATAATTTTGGATTATAGTATACCACACATGACATTATCTCCAGTCATTATTGCAACCCCCATTTTTTTCCCAATCTTTTTAAAAGTCAAGCTGTTGTTGCAGGGTAGGAAAAAGTCATTATACAATCAGAAACATTTCACATTTGTTTTTTTACCTCTAACATATTTGTTCACAGGAGCCCAGACAGACTACAGTACAGTCAGAAAGCTCCCTATGTGTGTTTGTAATCCTGTATCCACTTACTACCAATCAAAGCTCCATTACTACTGTGTTTTAAGGCATTAGAGATGTCAACATTGTTAAGGCATGTGTATTGTTTTCTCAGTCAAGGAAAATTAGAAAATGAATTCCTCTGGGCTGAAGTGGAGTGTGTTCACGAGGGGCGCAACTGAGGGCGGCGCGCATGTGTGGGGGTCAGAGGGTGGGTGTCTGTGTGCTGGGGAAGCTGGGGGTGGTGAAAGAGGGGGTGGTGGTGCCAAATTGTGCTCAGTCACTGGCGGATCGTTTTCACTGAGACAGCTGAATTGTGGGAAAAGAGGAAGCGTGGTGGCTCTGCCATTTGTTTTGCTTTGCTGCAGCCTCTCCCCCAGACATGCTGAGTACATACTGTTTAAGGATGCGCACACACACTTTTCTATTTGATGCATCACTGTTGTGGACTCCATTACTCCTGAAGGTTGTTGCATGCAAAAACTGCAATCCAAAACTTTTTACCAGGATGTTATAGCACCAGTGGGAAAGTAAAATAAAAAACACACAAGTATTTTTGTCTTTGGCTGTTGGTATATTAGCTAAACCATAGTATAATCGTTGTGTGTTCATATAATAGTAACTATTGACTTTATACAAAGGAACTCCTCTCTTTACCTCCCCCTACATCCCCTCCTCTCTCCATCCCTGGCAAGGAAATGGCAGCTCCAGTGCAGTGGAGAGTAGTTATGGCATTAGGACAACAGAGGCGTGGCTGGCCTTAAATGAGGGGACAAATTGTAGTGCAAGGAGGAGGAGGAGGAGGAGGAGGAGGAGGGCCAGCAGCCAGCAGTGGCACATGGGAGGTGGCCCCTGAGCAAGCCCAGCGGGGTCAAGCCGGCCTCCCTGCCATGTGAACAGGAAAGGTGTGTGAACTTTTGCCTTATCCCGCTCAGTCCATCATCCAGCAAATGGAGCACATCAGCCACACCGGGGAAGAGAGGCTGGCTGGGGTGGGAGTGGAGAGGTGAGGAGTGGGGGTAGGTGAACACCTCACACAAGCTCCCTTTGTGCTCAGGGCAGGGGTTTGCATTACTATAGGGTTTGGGGGGGGCAGCTGCAAACTGCAGTACGAGAGATGGGTGGGGTATATGGGAGCAATAGCAGAAGACAATTACCACTTGGTCATTATCAAACTCAAACAGATGATCATCTATATTCTCGTTAAGGTGTCACCTGGTCTTCATTTTCTACTCAATAAGCTTTCATTATACTGTGAACTGTCCCAAATAGGATCCAGTCCTTTCCCTGCCCTTCACAGTTTGACCCGTCAAACACAGGTGTAACTAATAACATTAATAATGGCTGCACTTCATGTGGTTGTGCCAGTAAGCGGGTACTGCAGATGTTGGCTCCCAAGCATGGCTTACGGGCACACTTTAATGGAACATGACTGCAGTAAATGTTATTTATTACATATGTGCTTTTCTTGCTTCGACAAGTAAATAGGTTGGTCAGCTGAAAGCTGCTCAGACACTGTACTGTACTTGATCGCCGATTTACTGTCATTCATAAGCCAACGATCTGGTTACTGGATTTCTGGTATTTCTGCAAAACAGATCTCAACTGACCGCTGCTTTGCCTCTGATAGACTGTATTGTGTATTTGGCCCAAAAACTTTGCATAGAAACAGCCAACTTGCCTTATGTTCAGTGCATCTGTGAGAGAAAATAACTCAATTTCAGCAGGTTGCTGTGGTTTTTAATTGTTATCAAAAAAGGTGAAAACAGACCCACAATTATCAAGATAAAAACACAATCAAGAAAAATGAATAGAGTCCATTTTACTTGTGCTGATTCTCTTAAGCTGAGCTGCCAATAAATGGGATTTCTTTCTCTCACTGTTGAGCTCCACCGCCAATTCAGCAGGCTGAATGTATGAAGTTTCACAATACAAAATAACAGTTTTAATTATTAAACAAAACCCTCAATTGGATATTTAGATTGATTGCACAAAGAAACCGTAGCAACGTTCCGTCTTTATCTCAAACATACACAAACACAAACATCTTTATTTCCGTTTGTTTTACTCATTCACGCTCTTGTACATACCCTGGTATCACTTAGATTCATAAAACAATATTAGTATCACTGTAACTAACTATTCTGAGACTTGAGTAAATATATCTGGTCAGACTGCTACTTCCTCCCAATGGGAGCTGAGTGGGAGTTCAAACAGATTTGGAGGAACAGTTAGAAACAGAATATTTTAAGCTGTTTATTATTTCGGAATAGCTGTCAAGATATTTCAGTGAATTTCCGAAAAAATGTGGTTATTTATAGCTTACAATGTTGTTGATGTTCCTCTCCCGCAAAGCAGCCAAATGCAGCAGTTTTTTGATAATTGATAAGTGATTTGTGTATTTGTTTTTCCTGGCTTGTTGTTTCAGCACAGAATACTACAGATACACTTTTAATCTGTTAAAACTACTTGAAAAGCTAGGAAAAAAGGCCCCACTAAGGTGTAAAACGATTCTTGTGTTCAGTGAGAATCAGACAAGTTTGTGAGCATGAGGGGCATATGGGGAATGTGGGATTACAGAACAGAATGGTGAATTATTATCTAATAATGGACCAATATAATCCCAGTATGAAAATCTGATTTCTAGTTACTGTAGAAGTTGAGTTAATGAGGAAACTTTTTTTTTTCTCTTGTTGAACAATGGTGAATACCAGTATAAACCCTTTTAACAAGTCATTTATCAGTCAGCTTTCAGAAACAAAAGAAAAAAAAAAGTTCCTGGGCACTCTTACAAAACCTGATTGTGAAATGGAGTCATGTAATCTAATTAAGATGTCACTAAGTGGATAGAATATTAAAGGGAAAAAGCCACAGATTTTGTCAATCTCTACGATTGATTTAATTAACTGCAAATCTCTTGCTGTGACCCCTGTAATCCTGTTTTTTTGCCTTTTTTCACCCGGTAAAAATTAAAGTTTAACTATAAATAGAGGTGGATAATGCAGTTGACCTGAGGGGTTAATTCTCAGGCTTTTGGATGCTTTCATCCCCTGGAGGCCCTCAGTCCATGCTCTCCTCAGGTTACATTACCATGAACTCGAGAACCACCGCGAGGAAATGAGTTCATATGGAGAAATGAAGCCAGGATTTGGTCCGCTCGGGCACCTTTGTAGGCACTCCCAACATGAGAGGCCGGGAACAGGCAGGGCCTAAGTCTCGATTAATACCCTGATTCCACGCTACGTCATGAGGTCAGTGGGAATTCAAATAAGGAGAGAAATCTTGGACTGGAAGGAGTGAATTGCTGAGTGGAGCACGGCAGACATGATGGCTTTGTTAGAATGTGTGGTAGCTTTCCTTTGTCAACACCTGTCAGAAAGATAGACAAACTTACATGTGAGAAACTTAAATGAAATGTCCCAATTAATACCAGATGAAAGGGCTTGTTGAGTGCAGCCGCTCTGAGCTGTGTCCGTGCATGCAGTGGAGCCGGCGGCTTTGCTGACTAATTGCTCCTTTTACATAATCCTAAAATGTTTTTACATAATCTCAAATGCTGTATACATATGAAAACGCCACACGATTAATGTTATAAAGTACTCCACAGTGCCAGGAAAAATATACATCGAATGCGACTGTTTCAGCATTTATCTTTCTGCATTTGTTCACCTAATCAAAATACAGTTGGATAAATAGATATATGTGGCCCTGAGTACACATACAGAAGTCAAACAGTGGATGACATGCCAGTCAGCCTGCACCTTTATTTCCACCATTTATTTTCCCATGTTGGTGACACTTGGGACCTGAGGCCAAGGGATTTATGTCACACTAATGTGTTATATGCATCATGCTCACACACTCATACTCAGTGCACAAACAAACACACGAGTGCGCACAGCTACACTCACTCCTAAACAAAAAAAAAAAAAAAGAAACCCTGATTGCCTGAGCAGCTGAGCTAAGCCAAAGTCTGGAAGCTCCATTTTAAAGTGCCACAGTGGTGAACCTGAAGGTAAAAGTGCCTCCTGGGGTGGTTAGCTCTGGGAAAAAGCCACTGAAGATTTGTTACTAGGGACATCATGTAACTCATGGTCATCCTAGCTTCTTGGTGGGTGTAAAAGTTATTAAGGTAAGGTAAGGTATAGTATGGTATAGACACAACTAAGACATAGAGAGTTGTTTGATTGAAACATATATCCTCTGTATGATTTTATGTCTTTTTAAATGACCGTGCAAGTGTTTTTGGAAGTTTACTGATGTGGACAGGAGCGGCAAAAAAAACAAGCTTAAGCTTTTGTGAAAAATATCAGTGTCACCAATCCATGGTAGTAGACTACCTAACTTTTATGTCAGTACTCCTACATGGAGGTGGGCCGACTTTGCATCATTCTGTGGGATTTCAAGTGTCAACTGATTGGGTTTCATTATAAATTGATGGAAAAAACTGCATGAAATGCTGAAGAAAAAAAACATTACAACATAGTTTGCAAAATACTCATGATTGGTCTTGGACTTAAGCATGCAATGCGGATGGATCACTGTTCTTCCTCAAAGATAATAATCCACAAGAGGAGAAATGGAGAAAACTCTCCATCTCCAGAGTGTTTGGTGTGTGTGGTCTTACAGGAAGCAATACACAGGTCCTGTGTAGCGATG
>JAOWBC010000115.1:7997276-8014657 GCA_028566105.1 Hypoplectrus providencianus
TATCAAACTCATTAATTATTTGAACTGACCTCACAGACGTCAGTGGACAGTCTGAGGTGATGCAATGCATTTTGGGAGTTTGATGTCCAGTGAGCTCATGTCTCATACTCTCATAATCTTGTTTTATCCATATT
Organism: Hypoplectrus providencianus; assembly: GCA_028566105.1. Taxonomy (NCBI): domain Eukaryota; kingdom Metazoa; phylum Chordata; class Actinopteri; order Perciformes; family Serranidae; genus Hypoplectrus; species Hypoplectrus providencianus. The sequence goes on from JAOWBC010000115.1 coordinate 7,997,411, forward strand.
ATGTTTGGAATCACCTACAGATTCACTCCAGCTTTTTCATACGAAACCTTAGACTTAAAAGCAGTGTCAAACACTTATAACGTAATAAGGTAATTTCACAGCAAATGTCCAAAAACATCCTGAGTGAAGACTTTTAATTTAAGGGTACTGATCATCACAGGATCATCAAGTTAAATATACATTCTTCACACGTTTCTTATTTATTCGGTAATTTCATTTTTAATTTTAACATATTATGCCATGTATTTATATTAAGTTTCATTATTTTACTTTACAGATTACTGTATTTATGTGTTTTCTTTGGGCTCCTGTCGTTTGAAATTTTATTTACTTGCATCACTCAGGATTGAGAAACATTTGATTCACTTCCCTACACTCCTTACAAAGCAGATTACCCTTTTTAGGTTTCTACCATTTGACCTTTGATGAATGCCACCAAAAAATGATTTGTTAAACTCTGATTGCCTCTTATTTACTCAACCAACGATATAGAGAATATGACGAATAATACTGACATTATATAATAATCATAATAATAATATTCAAATTTAAAAGTAAAACTGAAATATTTCATTTAATCCATCTGATTCTGCCTGGATAGATCCAAGGAATGGTATAATATTAATTACAATAGAAAACTAAGTTGCTACACATCCAATACTTTCAGTGGGCGTCTGAATCTGAAGTACAGCTCATCGAGTGGCACTTTCACAACTTTGATTAGGAACTAAACAGGTGGAAAACTCGATCCATCTGAAATCCCGGCACAATAATTAAGAAGCTTGTTTGGTCGCGCTACAAAGCCATGAGAGCGTCTCACAGATAAATTAGGTGCATATTTTATACATTTCTGTGTTGCGTTTAAAATACAACTCAAATACAGCTGTCAGCATTTAACCTTAACGCTGCTCCGTCACATTAGCCTAACAGAAGCACAGTGAGTGATAAAGGATAAATAAGTGACTTGGCTTCTACCCAAACACTTAAGAAGCATATGTACACCACTGATCAAGATTTCCTGAAAATATAAATAATAAATAATTGTCCAAATCTGAATAACCTGTAAAATATGTCCAGAGAGATTCTGTAAACAGAGAAAATATCAGGGCCAAGCCACTTTTGCATGGCCCGGAACCATCTCTAAATTAATATGGAAGTTGTCTGTGTCTGAAGTCTTTTTTGCACACATAATGTTCACTATAGACTTCCTGCGGCACAAGCTTTGAGACTTGGGCTTGTGTGTCTGGGGACCTGAAGAGTCTTGGTCCTGAGATGTGTCTCGGCTGGTGGCGAGGTTGTGTACGCTGCACATTTTAGGATACTGTCCGAAGCATTCGAAGGTGTCCCCTTCACAGCTGTGGTCCTTTGAGGCAGCCACAGGAGGCTGAGCAGAAGAGTTGGATGAAGGACACTGGTTGGTCTGTCTGTGGACTGAGTGGAGTCTGACCCGGATCTCTGGCCTGGAGCAGCGCTTGGCTGGATCCTGGGAGCAGAGGCAGGGGTGGCATAGAGACCCCAGGTCCTTGCGCATCATCCTGCGCACGTTCGGCCGCAGCATCAGGTAGACGATCGGGTTGTAGATGGTGGAGGACTTGGCGAACATGGCTGGTAGAGCAAATGCGAGAGGGGGGATGTTCTCAATGTGTCCAAAGGCGGCCCACATGGACACCACGGCGTATGGACTCCATGCCGCAAAGAAACCGATGCAGACAGCAACGCTTAGCTTGTAGAAAAAGTTGAATTAATAGTGTTTAAAATATAATGTATTCACTTGAATGTAAAGTATAAGTCTGGTGTTATCCTGTATGTTTCATTTGTCAACAAATTATATGTTTATATGTTCAGTCAGAGGCTATAGAGGCAAAAAGTATTTTTATACCTACATATAAAATGACGCTCACCCAGGCCTTTAAAAAATGTGACTCAACACATTTTGAATCATACTTGCACATTTCTGTGCGTCTTGTTTTTATGTAACCACTTCACTTCCAGCAGTAACAATTATTTACTTTTCAAACTGTGTTTTACAGCCCATTACTGGGAAATGTTTTATCTGAAACCTAGGTCAGTGGTTTTGAAGTCTTTTTTCAACAAAACAGCAGGCTTTTTTTTTTTTTTTAACCATCACCGCACGTTATGCGCGTAGTTGCAGAACACTCTGCTCTGTAATGTGAACCACAAAATGCTCATATAGGACATTACTCTGTCATAATGGTAAACTTCAGGCAATGAAGCCACATGAGTAAGTTAAGGGTAAAGAGCAGATTTGGGCTCAAAACATCTTTTGTATTTAATGATACAATTAAATTACTAATGCGTGACTAATGGTTTCACAGAGGACAAGAGCACCCATCTTTTAGGTTGAAGTCCTGGGTTACTCTGACCTGTCTAGTGCCCCTCCTTGCAGACCTTTGCACTATTTATATTACATCATTTACTTAAGGCTCAACATTAATGCAGACAGGTTTACAATGCAGTCGATGGAAAGCCCAGTGTGTCTCATACACATTGGGACCGCACAGAAGGCTGTAACAAATTGTTGGGAGTGAGAAGGGGCTGTTTATTGTGATGACTATTTATCAGTAAAGGCAACATCAGCTTCTCATCCATCACCGTACAACTAGAGCCAATCCCTGCTAATGAGAAGCTCCATCACTGGAGGATCTATTCAGGTCACTGCCAATTTTTCCAACAAATGGAGGTGAGAAGAACTCTCCAGAGGACTGTTGTCTCAAAGGAGGAGCTTTGATATTTTACCTACTGTTTACTTGGATATTTTGTTCAAAGTCAGAGTTGGTCACAGAAAGTGCAGGGGAAGCTAAAACAGATCTATACCAGTAATAACAGGAATGAGTTAAATGTCAGGCTCAGCACTATTTTTGTCCGTGGGTGTGCATACCCTGCATGCAGTTGAAAGAGTGCAAGTGGATTAATAATACTCCTCTGGGGTGTGATTATACAGAGAGAGCATGTAAAGGTTATAGAGCCTGCTAGCTCAAAACATATTCCTAATGGTCATTTCAAATAATTTTTAAAGGACTTTTTTTTTCTAGAACATTTTATTTTTAAGCCAGTATTCAACATTTAGATTAAGGAAACATATCCGAATAAGAGCCTAATGGTGTCTTTCAGACTATCCTCTTACCTTAACAATAATAGTCTGGATGCTGCTCATGTGTGTCTGCCTTGACGCGTGCTGCTCCATATTCTTGCGGGATGCGTGCACTGTGAGCAGGATGCCAGTGTAGGATGCTATAATGATACAGCACGGCAGGATGTAGCAGAAGACAAACAGTGCCACAGTGTAGGAGCGCGCCGTAGAGTGCTGGTTGGACAGGCGCCAGTCGATGCAACAGGCGGTGCCATAAGGCTCTGGTCCGTATTTCCCCCAGTGGGTCAGCGGGGAGCAGGCGAACAACAGGGCATAGACCCAGGCACAGGCGATGAGCAGGCGGCCGTGAACGGAGTTAAACCTGTTGCCTGTGAAAACACATTTCATTTATTTTTTATTCTACATGCAGCTGAAATATTCTGACACAATTAATATCCATTGATCATGCAACCAAAATAATGCTACAATAAATCACATGATAGACATCTTTGGTTGGATAGCACTTGTTCTCTGAGTGCAATAAGTAAAACGTCTTACTATGCGAGTCCCCTGCATTATTGTCTGTTTAACTATAAATGGGAACATTATTCACTAAATGAAGTAGCTAACTTGACACTAGCTGTTGAGACCAGTAATGTATTCGGAACAAGAGATGGAGGGTAACTTTCTCATAGACTTCAATGCAAATGGAGGTTTAAGGTGTTTCTGCACTGACTTCACTTTCAAAAGCAGAGGTTGTCCCTTGCCTTAATAAAAGAGGTGAAAGACGTTGTGTGAAGAACTTTTCAAAAAGATGCCTTAATGGAGTAAATTCACGCCAGCTTTATCTCTCTTCAATTGCCGGCTTACGTTGGCGTACTCTGTAGTTGAATGCCTCTACACCTGGTCTGAGTGGATAGCTGTTATTATTTCACCGTTGAATCCTTCACCTGCTGCATACATGATGTGAACGTATCGGTCAGAAGATTTTCTGTCACTCTGAATAGAGTCAGAGGAAACCAAGGCTAAGCATACCGCTGAATGATGAATCACAATGATCTCTGATGTGTGAGTGCATCCAATCCGGACTCTTTATAATTGCGCTGATGAAGTCGACCCTGTGTGTTCTCCCAAATTTTTTTATCGGCAGTGTGTTTGTGTTGCTTGATGCAGCTTTCCCTCATCCATACAGAAGATTACTATTGGATGACCAGTTCAAGAATTTGTGATACAGTCACAGGCAGCAGAGGCTCCTATGCTGCACCCCAAATGTTCATTTTGTTTGCAAGCTTATGAAAAAGGCACAGCCATCCTTGATGGGTGATAGTTCCAGTGGAGGTTTGTGCATTGTCACACACTTTATTCATGACATCCACAAAGAATCAACTGATTCACTTCTGTCACCTTGAACATACGAACATGAAGAGCTATCACGATAACAGCAGCTTCCTTGAGAGTCCTCTTTGTCAACTTGTAATGACAGCATCAGATGGAGGAGAATGGGATCTACAGGCCAGTGACGTAGGTTTGTTGCACTATAGGCTCTTCAAGGGCAGCATGCATGTCAGACTTGTTCAAAGCCAGAAAAGATGGTTCTTGAATCGACTTCTTGCAGTTGTTTCTTCTTCCACAGAAATGGGCAAATTCACAGAAGTATTATGTGGCTTTTAAATAAGTAAAAATAACCTGTGTCATTTGTAAAGACTGAATGGCACCACGAACTGCACTGCTAAGCAAATTGCATCTAGGTGCACTAGTTTTGTTTGCATGTATTTAAATAAGGTATATTGCAAATGAGCCTTATTCCAATTCACAAACACCAGTGATAATAGACACATACAACTGGAGTGAAATTATTAGCGTCTTCAGAGAGTTGTTGGTAAATGAAGTACATTTATAAAGGGGTGTCGATCGACAGGATGCTCATCTTAGCTCCCTTACGTGTCATTTTTGAAAAATACTTGAAGAATTAAAAAAAAAAAAAAAAAAAAAAAAAAAAAAAGTTTAAAAAAAAAAATAACAATTTCCAACTCAGTCTAAATCTCATGATGTCCCCAGCTGATACGCTCACATACGTTCACTGTGTGAAAGTGGACTCTTGTGTGTTATGTCTTAGATGTATAGATGAACTCAGAGCATTAATAAATAATAGTTCCTGACCAATCGGCAGGTCTGACTCTGGAGATTTAAATAATCAATGGCATACTAGTGTTGTGGGTGTTGTGCCTCGTGTGTAAACACACACTGTGTCTCTCTGATCTATGAAGGCACACTTATATCTGCAGTTAAGTTGAGCCGAGTTCAGTCTATTAAAAAAACAGGACAACATCAGGCGAATGGAACTTTGCCTCAAAACTTTGATGGCATGTTTGCACTTTGACATATTTAGCGCAATTACATGAGTGAACATGTCTTTGTGACGGGACACATAGCAGTTGCAGTGATGCATCAGTGATGCATGATTCTTGGTGCTTGCAGTGGCAACAATCCATTCTTTATGAATTATCCTGTTAGTTTTTTCCACAGTGTTGACATATGAGAATGGGCTTCTTCACAAAGACAGTGGCTTGACTCATCAGCTCAGAAAGCAGGCGTTTGCTGTTAACCAGGCATGATCGTTACGAGGGGTTTCAGCTGCAGCCAAGGTATGTTTCAGCTAGAGGAACGCAGGTGTGGTGTACTTTTTGTACTTTAATGTTCTGTTACTGCAGTTTCAGAGGCTAATGCCAGTTTCCCTCCTCCCATAGTGACAGGCAGCGCGCTAGCTCAAGTGGAGCGTGAGCAATTAGCAAGTGCAGTCTCTAGCTTGCAGCAGCAAAGTGAGAGAAAAGGCATCTGAAGCAAGAAGAGGTGGTTGAGTATTTGTGTTGTAATGTAGAACACTGTCTATGTTACATCAATAAATGTATAACTGAGAGTTCCCTCATTGAACTCATCATTCCCACATTCAACAGTGCCTGGGAAAACACAATGTCTTAAAGTCAAATAGAAGGCCCCATCGCACTGCATTAACCAACATCACAAGTAATGTGTATTGAGTGCAGCCCCCAGATTTGTTGGTCATCAAAGAAAGGCTAATGTGCAGTGCTTTGTGGAGGGGATTATCATTTCGTTTCCTTCCACAGATAAATCAACAATCAGACACTTAGGGATGTGATGGTTAATCCTGTGTCGTTTCACTGGGCAAAAATAGCTTCTTTGAAGACTTACCGTAGAGCGGATAACATACTTTCACAAAGCACACCATGCTTAGCAGGGTTAGAGTGGTCAGACTGCAGATGCCAAACAACATGCCGCAAAAAGCGTATATGGAGCACACGGTCTTCCCATACAGCCACCTGCGTAGGAGGTTACGTGAGAGAGAGAGCAAGACAGAGGAAAGATCAATGAGGGAGAGGGTGAGAGGAGACCAGCATGACACTCCATATCTGTGAACTCGCAGGCAATCATACCACTAACCAACCATATGTGGATTTAAATGAACCATGAAATATGAAAGGGAGTCTAATTTAAAAGCAATACCTGCAGAATAAACACTTTCCCCTATAGGACGTGTGTTTCTCATGAGGGGAACGCATTCTCCGCTGATGAGAACAACCACTTTGTCTTTGTTCCTTCACTTTGATAGCTGTTTATAATACAGGAGGTGTCACATGTAATACCTGTGGTAGAAGCTAGAAGTTATCGCCATGGGGTAGAGGGACAGAGTCAGGCCCAGGTCGCTGACAGCCAGGTTGATGATGAAGGATTCGGCTGGTTTCAGGAGGTGCTTCTTCCTGTAGGAGACGTACAGCAGTGTGCTGTTGCCAAACAGTGAACATACTCCTGCACAACAAAACAGAGATTGAGGCGTAATGTCAGTGAATTGTTTCTCTGGTTTGTATGTTTTTTAACCTCAGCCTTTCAGGGTTTGCCACCTCGGCAAACTAGGATTTTTTTTTTAATATGGGACTTCATTACTGATTAATTCCCAAACAAGTTTTTTTAAATATACAATTTGTTGGGAAACGTGTCTTTCAAAGCCTTTCTTCAGACATGTTTAAATAATGTTAGGTACAATTTCCAACCTAAAAAGTAGGAAAACACTGGGAAAGAGTTAAAGAACATCTATTCTTTCTTTCTCATTCAGAAATTCTGGGTCTGGCTGCCTTCTTAAGGTTGAGGGGGTAAAGTGCATGGTTAGGCTGAGAAAAAAAAAAGCATCTCACAAGATAAGCCTAATTCTTTGGTTTCATTTTAACAGAGTAAAGCCTGAGACTATTATTACATGTTTTGATTCTGCAGTAATGCTGCAAAGATCACAGACTGAGATGAAAGTCAACCTTGTCGTGATTTCTTTTTCAGTACACGTCCGAACCACAGATTTCACTATCAGAGGCTGCTTACATTACATTACATAGATAAAACAGCTGTAACACGGCTGCCTCACTGGCTCTGTACTTTGATGTGTGCATGGCTAAAGAAGTACAGGCTTATGCACGTAAAATGTATACATACATAGAGAAGAAAATAGATGCAAATAATGCAATATATACATAACAGGGAGGAAGTGGGATGCGTATCATTTAGTACCACAATCAGAAATGAAAAATTAACGTGCTTCCACGGCTTCACAGTGTGGCGTCTTGCTTCATGCTGGTACCGAGTAGAAAACTCATTGACAGCAATCACAGTGATATTAACTCTTTATTGTCTGTGGAGGAATTTAAAAAAAGGCCAAATGCATTTAAATTTCCAGGTACTCACCAAAAATAGAGTAGACTACACCCACAGTTATATCCAATGGCACCGGTATGTTGGAGTGGAAGGCAATGTCGTCGTCTAACAGCCCCATCTGAAAACTGTTTTTTTTTTTTTTTATGTGCGGCTTCTCCCTGTGGGCAAATGATGGGTTTAATAAGCTTGTGTAAGAGGGCCTTCATATAATGGAATTTAAATTGTGATTGTATTAACCTTTTCAGTTAATTGAAATCCTCTTATTCAAAGGAAATTACTAATACAACAATATCCCTTTAAGCCACGTGTTTGATCACATCCCCACTCAGTTTCTGTGTTTCTTCACTGCTTCAGCAGCTAAAAGCCAGATGACAACTGACAGGTAAGATCAATGGGTGACAGCAGGGTCAATAAGCATTTGATTGAGTAACAGGTAACACGTAAATGCACCTCAAACTTCCTAATGTGGCATCCCTGCGGTCAGACACATCATTGTATTTTCACTGCCCTTGCTTACAGCAGTATTTAGAATTCACAGCAGCTTATAATGCATAGCTTACTTATTGTTGTGCTTTCTTCATTCAAACACTCTCAGCAGCTCAGAAATCCTATCTTGCTGTGCCTTTGTATTTAAAGGCCTGCATCATTCCCCACAACACGTAGATTCCCCTAAACCATTCACGAAATCATCCTTGAAGATGCACACTGCACTCTAACAGCATTTCTAATGGCTTTAATGACGTTTACTGGCATTCCTTTCACATTGAGTTGCTTAAATCAATATCCACATGTTTTCAGCACACTTTGTTTTGTCTTCCCTTTACCACTTTCTACTGTTATATCTACACATCTCTGTGTGCAAACATATGGTTTCCCACTTTCTGGCCCTCTGTTTACTCGTTTTATCTGGTCACACATCCTGCAAAACAGGTGTAACTGATAATAAGCATTGCCTTCAAAGAGAAACTCCCTGGTATCCAGATACGTGCTCAGGGCTGCCCTTTAATTACTATCCACACTGTCCTCTTGGGATGTTGCAGCATGTGCGAGGCATCCCAAGAAAAACACATAAAACACAAGTTCTCTAGATTTGCACAGTTTATTTAAGTGAATGCAGCCACGTTTGGAAGTTATTTTATGACCAATTTTAGCCTCAGCTTACCCAGTAATACCATTAAATTACTTCCAGGTGTTTTATGTTTAAATAATTACAAATTGAATTGCCTTACCTCGTCGAGTAGGTGCTGAGTTGCTTGAATTCGCGTCCTCTAACGCTGCACTGAACCAGTTAAGGTCCCAGTAAGTTTCCAAATTCACTTTTTTAGTGGCGGAGACAGCAGAGAGCGCATCACCGGCTGCTTCCCACCGTACGGTTGTGCACACAGAAGCAGGAGGCTTCACTTGAATGAGCCGCAGCTCCACAGCCCCAAACTGCCCGTTGCTCCAATCAATGAATGACGTCAGCTACGAGTGAAACGCACACGCACGCTAGCACGCGGCCTATAGGTCAATTCTGCCTCAGCTACGTAGTAACCCTAAAATCTCTGATTATTTCTGTTGGGGCATAAAATTAAAGAGGCTTTAAAAGAAAGTATTTACGATTTATTTATTTTTTTGTCATAAAAATAAAAATATATTTTTTAAAAAGTTGCTACGGTGCTGGTTAAATTTATTGATATTGTTAAAAGAGACCATGGCTTTCTGTTATACTTTTTAATTAAGCAGCCCATGTAATGTCTTCGTCTTCAAAATCATTGATGAAACCAGAAATACCTTCGGTGTCCCTTATATATTTCATATTTCCATTTCAGTACATTTTGGATAACATTTCACATCTGTATTGTTCACTAACACTTTTGAAACCTACGGACAGAAGCCCTGAAAGGCAAGGTGATTTTTTTTTTTTTTTGGCATTGTTGACCAAAATCTTAGTCTAAGACTACAATTATCTGAAACGTATAAAATAGTATAGATTAGTTCAATAACTAAGATAAACTTACAAAATACACTTATTGTATGAGATAAACTTATCGTATAGATAAGTTTAAGCTTTGGCCAGCAATGCCTGGAAAAAAAAAAAAAAAAGAGATATGAAACTGAAAGGCAAGATGAAAAAAAAAACTTTTTAGCCAAAATCTATCTTTATCTTGTGCGAACGAGGAGCTATCACATACAAGATAGTATCTTGTTCATGCAAGTTTTTTCCAAACCTATATATTCATCTAGTATGTACAATAAAATAAACCAAACCAAAGGGTAACAAAAAGGTTACCAAGAAAAATAACAGTATGAAAGCAGTTATATAATAATATAGAAGGAGCATAGTGAGAGGGCAACCTTACACTGATAACTATCTCAATTCAAAGCTTGAGGTTACCACCTTAACTGAATACTTTTATTTCCATTTAAAAGCCAATATCCTGGAGCACAAAGCCCACAGATTAGAAATGCATAAAAGTATTAAAACCCTCTATGTGCTGTACATATATATGTGTAAGATTCACACCCCATTTCTAACAGCGTTCGTCATCATTTTCTGCACATTTTTCTTTAATTCAGTATGAAAAGCTGTAACATGCTTTGGATAGCTTGCTTTTGATCTTTACTGGAAATGAAATAGAAATTCTTTGAGTTTGAGCCGCATTTTTCCACACACATGAGCTGGCATTAATGTTTCAGGTGTGTGTTTAGGGTTAGGGATAGGGTCAGTTTCAGCTCTGTAAACATCCCGTTTGATATGATTGTGTATTTCAAACAGCACCTCGTTGCTGTTTCAGCAGCAACACGGCGCTGTTTTTAATTACAATTTGATTCAGCATGTCTACCAACAAAAAAACATAAATGAAATCATTCACAGGTCACATAAAGTGGCACATGAAAATTAATTTTGAATTTGTCTCAGAAATTTCAAAAAAGGAAACAATCCATCCTGTCACACCATGAAAGCCGGGCTGAATTATCTTCAAAAGAGTTACACACAGGGAAAATATTGCTTTGCATGCCACTTGCTCTCCTTTTTTTTCACATGTGTGAAGTCACACACGAACCGAGACGCTGATAAGGGCCGGAACAGATTGAGCAAAAACTTGAGATGAAAGCTGCATTAAAGGTGTAATGGCGTTGTCAAAGAATTAATTGTGATGGTCACAGAGGGTAGAAAGAAATGAATGTCCACGATAAGATAAAACACAGCATGAACATCAAAGTGGTCTGCTGAGAATACAGAATAAGCATTTTAGGACAAACTTTGCCTGGAGGAAAAGCTGCTTGTAGATAGTCATGACTGCAGCAGAATATTAATCATGCTTTAAAAAAAAAAAAAAAAAAACATATAGGTAACCATGTTTATGCACATATATACCCACACAGTGGCTCCAGGGCTGGTGTTTGTTTAATAAAACATTTTGATTAGGAATGAAAAGACAAACAGTGACAGTATTTGTATCGCTGCATATCCTTTCAGGACGTCTTCAGGCATCACTTGAGAAGTCAGATTAAAAGTTCCTGGATTAATTTAGCATTTACTTTTATTTTGCTTTTATTCAAAGGCTATTGTTTGACACACCTTGAAACAGTTTCAGTCTGGTTGGATTCAAACCCCAACAACTTGGTTAGGTTTCAGAAAAGGGGATAGTTTGCAATCAAATAATATGTTTGACAAAGTTGGGGTATGATGTGCAATGAAGTTGGTGAGTCTTTTCAGTGTGAAGTCCACGGTGGAAGTGATGATACAAGGTATAAGGAATGACAAAGTCCGCTCAACAAGGGACTGGGCCAGTTAATTTCCATGTTTTCAATTTATATGTATGAGGCGAGGATACAGTTTAATACCTGTTTAACCTTTAAACTGACTGCACTTTTCAGAAACTGTTTTTTACTGATTATACACCTTTTTCACTTGTAGGGCATCAGTACAACTGTGCTTTTCCTCTGTGACAAGCCATTAAATCTGCTGTGAAAAAAGGTTGATTTTCACTTGACATGAGTTGCATGCATTACTTCTGAGCTCCTTTTTTTCATTTGTGATCCTATGACGTTTGCCGCTCCTCCAGAAAAGTTTAATGTACTTATGAATACGTCTTTACATCACACCGTGTTTAGATCTCCCTCCAAGGTAACTCCCAGGAGCTCTAATTACAGATAAACTAAAACCCAATTAAATTTACACCTATGCCAGGCCACTGCAAATGCATTTTAATGCTTTATTACTCTCCTCCTTTGCAGTCATGCTGTGATTTACCATGACTATGTCTGTGATTTGTATGCATTACCTTATTGCATTGTAGTTATAAAATCACTTTGGTCTCCAAAGAGCAGTGCTTTAATTCACACCAAAAAAAATCAATACGTTTCCTCAAAGCTGCTTTTACTTTTCTGCCCAGCACCAATGATTTACAGTCACAGCCTTTACAAGCAGGTGGGACTTTATATTCAGCTTTATGGAATGTAATTTAAGCAACCTGGAGAAAAAAAACTTTGGGAATGTAAACAAACAATTTAAAAGCAATAAAAACTTAAAACACTATCAATTAGAAAGACAATGGATTATTGCAAATGCACAAAAGCAGGAACGCTGCAGGTCGTCATCACCATGCATGAATTAACCTCCCGGCCTCGACTTCCTGACAGCTCACACAGCCGCTGGGCCTCTCACTGTGGAGCTATGGGGCATTGCTGGTAGGCATCTAGACTGTTAATGGTACACCGGTGAATTCACATCGCTGCATTTTCCATTTTAGTTGGGGGGACTGTCATGTGTCCCCTAACATGATCAGGCTGTTTCTATTCTTGGTGGAGTCAGAGCATGAAAGCTCATTGCTTCACAGTAGAGGACAATTGAGCAGATTATTCTTTATTATCAACATGTTCCTTAATGTATCATCACTTACAGAGCTTGCATGTCATTTGTCATTTTGATCTAATTAAAAAAGATATAATACTCATAATGTATCTCTGATCTTATCTTCACTATAGGCTCTCCAGTCTGGACACAGCTGGAGATCTTTCTGGATCGTGGACATTACCTTCACACTGGTGGTGATGAGGAGGAGGAACATTAAAACAGACACGTAGAGACATATATGAGAATAAAAATAACAGCTACGGTACAGAAGTTAAATTATTAAGCGCTATCACATTGCTGAAACCTCCACTCCATTCCTTACACTCCTTGGATGTGAATTTTAATCTATATGTAAAACAGAAAATATGAATGCAGGAGAAATGCACGGACACATGCTTGGTGAGCAGTGAGCCTGTTGTTAATGCGTTGGTGGAAGGGTTGATGTCGTGCTGTGCGAACACCGCTCACAGCTGGACTGATCTGCCAGAGAACAGCTGGTGTTACTGATCATTATTCACTGACTGTAAATACTGGTGATATTCATATACAGATGACATAAATTATTTGTTTTTAAAAGTGCAAGGAAGTGGTGGAAGAGTAACTAATGAGGGATGAGAGTTTATTCCCTTATTAAAACATTGCAGTCTTGATGTAACGCTGCGTGTTTAATGAGAAGTGACATGTGACTGGACAGTGGGAATATGAATTCATCTTTTTAGTGTTTTCACCTCTAATTCATATCATATCTTAACTGCATTAATATATATTTGTATCATCAGCATAGAATAATTCCGCTTGGCAAAAGATTGCACGGAAAACAATGGTTGATTTCCTCACGGCTTTCAGTACTTCTATGAAAATACTTGTAACACACACACACACACACACACACACACACACACACACACAAAAAGAAATAATTACAGAATTTGAAGTGCAGACAATAACTGTTGGTCTATATTTTATTTCAGTATTTATTCTGTATTTTATTTCAGATTACCGTAAATGACAAGTATTTTTTTTATTTTGAATCTTTTTTTTATTATTTATGATTAAAAAATATTATTATATACATCATATGATTTATTATTTATTATTTTTATGTGTGATTTTGCGCATTACACTTTAAAAGCTATGGTATGGCAGCGATAGCACCTTAAAGTGTGTTTGCACTAAAATATTAATATCTTTGCAACCACTGTGATGTGAAATCTTTGTGATTCAACTGGGAGGTGCCTGCAACATCCAAGAGTCTATCAAACAGCATACAAAAAGCATGCTCCGTACTCTGCGGCTTTCAAAAAAACAGTAAATAAATAAATAAATGAAAACAGGGATAAATCTCTGTTGCCATGAACAGCAAATAACATAAGAGAGGAACCTATAGCATAGCTGTAAATCACTTTTTCTATGAAACCCTCCGGCTGTGTATCATGTTCATGTTTTGCAGATAGCATGGACCAGAAGGTGCAGCTCAATTAAAATTTATCCCACTGAAATATTCCACCTCTTGAAGCCAGAGGCTACAACAGACAGCTCAAGTGGGCAAAATGTATTTATTACATGTACAGAATCATGACTCACCTCATCCTCCATCATGCAGGCTTTTTCGGGGGAAGGTAAATTCGTTCAGGCACCTGAGCAAAGCGAAACCGCTCACCTGAACCTTGAGAAAATCAATGGGAATTGTGAAAGTAATGAATAGGCTTTTCCAAAAAAATCCCAAACCTGAATGCAGTAACTGCATTGCCTGAGAGTATATCAGCGGGTAACTTGTGCACTAAAATTCTACTACTTTTTTTTTCTCAGGTGCTCCACATACTTGTACAAAATCACCTTGTGGCCAAAACTTGGCTCGAGCCTGAATTACATCAGTTCTGCTCCATTAAGTTCCACCTTTCTGTGAATCCATCTTTTGAGTAATATAAAGCAGAAGCCAGGAAATATCAATAAGTAATCACCAAACTGACACTATCTCACCACCCAGAGTTTGCACAAATGTGAAAGGTGTGTTTGATTGTTTCCTGGTTCTCTGTCCCACTTCTGCTGTAATCAAGGGCACGAAGAGTTGCAGCTTCACAGACAAAAGCTCTGCTGTACGAGACAACTATTCACTGATTAATTACAATGCAAATCATATTTGTTTGGCATACATTTAGTTAATCTTGGGGCACAAATCAACCCATACATGGTTAAAAAAAAAACAAGAGTGTATGTGCAATAATTTGTTGTTAAGAAAAAAATACTGCTAAATAGTTAATTATACTATAAAGGTTGCAAGAGGAAGATTTCTATAGTGCAGCTGCAAGAACAAGACAATTCACTTTATTTTAATGTCATCATTAGCAGTCAATAAACTGTTTTTGTTCAATTATTGGATACCTGAACTAGTACAGTGATTGGCATGGCTGTTCTTTTTGTGTTTCTCAGAAGGTTTAGAAGGGCCAGAGCATCCCATGTCTTGAAAATAAAAAATAAATAAATGTAGATAAATAATTTAACACAAAGCAGTGCAACAAGACGCCGTACATGCTGTGTGCTGGTGCTGGAAACTAATGTACAGTTTTTTTTTAAGGTAGAAGTGTTGGAGGGAAAAGCAAAGTGTTCATTACACAGCAGCTGCTGTTTCCAAAACTCCCATCAGGCCTTGCTACAGGAGAGTCAAAGGTAATGGTTATCTATGACGGGCATAAACTAAACACTGGCTTGTAATGAGCTTTGAACTGCTTGTTAAAGCCCGAAGATAAATACCGAGTGATCAGAGTGAATGAGGAAGCTGCACTTTCCTTTATTAAAAAATGTAAAAAAAAGTTTGGCAACAAAACAAAAACAGACAAAAAAAATCTGTTTCTTTTTGCTCTCGGATGTATCTGCAAAACTGACAACTGGATTTCATCAACAGCTTCAATATAAGCTGTCATGAAAATAATATCACAAAAGATGAAACAAAAAAAACAAAGCATTATGATTTGAGAGTGACACATTACATAAGCCCATGTGTTTGCTTCTTTCTCATCCACTGCAGCTAATCAGCAAATGTGTAAAGATGTGTCTGCAGATAGCACAGAAGAGTGAAGTTGCTGTTTAACTCCTTCATTTACAGCTCTGTCAATTATACACTCAGGATCACGTTTCTTTAACATTTCTGCTCCCTGAGACTCAGTCACAGCTCAGTACCTGTCACCCCCACTGTCCCGAGTAGAGGGACGCAGCTGGACATGGCAGGAAGAAGGTTAACAGGTGTTCTTCACAT
The DNA here is from genome assembly GCA_028566105.1 of Hypoplectrus providencianus. NCBI lineage: Eukaryota > Metazoa > Chordata > Actinopteri > Perciformes > Serranidae > Hypoplectrus > Hypoplectrus providencianus. The sequence continues at coordinate 8,013,314 of JAOWBC010000115.1, forward strand.
TGCATATCTCTTATGTGGATTTACCCTTTGCTTGGTGAGAATTTGGTTTATTCTATTAAGATATTGTCCTAGAAAATGTATTTTAATATATTTGCATATTAATGACATTTACATTTTAACTCTGTTTGGTTTAGCCCACAACAAAAATAGCAGGTAAGGGATTTTCTTTTTTTTTTCCCCCAAAGACGCCACTCAATTATATTATTATCACTTTCAAGCTTCTTTACATTTACAGTTATATTTTATAATGTATTTTATATTAATTTTCACAGACTATGATGTGGATGGTGGAAGGGACCTTGACATTTTTGACATCAATGAAGGTATGCAGACGTTTTTCACCTTCACGTATCCAGATTGTTCTTATTTTTATTATGATGTGACCACTGTAACCAGTTTTCCTGTGCTGGGCTCCACAGACGCCGGGTTGAACCTTTTCGAGGGGGACATTGAGCTCGATGAGGTTTGTTAATTTAACAGATTTTAAGCTTCACTTACACCATTGAACCTCCTGCATTAGAGCAGAACTTTTACTCATGTTGAACTGATGTCGCTCCCGTCTTTGTCGTGTCTTTTATTGGCCATCACAGAGTCAAACTCGAAATTCCATAATAGGGGACCAGTACAGGTGGCCCAAGACGGTCCCATACTACATGGAAGATGACTTGGGTAAGAATGCCTGTTAGAGAAAATGTTTCTGCATTAAGGATTTTTTCTATTGTTGTTTTTCAGAATACTGATGTATTTTTTTACAATTCATTCAAAACATTTTTTTTGTTGAGCAGTAGTGGAAAGTAACACATTTTATATAAAATAATTTAATTGTTGCTTACTTTTCATACTTCAAGCTCACATTTATTTTGTTATGGTTTTGTATTTTAAGTCAGAAAAAGTTTGAATGCACTTGCAATTTTTTTCATGTGGTCTAAAAATACATCATTACAAGTGACCCCAAATATGACTCCATATATATGTCACTGTGTTTAATAACATACTGTCCGCTAAACACACTTTGGAATATAAATGTGTGATGCACAATGCTATAGCTCATATAAAAAAAAACTTTTTCCTTATTTGGTTTAATAATGTCCATATTTTGACACTTTCATCAAATATGCAAGGAAAAATGGTTACCACTTTTCTGATTGAATAATAATTCCACTATTCAAAGGTCATGCTTTAAGATTGGGAAGTGTTGCAATCCTGACTTGATTGCACCTCTGAGAACTCTGGGAGCGGACTGGAGTTTAAACTTGTCTTGCTTGCAAGTTGACATTTAAATATATCCTCAAGTAACCTGTAAAAGAAGAGGTTGTGGTGCGTTCAAGGACAGAGCTGTATCAG
>JAOWBC010000115.1:8023102-8036898 GCA_028566105.1 Hypoplectrus providencianus
AGGAGTAGCCCATGATCCGTGTAGAATCGGTCACGCCATTCACCTTGTTGTCCTGTAAAACAGAGCGGAAACATCAAGACACTGACAGGGTTGAATTCACTTATTGGAATACCTCATTTATATATCAATAACTCCCCATGTTACCTTGAATTCTTGAGGAAACTTTATTTTTATCACGAATGAACTGAAGTAATGGAGGCCAGGTTTACCAGCAGACTACCTCAAAACATCAATTTAAAGGTTTGTGCAATTCCAGACAAGAAGTGCATCTACATAAACCTCAGACAGTAGTGGTTTTTCATAGATCCATTCTGGCAATCATACATGTATGAGTACAAGTATGCTAACTGTATACTTTTCTGTCACATGTGATGAGTATTTGTTTTACAACGGGTCATTTCACAGGTTAAAGTGTTCCTTTAATGTGCTAAACATTGGCTTTGAATGCTTTAAGGATCTCTACCTCAGTGATGATAGCCCTGTGCTGCCTGATCCTGCGGTATTCCTCCTCCAGTCCTACATTTTGAAGCAGCGACAGCGACAGGGGCTTTCCATCGCGGCACAGGATGGCCTGGCACTTGCCCACATTAGCAGCTGTGAGGGTGAAGCAGCCTCCGGGGTCGGTGGGGTCATGGCGAATGTGACACAGAGCCGCAGAGCCTCCCAACTTCTGCCCGGCGGTTCCCAGCTTCCTACAGTGACAAAGAAAGAGACGACAAAGCAGATTATAGTAAAGACTCGAGAAAAAAAAACTTGCAAGGATAACACTGCAAATAAAACTTTCATTTACCTTTGCATGACGAGGAAGGTGTTGGTCATGTAGTCCTCTTCGCTCTTGGTCTTGTGTAGTTCTTCCGCCAACACGTCATTCATGGTGCACTGCAACAAGTACGGCACCTCCACGTTCCTGTCCCCATCAAACACCCCGTACAGAGCCTCACGACTGCCGCAGAAACTGTTGACTGAAAGGGCGGCAACACAAAGTCTGAAAGAGAAAACAAAAGAAGGCCAAAACGTCAGGCAGGCATGTGCAGAGCGGAGAAACAATGAGGGCTTCAAAAGTGTTCTCCGTGTATTGATTGCTCTCACTAATAACCATGGAAACGGTGCCTTCAACAAATCCTGTGACTGTGCAGCAGATAAAGCAGTTGAGCCTTTTGAGCATCACTTATTTGGATGTGGGGACAAAATTTAAATCTCTTATTTATTTATTTATTTAGTTAGCATGCATATGAAAAGTGTCGAATTGGCATTACAGAGATGTTTTGGTGTGTTCGTATACATGAGTCATGTTTTCAGTTCTTCAGTGCTTCCTTGGTTTCGAGTCATCCGGCTCTAACACGTGCATTCCCAAGAGGTCTGGATTAGTGATGCTTTGCTGGACGAGTGTGATGGCTGTTTTTCATCGTTTTTACTGAATTGAACTCACTTATTCTTGACGCCTGAGGCCTCTGTGTAACCATGGCTCCACACAGCAGGCCCACCAGGCGCCTCATTCGACGAGAAGGTTGGAGGCGGATCAATACGGAAGCAGCGGATGTTACTGAAAAACAACAAAACAGGAGAAAGATGAAATTCACTGCAAAGACACATGAGTAGTGTGTCTGTAGTCTGTTTATATGATTGTTTCTATATAATATATATGTGTGGATAAAAGTAATTTTGGGGGGAAATTATTATAATGGAAAACAAATAAAATAATTCCTGTATCAAATGGAGGATCTACATACAGGACTGCATTGTAAATATAATAAAAAGGACCTGCAGGGAAAAACAGTGACATACTTGAGTTGCTCGAGGGTCTTGTGGTCCAGGTTGAGACGAGGGTTTCCAGTCAGGTCCAGCTCCTGAAGCTTGGGGGGGAGATTCTCTGGCAGCGTGATCTCACTCAGCTCATTGCAGCTCAGATCCACACACTGACAACAGAGGAAGAGACGCTCACACACAGCACATACACACTTCCAGCATGCGTTTACTGTACAGGAGGACGCACAGAGCCGTTACTCTGCATCACTGCTGCCTTACTTTCATCTCCATCAGCTGCATGACCTCAGGGAAGACCTCGATGGCGTTGGAGTGGGCGATGAGTGTGTGCATCCGCCGGCAGTTCATGATGGTCGTGGGCACAGTCTTCAGCATGTTTCCGCTCAGGTCCACCTCCTCCAGCTCCTCCAGCTTTGCCATTTTGCTAAAGATTGAGGGAAAAGTACCGGGTGAGATCACTATGTAAAATAATGATCGATCAATTTGATGGATAATGGAATGAGAGGTAATAATAAATCCTGATAGTTCATTCATTTATCAAAGAAAACTTTCCACAATTAAATGATCCAGCATCCAGATTTACTGCTTAATTGATGCTTTTTATCTGTATAAATTAAATCTCTTTGGGTTTTGGACTGTTGGTAGAAAAATAATTGAAGGCTTTTACACACTTTCAAAAAAACACTAACAAAAGTATAATATATTAAAGGAACATAAGGTCAGTGTGCCTGCTGTCACTTCGATGTTGGTATTGATGTTCACATAAACCCTCATTCATGTTTTCTTATGCTAACAAATTGGGTCTTTGAGAAAAGGCTATAATTGGAAGGTTGAGCTTATAATTGGAATAAGAGTCAGAGGTGCCATACCTTGCAGGCTAATTGGCCTTGGAAAATGTAAAATTGCCACTACAGAGTACGTATGAGGTCATTTAGAAAAAAAGGCTGTGTGCCTCTCAGTAAGGGTTCTCTGTAAGTTATGTCAAACAAGATTTAAGGGATTTTTATGTTAAGTGTTCATTTAAAACATTAATTTCAGCCGGTATATTATTATCACATTATTTTTACTCCCAAACATTTTCATAGAATCGAGCATGTGAAATACAGGCATGGGAGTTCTTTACCTGGCCGGGAAGGTCTGGAGATGGTTGTACGCCATGTGCAGAACCCGGAGGTGTGAGTGGCCTGTGAGCAGCGGCACACACTTATCTGTGAGCCGGTTGTTGGTCAGGTAAAGCTCCTGCAGGATGCTGTGGCTCTCTTCTGATAGGCTGGAGGGCGGCAGGTGCTCCAGCTTGTTGGCTGACGCATTGACACACCGTAAGCTGAAGGTAAAAATGAAAGCACGGTATTATCATGTACCCCTTCAAGTTTGGATTTGCAAAATAACAATGAGTCACTTTGACTACAAACTTCTTCATGGATTTCCAATTCTTTGACCTCCCCATTAAACCCATCCTCGTCCTGGCTGCCTGTTTTTTTATTTGCCTGTCATCCTTGCCCTTGATTAAAATCTATTTATAATTTTTGTCTTCATATATTGGGGTTTATCTCTTACGCCTTCCTGAAAGAAGCCGGGTGAATTATCTGATAGAGAACAAATCACTTGCGGCTGATGATTGATGCTACCTGTCAGATTTGAGGAACAGGTTGCAGGGCAGCTCCACCAGTTGATTGTGCTGTACGTCCAAAACCTCCAGCAGAGGGCGCTCCACCCTTTCAGGCAGCTTCTGCAACTGGTTATGTCCTGCACTCAGCTTCCTCAGACTGTTGCTGCATAACAACCTGCGGCATGAAGAAGACACGGATGGTTAGGTCGGTGCTGAAACATTAAGGACAAACACAGACTTTAAGACCTGCAGAGAAGCAGACAGGCAGGCAGACAGATAGACAGGACAGACAGGACATACAGATAGATTGATGAAACAGGGATGGAAATTAGGATAGCACAGAGAAAGGATGGGGGCGAGAACGAGGATGTAAAAACGAAAAATAGCAGCGCCTCTAGTGGAGCCTGCAGCTGAAATTCATCATCCTGACACTTATTGGGTAAAAAATAAATCTGCAGACAATGAGGGGACCAGAGGAAGAGAGGGAGGGTAAAATGAAAAGAGAGGAGCAGAGGGAGGGACGTTGACAGAAGCCGGGTTCGAGACAGAGAGAGAGAGAAGAGGAGGAAGTGAAGCGGCGTGTGACCTTCCACAGGCTATATAAAGAGGAAGAGAATGGACGGAGGCTGCAGAGGTTACAGGCTATCTGTGTGATTTACGAGGCTCCGTGGGGGATAGATGACTGGCCGGCAAAGGGCAGGGAGAATAATGCAGCGCTGTACTCCATTTACAGGCTAACGGACACATTTGCTGAGCGAGAGAGAGACTCACCGCGCGGGGAGCTCAGTGATGAGGTTGTGGCTCATGTCCAAAACTTCCAGTTTCTTAGCTTCACACAGCCAGTCTGGCAAAGACTCCATATGGTTCCTGCAGGAGGACAGAGGGTGATGATGATAAATTTAGTGCAGTTTGTAAAGCGAGATACCTGACAGCCAGTATAATATACTGGGATACTTTATGTATTGGAATTCCCAACAGTGCTGCTCTAAAAAAAAGGCGAGCATGCAACTTTAGTTTGCGGTTGAAAATTGGCCTTTTTCCCATTTTGTATATTTTAAGATTCACTTTGTTAGTTTGCTGAATTCTTCCGCTGTGTTTTAGACAAAAATGCAGTGCAGAAGTACTAAACTAAAAACTAAAAAATGTAAATAGTTTTGACATTTTGCAGATAAATTCCCCACTCAAACGTGATTTTTTTTTCAAAAGGAAAAGCGTATAATAGTAGAACTGAAATGTCAATATGAATGAATGAGGCTATGAGGCTTTATTTAAAATGTAACAGCTTTGAGTTTCTGTAAATGTGTTTGTTCTGATGAGGCTAAACCAAAACTACTTTAAACATCGTAAAAATATATATAAATTTTATATATCTAATCTATGATCTGACCCATATGGGATATTTTAAACCGATGCTGATACTAATTTTAGAGGGGAAAAATTAATATGATTATAGTCCATTATAGAGGATAGTGCATCGATTTTTCACCACTGTGTAAATGTACCCAGAGAGGTACTTTCTCAAACGTAAATCTTAATGATAATGAACAATGTTAAACATTATGCTCACAATGTATTAGATTGTCAGCCAGTTCTATAAATGACATCTAAGAATATAAGAATACAGCACATAACCCGATAATAATAGGCCAATATCAGCCAATAATATCTGTCAACTGATATGTTTGTCGGGCTCGAATAACTACGACCATCACATTCTCTAGTTTTGAAGAGACAGGAGTGATACCACAAATGAATAAAGAAGTTCACATTTGGTTATGGTTTGGTATGGTTAGAATACTATTTATGACTTTTTATTGTCCTCAAAGAAGATAAATACAGTTGCCTTTGTTTCTCGTGAGGATCAGAGGTCATGTGAAAGGTCAGGGCTGACACGGTTAAAGAGTGACAGCCTCCCAACATTTCACCTCACTTTCAAAGAACTGTTTGTCAGCTGTCCTGCTACACAGTTACAAGCTCTTTAAAGGTAATTTTCTCACTTATGCTTACAGTTACTGCTCTGCTGTGTTTGTAGGACAGAGCAGGCGCACTGTAAACGAGCTACAACTTCAAAAATACATTTTCTAATTAGAGCTGCATTCCTTTTTGCGTGTGTGTGTGTGTGTGTGTGTGTGTGTGTGTGTGTGTGTACTTGTGGGATTTTTCTCACCTCGAGATGTCCATGTAACTAAGATTGGAGGGCACAGGACTGACTTCCAGTTGCTGTAGCTCTGCGGGGAGAAATCCAAACACATTAACCTACAGCAAGGACAGACGCGGCCGATTGCAAAAGCAGGTAGATGGAAATGGAGGGGAGCGTTTGCGAGGTGGGGCGTTCGCAATGACAAATTAGGGGGGGGGGATGATGGAGAGAGACAATGAGACTGCAGCACTGATGATAAAATGGATGCACGGAGGGAGAGGAGGTGAAATAATGTTATATAAGAGAAAGCCGTGACATCTGTGAGGTGAGATGCGAGTTATTTCGATTTCAGATTAGAGGTGGTGGTGATGTGAAGGAAGGGGATCTGTGCTTTCTAACAGCCCTCGCAGAGAAAACGTGTGCCAAACCCACCGTTGTTGGAGGCGTAGATGCCTTTGAGCAGGCAGCCCTTGGCCTTGAGGCTGACGATGCGGTTCCTCTCGCAGTGGAGCACCTCCAGTCTGGGGAAGACCGAGGCGTCCAGGTCCGTCAGCCCGTTGTCCCTCACGTCCAGCTGCGTCACGTGCCTCAGCAGGTCAGGCTCATCTGGCACCATGCTGGAGATCTTATTTAACCTGACAGAGGGAGCAGGCAGGAGGCAAAGGTTCAGCTCCAATTGGATCAGGCTGAACTGCACAGGCTGTGGCCTTTCCTACCAGGCAGGGAACATGCCTCAGGTGATGGCTGATATATTCTGCAGCAGCTCCTGCAGGTCTGTTTAGGACTCAGATGTTCAGCGTGCAACACTGATGGAAGTGTGTTTTCATTCAGTGTGTGTAAAATCACCTGCTTGTAATAGTTCACTTTGGGCCCCATTCACCAACCGTTTTCTTCTGTTTCTTTTCCCAGATTTGTCAAGATTCAGACAATCACCTACACTTTCTTAATTTGGATTTAGGTAGGATGCCACACTTTTTGTTTGTTATTTCTTAATTTCTATAGTTAAATAATGTAGGATTCAAATTGCAGCAAAAATTATTTCATTTATTACACTTTTTAATATTTATTTTCCTTATTTTACAAAGCAACATGGCCTTTTACGAATAAAATAAACACTACACTAACACAATTCATTATTAGGGACTGATCCTGTTATTTGTGGATTGCAGGGGTGTTTATTTATGCTAACTGTGATCACATGGACATGTTTAAAATTGAGAATTCTGCAGTTTAAGAAAAAGTCATGAATCTGACCCCAACGTAAACCTCGTCTCAAGAATGATTTTAAGAAAGAAAAGGGAGATTTTGGTGAATGTTCAAGCATTCAGTTATTAGAAACTGACACTGGAAGGACAGATAAGTCATAAATGTATTATTTTGTTACATACAAATGTCAGAATCTGGTTTAACTATATTCAGATGACAGCAACTGCCTATCACCTATCGCTCTGTTGGTTTTGATTGACGGTCATAGACAGACGCTTTGATGAAAACAGCCATTATAATGTAAAACTATGATGTAAAATATGCTGTTACCTTCAAAAAAGACTTCAGAAAAAGAGACACTTTGAAATAAAAACCACTGGATGGAACAGAAATGTGCCAATGTTGATGCTGATGTGAGAGCAGGCAAGATAAAATACTTTTTTCATCACATTGACCTGAAAATGTAACATCTGTTAATTTCACAGTTGCGTGGCAAGACTCCTTGACGGGAAGTAAATCTACAGAAACAAACAGCCGCAGCACCCAGCATCCTCATCAGGAACACCCAGTGATCTTTGCCCAAACAGAAACGCTGGAAAACGTATTGACTGACCTGTTCGAGGCAAAGTCAGAAGGAGTGAAGTATTAACTGGGAAATAGTGCAAGTCACTCCAGCTCTGGGGTTTTGTAAACAAAGGGAAGACACCTGATGGTGCCACTGAAGGCAAATGATTTCCTGATTGCGTGCTGTCTGGCTGTCGGCTCATGTTTGGGTTTGTTTTTGTTTCGACCATTAAGGGGATAACGTGTCATTGACCAGACAGCTTTGGAAAAAGCATGACTGAGAATTTTTAAGGTGCTTTTAAAACATAACCTGTTTAGTTTGGTTAAAACAACTTTGGGTCTGTTTTCCCGGTCAGTACAGCTCAAGTCAAACCCTGGGGTGGCTTGAACCGGAACTTGAACCAAATACAGTATTGAGAGCAAATGATCGCTATCAAGCAGCCTGTGGTGTTGTTTATTTATATTATAAAAACAAACACAACCACAGGCTTTCATGACAGCAGACATGTGATTTTGGCATCATTCCTAAAGCGAAACTGCAAATAAATCGATCTGATGAACGTGAAATCTGATTAGTACGCTGTATCTGCATAATGTATATAACCTATTTATGCAAATACTTTGGTAACCAGGTTTTTTTCTGATTAATATGTCAAAAGCTCCCTCCTGTACTTAGTCAGTTCATTAGGGGCATTAAAAAGTGCGTGACAGCGATCACACAGTAATAAGCCCCGAGTCATCACTGCACAAGACCTTCTCCCATCCTGTCTTTCCCTGTTAGTCATTATTCATAACATGTCTTTTGTCAAGTCAAGTCTTTTCCCTTTTAATCTACCGGTACCTTTTAATGTGTTAAATCTAGACCTGAGAAGTAACTTAAGCTGTTGGCTAAATGTGATGGAGAAGAAGTATAAAGTTACATAAAATGGAAATACTCAGGTTAAGTCCAAGTTCCTCAAATTTGTATGTAGGTTCTCTACCTATGTAAATGTATTCAGCCTTTATAATATAGTGTTTACTTCTTTTTTTCTGTAAAAGTCATTGTGATCAGAAAACGGACCAGAACAAAAATGCAACATTGTATCTTATTTGTTGACAGGTAAGAAAGCATCCTAAACACAATCTCCTAATCACGATTTTTTACTATTTATACTAATCTTCTTAAATTCCTGTACCTTAGATCGATGTGTTTAACACGAAGCAGCCGGAAGTTCTGCAGTGTCAGTGTTTCCAGGTTGTTTCCCGCCATGCACAGCTTCTCCATTGAGGCCAGCTGCTCCAGCACCTGTGGCACGTGGCTGAACTGGTTGAAGGAAAGGCCTAAGTAGCTGAGCCTCTGCAGGGACCCCAGCTCACTGGGCAGCTCAGCCAGACTGTTGCCATCCAACAGGAACGTCTGCAAGCTGGGAGAGGAATGAGAGATTTAACAATCAACCTCATTCACAAATAAAGTGATTGGCAGGATGGCAAACTGACAAATAATTTGCTTTATTTTCACAGTGCAGGATCAATGACGTGCCAAGTAAGACCTGCTATAATTTCAGCATTTATTATGAATGTCCAGCAGAGGGCAGTAGTGGCATTAATGCCCTACTGGCCACTTCAGGAATTTACAGGCATAGCAGATCATTCCTGCAGATTAACTTCTCATCCAGCCCTGCTTCAACCACATACCTGTATGTAAGTCTCAGATGAGGGTTTGAGTTTAAAGCTCATGCGCTCCCATGAGTCAGTACTGACCCAGCTACTGAATGGCTCCTTTAGTCTGCCTGTCCCCTTTTGTCATGGTGGGTTAAATTTACATAATAATGACTGACTTATCAAGTTAAGACCCTTAGTTTAATTCTGTTTTAAATATTTTCTTTTACATTTTTCCTGACACTCCTTTACAGAGAAAGAAAAAGGATTTTTTTTCCACAGGCAGGGGGGCTGAGACTGGAGCTCAACCAAAACTTCAGATGTTCAGAGAATTCCCATGAGAGCAAACTGGTTTTCAGCCAGCAAAATCTAATTTGTTCCATCCTCTTTAAAATGCAGACATACAAATACAAATCTGTGATTACTTTGAGGGGTAGACTAGGAAATATAACCATCTCAACTAAACACTGTTTCATTTCCACCATAACCACCCGAAACCACTGACAAAATAAATTTAATGAATGAAGTAGACGTCAAAGTTTTGCAGGCAATAGAACCCTCAAGAAAATACATGATAAACTGTGAAATAAAAGCATCACAATGCAAAAACAGTCAGTCAAAACTGGATTATTAACAACAGGCTGGTTCAACAAGCTGAAAAAAACTTTTATATGAAGTCCAAATTTTCAATAGCTGATAGCCAATATAATATATCACAGATATACTGGTTTATGTGTGGTCAGATATGAAAACTTTTTCTTTTCTTACAGAACATGAGGTGATTTCGAATTTAATTTGGATGTATTCTTTATTTAAATGGCCAGCAATGTACTATTACATACATACATTTCTATAATTAGTTAACAAAGTAATTAACTATATTTACATTAAGATAATATATATATTTTTTATTAAACAAAGCACAATTCTATCTCTGCATAATCACTTAAATGCAGAATTGGTGCACAATCCACAAAGGAAAAGTCTATTTTCTTTCCAGCTTCACTCTATGTTTTTCGACTCATCTCACATTGGGTCTCATATGAATCTAAACAAATGTGATATTTGATGTACAGTACTCTTAAAAAGACAGAGAATATATATGCATCATTTTAACATCCCAGTAATGAGAAGCGATTAATCAGGCTGGACATGACATGAAGGCTAAAAGTCACGGGGCAATCACCACAGTTGTCTTGTTGCTCACATGTTGAAACTAGCAAAGTGCACCATGGTGGTTGTTTTGTCACGCACTTGTTGCTAGGTAACTACCACATTTGACTATGTGGTTAGTTTGTTAAAAGGTTCACTTGTTTCCCACCCAGCCCTGAGATGGCATCAATGCAAGCAGGCACTGGCCCCGACCCAGCAGTAAACACCAGGTACAATAAGTGAGAGTGGGATAATTACCAGCATCACAAGCCGGGAGAGAGTTGGGAAAGGAATGGCACACCAAAAACAGAATCAGTAGAAATACCCAACTAAGAAAGATTAAATGAAGTGTATACAGGGCTGCAATATGCTTGAACTTTAGTTGGAAGATTTCAATCTTGCAACATAAAAACCATTTGTTCTTGTCAGAGTTAACATCAGGTCTGTCCCCTCAATAACTTCCTCCTGTTACTTACTTGGTCATGGCTCCCACTGAGCTGGGGACAGAGGCCAGGTAATTACAGCTGAGGTTGACCTCCGTCAGCGTGGGGATGTCACAGATGGCCAGGGGGAACTGGCCGAGGTGGTTGTTGGACAGGTTCAGGCTCCGCAGACGGGAAAATCTGAGGAGAGGGGATAAGAGAATTAAAAAACAGAAGAGAAGAGAAGAGAAGAGAAGAGAAGAGAAGAGAAGAGAAGAGAAGAGAAGAGAAGAGAAGAGAAGAGAAGAGTGATTGGAGATGTAGTTGTATCTTGTCAACATGAATATTGCAAGAGAGTGGAAGATATTCATAAATATATTCATGAGTGTATTCATGGGCAATGTAACAAAGTATAGCTTTACTCAGAATTTGTTTAAGTGAAAAACACACACATAGATGCAACCAGCACGTCTGATTGTTGAGAAAACAAGCGCAGCACTGACGTCTGTGTTGTTCATTCAAACACCAGTGACCAGTGGCATTTGGCGTGGTGTCCTATGGCAGAGCGGTGACCTTCAGAGGGCTTTAGCCCCTCAGGGGGGGGGAGGGAGCCGAGGGAACATGGCGAAGCAGGGGAAATTACTCTCTCTGTCTTTATTTATCCGTCTGCTCGCACACAGACACACACGGGACCTGTTATCACCTATCATGTGCCTAGTGAGTGTGGCTATGGCGAGCCGGAGATGGGCAGTGCGCCATATAAACACCACGGGCTGCAGCAGCTGCTTAAACTGGCACGACTCGATTTACCTCCCTTTGTACACATGCAGGTTGAACACACACACACACATGCACACACTGTATATAACAGTGATGGAGGAAAAGGCGAGCGGGATGTCAGTGCTATTGATTAGGCTGGCCGAGTCATTCCAGCTGAGGGTGACTCCTGCAGGCAGTGGGTGGGGGGAGTATGTGTGGGAAAATGTCATTCCACCATTAAATCAGCCCCTGCAATGTGCTGAGTAATGCTCATACTCCCTCCTTGTCTGTGTCATGCTCTGTCATTCTGCCCTACCATACTATTCTCCCTTTTCCTCCCTCCTTTCCTGGTGTATTTAAAGCTGCGCTCATTATTATTTTAAACAGTCATTTGATCATCTAACTAATAAGTTTTGCTTGAAGTCACGCCCCACAGAGAAATATCTCACAAATATCCTCTTCTCTCTGCGGCCTGTTAGTTCATTGTTTTCTCTTTCCAGTAAACAAATTTCTCTTTTATTACACTGCCTGCCAAGCACCAAATGGCAAAAGACAAAGTTAGCTGCTAGCTGGTAAACATAAGATAAGATAAAACCTTTATTGATCTCCAGAGGGAGAACACTTTAGTTGCCGCAGAACAAGGACAGCTAGTACTGATAAATGGGGAAAGCTAGACAAATAAATCATGAGAGGTGTATAGCAGTCTGAACTGATTAAATAAAAATAAATGGAAAGCTATACAAGAAAATATGAGATCTGCTAGTAGCCTAAAAGTAAGAAGTAAGAAGTCGTTTCGAACTGAAAGGAGTGGATACTGGAACTACATTCATCAAGTGGACAGAAACAAATGAATGCTGCTTGGTGGAAATTAGCAACTTTCTTATCGACACCATAACAACTTTATAAGTAGATCATTTGTCAGTGTTGTGGCTAAATGAATAGTAAATGCAAGTTTTAAGTTGCACAAACAATACTTTTCCAAAATTATAACAATTCGGCAGTTCCCCTCAGCTCTATGGCGCCTTTCAGCCTCTTTACGCTTACTGTTTTGGTGTTTCAGCCATAAAATATATAAAAGCGGTAGACTGAGTCATCATGACATCACCCACTGATTTGTAGGCTACCATTATGAGGCTCTGAGTTTGCCACAATCTTGTTTTTATGGACCCAGCACGTGCACATAATATGTAAATATTGTGCTTTTAGGCTCCTCTGCTGCCTCAAAGTAGCCAAAACAATCAATCAACGCAACTTTAAACTCTTCACGTGGACTTAAATACCCCTTTTCATCTCAAATTCTATCTTGCTGCCACAACTCTGTCCAACTTTCCTCCCCCTCCATTTCCTGCAGCCTTCATTTGCGTGACTTTTATGTCCTTCATAACTTGCTAAACTATCATACATATGTAAATAAACAGGCCAAAGGTTCAATCGTATGCATGGAACGTCAGATTTCCCCTCAGTGAGTGGTGACCTCTCTCTCACAGAGGGATGCATGCTGGGAAGGCAGTCCCGTGCCAGAGGAGAGAGCTAGTATCCCAGACAACGTATTATGCATATCTGATTGGCAAATCACCCACCAGTTAGTATTTGGCCAGAGAGAAAGAGAGAGAAGGGGAGAGGCATGTGGCAGGTTCACACATTCCATTCCTCTTGGAAAAATACAAAGCACTATGACCCCATAATAGATGTCAGAGAAAGACAGTGTTTATAGTGAAACCAAACAGACTGTCCACACTAAAACACATACACCTACATTCAGCAGAGTATTATTGTTCCTGACTCTGGCTCTTTTGACTTCAGTCTCTCAGGGGCAACCTGACTACTCAAGTAACTCTGCTGCATGTTTCTGTCGAAGCGGCTCTATTTTCAGCAAACTATTCATCTCTTTCTCATTACTGACCTCTTTTTCTGTCATGCTGGGTCAAATGCGGATGAGCCTACTTAGGTTTGGCAAAGATAAATGGATGTTATCTTGCTTGACCAGCAGGGGAGCTGTGCATCACTCACCCAGACTTTAAAATGAGATATCTCCCTCACATCATCCTCTCTTTAACACCAATCCAAAAAAAAGAAATATTCAGAAAATGGTATAATCCTGACTTACTCATTCACAATTCTATGTGAAGAAGACACAAAAGGATGCCGGATTTTTACATACACAGACATACACACAATTCCTGTCAGTATATTCATCTTAAAAAGGGGAGAAAAAAAGAACAGAAAAAACAAGTGCCATACTGTATCAAGACTTTGTATGCACTGACCCCAAATCAGTAGCCTGCAGCCACTTTTTTTCTGTTGCATACAAGCAAGCTACTCTCTCTCCCTCTCACATATACAGACGCTCCATTCTGCAAACACTGCGAACACATACCCAAGCATCAGATTCACACAATGCACTCACTGGAATGATAAAAATCTCCTGGCAGTAATCTTCAGAAAGAAAGGCTGTGACCGGCGTGCACATGTACCACTGTGTACATGAATGCAAAGACATGCGTGCATGCAAGCACACACACACACACACACACACACACAC
>JAOWBC010000115.1:8053140-8066731 GCA_028566105.1 Hypoplectrus providencianus
TGTTTCTGTCTTCCCTGCTCACACACACACACACACACACACACACACACACACACACACACACACACACACACACAGGTTATGACCACAAAGGTTCCAACTATGTGTGTGTGTGCATATTTTAATGTTTCTGAGGGCAGGAAGGGTCTCAGCTGAACTGAAATTTCTCATTTTTTCCTACTTATATCCCTCCATTACCAATTCCCCAAGGTATAACGTCAGGCTTTAATATCTCCAGCTGTCATCCACACTCCCTAGCTCCCTTCTCCCTACTTTTCTTCTGCTCAAATTTAAAGTTTGAGTGCTTTTATGTGGCGGTTCTTGCAGGGAATCACCGTTACCAGCCCAGCTCATGCACACCCTGACCTCTCTTTCCTTGCATTCCTTCAAAGCCCCAGCTTTCTTTTGAATGATGTCAGAAGAGGTCCATCCTGCTTAAGTGTCCTGAGCCTCAGTTTCCTCTGACCTCCGCAGAGAGGAAAAGAAGCGAACAGAGAACCTCCAAACGGGGACATATAATATGATACGTTAATATTAGTGTTCTATTAATCCGCCTCTGTTCGCTGCTTCCTCTCCACCCTCCCAGACTGGCCACACCCATCCGCTGGCCCCACCCACAGCCCTCCACATGCCAGCGGTCCCTGCAGTGTGTCCTCAGCACAGCCTGTGCCATCACGCTCAAGGATACGCTGTTGACAGCTACGGGTCACTGCAGTCCAGGCACAGGGTGGCACACACTCATGAATGATGCAGCACTCGCCGTCAGTCCTATACAGCTCTCTCACTAACACATGAGGGCACATAATCAGGCCTGATCATGGGCGACGCATGCACAATGACACAAAGGCGGGTAGTGAAGATGCAATTAAAGCAAATCCCAAAGGCCAATAAACAATGTAAGACAGCATAGTGAGGGATTCTGCCTGGAGGTGCTTTTAAACAAGGTATGAGCTGGAGCATACAGCCCCACTACGAGCTCCATTATACTGCATTTAGGTTTTGTGTTTTGGGACGAAACAAGACATTCAAAGACATCATCTCAAACATTTTATAGACTAAGCAATTAAAACAATTAGCAAATTAATCGATAATGAAAATAATGGTTAGTTGCAGCCCTAACACTGAAAGAGATAATTGAGTACAGTGTGCATTAAAGGGGTACTTTGGGTATTTAGTGTTGTACTTTACATCAAGTTAAGTCCATTGCAAGATTAGGAAGAAAGAGAATGAAATTTAGAAAATGCAGCCAAAGCCAAGAAGTCCTCCCTTTCGGTTCCTGCTATGCCACCAAAAATGCTGCATTCTACACTACCCACGATGCAACTTAAAAGATTTAGACATGCTTTCTCCATAAACTACCAAATCAAAAGGTTTTATTTGGTGGTGTATATTACAAAATTATGGACTCAAAGCCAACATAACACTGATGGTATAACAATGGTTATTTTATCATGGAAAGATGGAAAGATCTCTCCAGGGGCAGATCTTCTACAACTGTGCAGCTTGTGAAGAGTATGACGAGTAAAAATTGCAGACAATGACTTAAGTTGATATCAATACAAATGGAGTACTTAATTTGATATTTATTTTTTCCATACTTTCTAAATCATTCCAACCCATCATGTGAATGGAGGCATTCATGGAGTCTTCCACCACTCTCCCATCATTATGACAGTTACCTCACACACTGAACTGCAAACTCCATCAACCAAACCACACTCTAATTCATCCCACCACAGACTGTATGGGTAGCAGCTGCTGTGGTAAATGGCCAGTTGCACATTGCATCAAATCAAAGAATGCTTGCAGTGATTGTCTGCATTCATTCAACCATTGTGATTAACATTATTTCGGTCATTACCTTACAGGAACCCAACCACAAGTAAGCTCAAGTAAAATTGGTGGAGTGCTCTTTTCAGCAAAAGTACCAAACGACTGCCAAAAGGTAGATACTTGTTTTTTCTTCTGTGATCAGACAAAAGGATCTAATTAAAGACAGCACCTTGAGTTTTAAAAACAGTGATTCCCTTTTTATTCCCCACTATTTTCTGTCTTTTCATACGGACCCAAATGGTGTGAGAAGTTTCTCAAACACACACACATTATCTCGTAATTCAGGACACTGGTTGCTCATCAGCCGCGTCACTGTGTCACTTCAGCCTCCGCATTCTGTCACTCAGCAGTTGCTAATGGCCTGTATACAGCAGCAGCCTGTCTCCGCAGCACTCTATACAGCCTTGATAAAGTGCGGCGCCTTATACTGTATGGGGGGCTTAAAGAGAGCGAGAAAGAGAAGGGAGCGAGGTATTGTCGTCTTAAGCGCCAGCACAATAACCCCCCTTCCAGACACTGAGGTTTAGGCTTACCCACCTAGCATTCAACCCCCCTGGGAAGTGCATCAGGGGAGGGTGAAATGTGAGAGCCAGGGATGAAGGGAGAGTGGCGATAAAGGAGCAGGCTGACAACACCTCCCTCTGATACTAAGGCTAAAGAGGCGATATGAGAACGGTAATTGGTGAGCCAGTGAAGGTTTGATGTCGCACAAAAGGTTAGAGCTGAATGTGTCGGAGTGCGCATGCACAGGCACGTACACAACTCTATGTGTGTGTGTGTGTGTGTCAGTGTTTACGTGTATGTCAGTGATTAATTAGCTTGCAGGGACTCCCGTCTGTTTGTCGCCCTGGGTTTCCCTGTTCATTTGTACCACTGCATTAATAATGCCTGTCGCTGTAACGAAGCGGGGACGTTTTGCATTCAGAACTCGCCTCTTGCAATCCCTCTCAATCCTCATCATTCTCATGGTCATTATATCATCATCACAGTCATGGTCAATGTTATCTTCAAGCAAAAGTGTTTCCTGAAGTGACTTTTTCTCAATAGCAGCATCATAAATAATCTTTGAGTGTATCTGACAGACCGCTGAAGCCGTACAGCGTCATAAATCAGCCCCTTCACATAGTTAGAGTTGAGTAGATAATGCTAATATACTCGAATCAATGAATGCCTAAGTAACAAATTCTCCAAATCCTCAGAAATCTACTGACTCTACTAAGTCGATTTTTTTTTGTAGATTCAAACTTTCTCGTCAGGCTATCCACAGGACAGCAAAACCAAACTGCATTGCATATGGATTCAAGTGTCAACTGGGATAGCTGGATTAGGTATGACACTATTCCAGAAGCAAATTCCTGTCTAATGTGCAAAGCCCAAGGAAAGAGGCCTGAAACATTCAGCATAAAGTGTATTGTCAATACAGAGAGCCTAACTCACTTTTTTTCACTGCTATTTTCAAGATAACAAGCTAAAAGATGCTAACTGCACTTTGCAGTTTCTTCTACTTGTCAATTTTGCTGCCAACAGACACCCGTTTTTCAACCAAGACAGTTCCAGAGCCAGTTCAGAGCAGGAGCCAAATTTTAAACCAGTTCCCTGCGTTTCAACGGCCAAAGAACCAGAACTTGGGCAGAAAAACTGGTTCCAGAGGGGTAACAACTCTTTGCTGGTCTCAAACCATGAACATTTGTATCACTGGCTGGGGGTGGGACCAACAAGATCAAATTGATTAATACATGCTAGCATAGCGGGCTAACATTAGTGTCTTACATTCATTGTTAATAAGAATATAAAACACAGCCATAGCATTCAAGACAAGCAGCAAAAATGTGTTAATTGTAATTAATTGTAGTTAATTGTAGCCGTCTTGAAGCACGCTGTTGTTTTACCGGTCAACCTAGCGGAAGCAACGGCGTTGGGCAGAATATGGGCAGGATCCAAAATTTCTCAATCCCTTTCCCTTTTTTTGTTTTAATATGGGAAAATCATGTTATTCTTACATGCATAAAACATGTCTGCAGGGGGACTTTAAACTTTATTTTAATGTTACCAGAACACGCTATTACATTTTTGCCTGACTGGAAAGTAGAAATCGACTTCCCTCTGTATTTTAGCCATGCCCCGCAGAAAAACTAATCTTGCTTAATATCGGTATGTAACTAATGTAATTACATCATTTAATCCTATTTTTAACGCTCAGAAATTGACTCATTAATGGAGACTTTGGCTTCACTATCCGAGCCTCAAGGCTAGCATGGATGTCCATTATAGGAGGAGAAAATTTAAAAGGTCACAGAAGAGCAAAACTGCAGCAGATAATCAGGCGGATTGTTTGTCGCAGCTCTGGGTGAGATGTCATATAATGACATTTGCCGTTTTTGCACACCATACATAACTTCTTTCTAATTCATGAATTTTGTAAAGTGTGCATTTTACAGTTTTAAACATTATTCTTTATAGCGTTAATTGGCCGTAGCTTTTCTTACAATTACAGTCACAAAGGAAAGTAGATGTTACTCATCCATCTCTTTTTCATCAAGTTCAACAAGTTTTTCATCTTGATGCATTTATCCAGGCCAATAGCATATCATTCATCTGTCTTGATCTATTATTGCAACACTGGAAACCAAGAGAAATTCAAGCATCAATTCTGAAGGGATTCCTATTGTGTCAGAAAGCTAAAAATTACTGAGATAAAAATTCCAATTACAGAAGCATTAGAGTAGAGCAATACACACACAAAAGCACCTCTAATTCCCATTCTGCACAACTTATTTATCTGCTGCACAGCCACCAAAACTCTGTACCTCAAGCTTTATTATAATGAAGGGTGTGTGTGTGTGTGTGTGTGTGTGTGTGTGTGTGTGTCTGTGTGTGTGTACACAAGTCAGTCACATCAATCAATTCAAAGACTGTGTGTAGAGTAAGTGAGTGGAAGCAGAAAAAGCATGTGCCTGAAGGTTTAAAGGTGAAAACAATGTTACAGGAAGTGTTAAAGCTTATCACACTTTCCCTCTGGAATTATCTCTAAGTGTCTGTGAATCGGGCTAAACAATGTATGGTAAGCATGAGTTCTACTTATTCATAAAGATAGTCTATTGGAAATGAAAATGGGGAAGGCTTCTGTTGTGCACTATGTAAATGAAATACTTGACAAATGAAAAGTAATGAAATTTGAGGTAGTGTGTGCTTGTTGCAAAATTATTGGAATTTTCTAAGTTGGAAACTTTCCATGGGAATTAACTGGAATTTCTGCCAAAAAACTGTGAATGTTAAGGTTGGCCCTGAACAGGAAACATAATTATAGTTGGCCAAAAATATATTTCAGCTCAATCTGCACCACACTTTTGACACCCGGACACAAGACTGTTACAACAACACATTTGATTCTGGGGACTTTACTTGCAATTAACAAATTGAAATGTATCCATACAGTAGACAGCTAGCTGATGAATCAGATAATTAATAAGCTATAGCTAGCATCATTTCATTGACTATCTATGATGCTATCTTATCATGCTGCAACCGACCTCAAACGTGATGCTTTTGCAGTATTTCCAAAATTCTGCAGCCTAACTTTGTATGAAAATCTCTGTATATTTTCTAGCCCTTTTAAACCCTAATTCTCATCCATTCTATCCAAGTAATTGTGGATCATCATATCTTGAGATATGAATTCATGATGATATGATTCCATTGAAGTATGACAAATTATATTAATTTCCAGCACTATGTGTGAAAAGTCTACCTATGTGCTGGTATTTACACATTTATTTCCAGAAATGCACACTTATTGAATTATGAGAAAACAACAGCGTACCTGCAAACATACATTGAACTGTTTGCTGTGTCTAGAAAAGATGGCATGTCAACCTTTGTTTTCCCCTGCGAACAGATGTGACTTTATGTTCTGTGTACGCACCGAGCATGTGCTACCAATCAACGAGGAGACAGATTCCTGAGTGGAGAAAGGCAGATTTAAGTAGGCGGCAGCAGCATTTTCATAGATGCGGTACAAGAATAGCAGTGCAGTGAGCAAGAGACAGGGTGAATATCAGAGCAGTGTACTGTACTATAATATCATCAGGAGCGTGTGTGTGATTGGTGGGATGACTATTCTCCTGGGCGGACCGAAAACTGCAGGCCGCTTGAGGCTCCTGTCTGAACTTGTTTTGCTCATAAACAAGGATATGAAAGTGAAGTATTTGTGCCATTTGATATCACAAACACAACAAAGCTGGCACACTTTTTTTTTTTTTACTGCTGGAGACTTGAGTGAGTTTAATCAGCTGGCCTTATTGAACTTGAATCACTGTAAATAACTCTAAACAACAACTGAAACAACGCACCTAGTTGTGTGCGGCTTGCCAACACTCTTGGCCCAGCTGATTCCAGAGTCTCATCCATCATAATGCATTATGCATGATGCCAGGAAACTGTCTTTACATGAGCAGCGTGTGGTGACAATGACATAATTTGTATCGCTGATTGAAATTATTAGTCGCTAATCCACAATGAAAGACGGTCAAAGCACTTCCAGTTTCCAAGTATTCCCTGAGGGCAGACCTCAGACACACTGATAAGCACATTGTTGTTATTATTTGTACTTAACCTCTAATGCCATTCATTATCAGAGGCTGTGAAGGGCTCTCGTAGCTTAGCTAAATCTGGCAACGAGCCACTAGGATGTTGCGGGGATCCGAGTTGTTCCGGGACGCTTTATATTAAAAGGCTGCCATGTTGTGACATTCCTTTGATGCTGAAAAGTAATAAGCAGATTCATACAAGGGGAGAGCACAAGCAATAATAAAAGGTACACAGAAGCTGTTATTATTTCTAGTCCAGCCATTCCATAAAGTATTAAAAATGCATCTGATAGGCAGCAGTTGCCTTGGGGTAATTGAGAGGGAAGTTGTCCATGAAGACAGCAGCTACAGAGTCAGTTGTTCTTTAATCCCACAGAAGGATAGGCCACAAAGTAATCAGACCCCAGATCTGTGGTTAAAGCTACAATCAGTCCGGTTCAGAGTAGAGAGAAAGGAGGGAGAGACAGAGAGGAAGGCTTTCACACAGCAGAGTGAAGGGGGGGGAATTAAAGGGCCGCTCTCTCCAGATGATGCACAGGGACAGGACGAATGAATGAATGAGATTGTGATGTTGTTGCACATTCCCCTGGCCCCACGTGCTCACTTTTCTCTTTCTTCTCCTTCTCCCCCTCTCCCTCCTTTCCTCTCCTTTTGTTTTGTTTAAAATTTAACAAGGTCTGGAACAGTGGAGGGCTGAAGCGGGCATCCGGGGTGTTTTGGCTCAGCTTCATGTCACATGCAGGGGCCATGTGAACACAGTGGCACTGAGAGAGAGTGGAGGGGGGGCAGTGAGAGAGAGAGAGAGAGAGAGAGAGAGAGAGAGAGAGAGAGAGGGATAGTGAGAAAAAAAAAAAAGAACTAAAGAGGGGAAGTCTTTAACCAGAGGGACTGGGAAGCAGTGAAAGCTAGAAAAGAACTGGGTGGTAGCAGAGTGCGAGTTCATAAAACGACTGTATTTATGAGAAAGACACCACAAACAAAAAAGGAACTGAATTAAGAGTCAGACTGGCTGAAATAATGAGCCAAGAGAAAGAGTAAAATAAAATGCATGGAGGTACATGAGGAGAGACAGTGAGGAGGTAACTTCTGGTGCAGCAGGTGACAGCTCCACTTTTTTCCGGGCTCTGGGTGATTATCAAACTGCTGCAGCTAAAAGCAAGAGATGAGCAAATCAGCATGTTAATGATTGAGACTGGCTGCACGTGAAGTAATGACTAACAACTGGACTTTTAGTTTCACAAATCTCTGCCTTAGGTACATCTGACAACTGTAGATTAGTTACTTAGGACTAAATGTTTTCATGTTGTGTGTTGTGATAGACTAGTAACAGTAGTAACTAGTAACAATATATCAAGCGATAATTAATGTAACAATTTGACCCCAACAATAAAAAGCTCCTTCCAAATAAAACCATCTGTAGTATTTGTACTTAAATCATATTATGTTTAGGAAAATGCCCTTTTGAATTGTTGTTAGATAATATTACTTACCTAAATTATTAACTGATTCATAAGCAAAAATAATTTTTTACATTTACATTTTTTTATTTTAATTTTCGCATCAATCATATACAGAGCAACATCAGCATTGTCCTCTTCTGAGTCTTGTTCACTACTCAAGTGCTCACAATGTTCACAAGCTCGTAGAAAAATATGATTTTTTCAGGTCTTTTTATTCCAATAATACAGCTAGATATACAGCTGGAGATTTGTGAATATTTCAATACAATAATTCATTTAGTCAACATACTATCGTGATAAATACCAACATCGAGATCGTGATGCAAAATTACATTGTCTGTTTTGATAAGAACAAGCACTGCGGCTATTCTCGATATGACAATTAATATCACTTAAACAATATAAAAATGCTTTTGGAATTTATGTTTCTACAATTTTTCTTTTGCAATGCAGAACAACAGCATCCAAACTGCGTTACTGCAGAGTTGTTGGATCAGACTTTACGCTCTGGTCCTTGCAGGTAGGAGCAACGCTGGAGCAAACCATAAAGGTGCTGCCTGCCTACACTGGGTATGGCGCATACAAAAGTAGGCTATACCATCTTTTTATTTTATATAGACAATTTATTGACTGATTACCGGAAAACATGCCATATTGTGAAAGATATCGTTTTTGAGTTATGAAATCATAATATAAGGATAGAATATTTTGGCCGTATCGCCCATCACTAGCACAAAGATATGATTTATTTCTGCAGTGCATCAGGGCACACAGACGTACCCAATAAACATGGTGCAAGATTACGCAGAGAAGGCGGATGAGCTGTGGCTGTTCAGATCAAATATGGTACCTACGTGTTAACCATGCAGTAACGTATAACTGTATATCTACATCTATGGGGGGTGTGGCTTCTGTTTGCTTTCTAAGCCTCTCTCTAAAAAGACACACTTGCCAATGAGGAAGTACCATTCTTCTGCTTCAGCGTTTTTGGAGGGAGATGAACTTTAAACTAGGTCACTTCATATCAACACCCTGCCCCTCATTAGAGCAGAGTCCATAGAAACGAGCTCAGCTCCACCCAAACACACCTTATCTAGCTGTGTCCAGATGACACAAACAAAGATTCGGGGACAGTTTGGTAACACTCAATTCCTTTCGCACAATATGTTATTGGAAAACACTCCATCTACTCAGCCTTTTGTTTCTGCAGTGCAGGAAGGTGGCTCTGTCAAAACAAAACCTCAGCTCCCCCAAAACCGATCCTTTTGCCGCTCCTAAAGGTCTTTTAAAGAAATTGAAATTCTAATAAATTGGAATTTTAAACACAATGCAAAACAACCTCTCTGGAGACTTGAGCTTTGTAAAACAAATCAGTGAAGGCACCAGTGGAGCGACGGTATTTAAAAACCTCCCATCTAGGAATTGACACAGTTCTGTCCTGTACACTAGCAGGCGAGCAGGCCGAGTGTTCCCTAATCGGAATTTTTTGGGCCTCTTTAATGCTGAGGGTTGCAGATGTTGTCTGGTATTAGGCTGTGCTGCTGCTGATCAAAGCTGTGGAGAGTGAGCCCCTGCTGGCCCGCCTTTAATCCCCCCCCCCCTCCATGCATGTGGTCGGGGCAGGGACTGGAGCTCAGTTTGGGGACAGTCGGCCTACTCCATGACCCCACTGGAGGGGGAACCTTTTCACTGCCTTTGCTCGTGAGCAACACCAGCAGCAACCCTCCGAGGTCTGTGGGGAGCATTCGGCAAGGGCAGTTTGACGGACAACCAAAGGCTTGGCTGCTCCCATAAGGCAGGCCACTGCCCTTCCCCGCCCCCTTTCCCAATTCCCTATCGCAGAGTGAGCCGGCAGGCAGGCAGACAGGACTGACATATCAGCATGACATTGTTCAGCCTAGATTTAGCTGCTCACTACAAAGAAATGAGAATTTCAATTGTCCTTTCTTTTCTCTTAATTTCCACAGGGGGCATGAACTAAACGCAACTATGCTCCGAAACACGCACACTCACACACAGAGAAGACACATCCAGTAGAAATAATGACCTAAGCTGTTAGTTTTTGCCTTTTATTAATATTTTTTAGAGACAATTATGAGAGTGACCAGTCATTCTTGGAGTGAAAAGCAATAAGCCGGGGAGAGATAAAGAGATATGGGAAGATAAATGGAAACTGTCAGATGGTGTGAGGGAGGAGGAGATGCGAGGAAAGATAGCGAGAGGAGAGGGAGGGGGATCGATCATGAGAGAAATTGAGAGAGGGAGGAAGATTCGGTGCGAGAGGAAGGAGAGGAGGGTGGGAGGATGTCAGCCAAGAAGGCAATCTATATTAGACAGAAAACAGTTCCCCTGGTTTTAACTGCTACAAGCTGACACCACCACCATCCTCTCCATGTCTGCCTCAGTAGACACACACGTGTGAATCCTCGGAGACACACACACATCCAGCTCCACGCTGAGGCCGTATGACCACATTTCATTTGAGACCACGTGGGGCTCGCACGTGAAGAGACGTGAAATACATAAATCTATTCTGTGATTGCTCTCTTTTCATCTTGGGCGCACACATACTTTAGTGAACTCAAAAAGAAAAAAAAAAAAAAAAAAAACTCACCGACACATGCATATTGGATTTGAGCTCTGGAACGTGTGAAATCTGATTACACAATTACATAATGACTCAGCAATAGGCCATTTAGAAAGACCATTAGCTGTCAGGCGGGGACATGGATGTGAGAACGGATGAGGCAGCCTAGTGCCTCACTTCTGCAAAGTCCTCCCAAGAGTACATGAGCGCATACATGGACATGCTGCACGTTGGGTCAGCTGGGCTTCGTTCTTTAGATTTGAATGAAACCGACACCTCAATATTGCAATTCACAAATCTCTGGGGACAGGCAACACATCATTTGAATGGCAAAATTCATTCAAAAACAAGCCACTAGGAGGGATCCCCATATTGCGACCAGGACAACCAGTGACCCATCATAATAACCAAAAAACAAAACAATAACAAAATGTGTGCAGACTGTTCTCCTTCTGCCTTTAAAAATGTTTTCATAGAGATGTGAGCGTGTGTGTGAGTGTGGGAGCAATCTGGCGTGCTGACTGTACGACGACAGCATCGTGGCACAGACAAGACAAGAAGAGTGAGTGGTTCTCCGCTTAATAGCCGCCACAGCCTGCTGGAGAAAGTTGGGAGCTTCATTAAGCCTTTAAACCCTGCAGAGTCCTTTAAGTCATCACGTCAGCAGCCGCTGCCTCCTCAGAGAGGGCCCGAGGTAAGAGAGGAAAGATACGGTCCTGAATTTAGATTCCTGGAAGCTTTTAGGGTAATTGAACTATTCATTGTCTGTCTTAATGTTAACATCTAGTGCCTACCTGGAATACAGACATTATATCAATAGAGCTCATGCTGTTTCTATTACGAAGGCTTTTCTCTGGTTGTACATTTTGCTTTATTGCTCCTCATACTGAATAAACCATTTAATTGACTGACAATTTAAAGCCACAAATGTATGAAAGCAAAATGTTCACTGCAATTTTCTATTTCTATGATGTCATTTGACAATACAGATATCGTTTCTATTTTATTTTCAAATTCCATTGATAGTCCTGGGTGCGTTTATTGAGTATGTCTGCTAAAAATCAACATAGCCCATATACAGAAACTGCCTTCAAACATTCTGTCAGGGCCTCTGTAAGATCACAACTATGAATAAAAGTTTGGACCCATCTTTTCCTCAACGTTTAAGGTAGGAAGTGCAGCTACAGTTGTGCCACAGTCATTCCCTGCACTGCTGGGCAGAAATACCAAGAACATGGATTATGGATGTATACAGAAGTAGATGCTGCATCACCACTCAGCCTTGCAACCATTGTCCTAGTGGCCACTTCTGGTATTGCAACAAAATATCCACCTGTGGCCCAATTAAACCTTTACCTATCAGCCTCCAAGGTAAAAGAGATGCATGTAAAACCTTGGGCAGCAAACAACAGATTCTATATAAGGTTCTATATATTTTTTCATAAAACATCCACGGTGCAGATGTAAAAGATCCCAGAAATACTGATCAAAAAAGATTATACATTTAATTACTGAGTATTTTCGAGACTGGGACTTAAAGAGAAAGGACGTACATTGGAGGGTTTCAGACAGAGGCTGAAAACAGGTCTGCTCAGTCAGACAGTATGAGAAAAATGCAAAACATTTTTTGAACATTTAAGCATGTAAACATGTTATTGTCGAAACCCAAAATGCAAATTTGAACCTAAAATGACCCTTAAAAGGATGATTTTTTCTTCTAAGTCTCTATATGGCTCTTTAAAAAGGATAATAATCTGTCACTTAAAGATGCTGTAGAGTTAAGCAGGTAAGACAGAAATGCAGAATCTTTGTAATGTCAGCTTAAGAGCTGAAGCTTGGTCCCAAAGCAATAAAAAAGTATATTATTATTTGAATGTTCTTAATAAGCAGCTCAATAACAGTGAGGCAATAAGCATGAAATCCCAATTTGTTTTGAGAATTATTGCAGGGAAAACTTTATATTAAAAAGAGTTAATGAAAAATGGTGCACTATATATGTTATTTTGAGAAACTGAGGAGGAATTTCCATTACTAATCGTGATCACAGCATTTGTGAAATTACTACTTTTACCAAATTACAACCATTAATGTGCAAAGCTATAAAAATGTGTACCCAGGCCAATTTGACACTTTTATTTTGTTAAAGCAGGGCCATTATGTACAACATTCCATTAGATATCTGCTTTTATTAGTTCTGCATGAGCGGCTCTACCTGCCAAGTTCACCTTGCTGGCAGATACCGAAAACAACATGGGAATTACCTGACTGAAAATTGGGTGCAGCATGTTGAAACTGTTATCAACCCTGACTTTGTTTCACAGGAGCTTGAGCTATAAACTTGAGTGGAGCTGAAAAGGAATTAATACCTTGACACTTTCCAGGCCAGTTTACGCCAATGGCCATTAATTTCCCCTCATAAAACAGGCCGAATCTTAACACAGCTTTAGATTTACACTGAACACACATTAAACTGCTTTTAAAAAGCATACATATCAACTTTAATAGCTTAAAGAAGAAAGCTCACAAAAAAGCAGTGCAGTGCACGGATGAGAGTGTTTGCAAAGCTGAGGAGGCTAATGAATCTAAATTATTTAGTGTGCTGCTTTGGTTTGGTAGAGAACTCTGGGTCCTCTGCCTCTAGGGAACCCCTGTGCCACAGTGTGTTAGGGTTCAGTATGCCATTTCCTTTTCCTGACACACACACACCAGCTCGGGGTTAGGGAACAGAGCCATCCAAGCAGGGGGGCAGCTTCATTACTAGAGGGCTGAGGATCTCCTGTCCACAGAGCAGACGCCCCATTAACCTGTGCCCCACACTTCTACCTGAATAGGCAATTAAATCAAGGCTATGATTCAAGTGTACAAAAATCAGTTAAAACAGGCTCTCTGGAGGAAGTGTACTTTTATTTGGAGCTATGGCATTTTGGGCCTCTCAGCAACAGAATGTGAATGTATTGATTATGTTATTTTTTTTACTCTTTTTTTCCCTTGTACTCAAAGTCTAATAAAGCTGGCTAGGCATTACAAGAGGCTCCTGTGTGGGCAGCTCTGAAAGGATCACTCGTCAGCTTGCCAAAGAGGACAGCGGCCCTTTGATCTAGGCAGCCTTCTGTACATGTGTGTGT
>JAOWBC010000115.1:8066831-8104975 GCA_028566105.1 Hypoplectrus providencianus
ATGTGTGTGTGTGTGTGTTTGTGTGTCTCACAGGGCAAAGTGAGTTCTCTCATCTGGCCACTGCAGAGTCTGTGCACTCAAACCATGACCTGAACCCTTCAAAGTCAAACTGGCCTCTGCATTGTCCGAAAGATCCGGTGAAATGCACCATGGCAACTATTCGACTTAACAGCCTCTTCCCATCGTCCTCCCGCTGCCTCAATCAAGCAGAGTGCCGAGCACCTCATCTGTCAATATTATTAAAGAAACAGCGCAGTTTAGCTGCTCATACTGAGGTTATAAATAGATTTTAAATTGCACAGTGCTCTTATTGAGCAGCTGGACAATAAAACAGAGTTTAGATACTGGACTTCCTGTATCAAAGGCCATTTTGCATGCACAGGCATGCAGACAAAAAGGCCTTTAGTGTGACTGAGGTCTACAGTTGTGGCAGCTGCGCCTGAGAGTCAGCCAGCAAGTCAGCTGAGACTGGCCCTATCTCCACTATCTAAGGCAAGACAACCATTCAAAGTCAGCTCAACATGTGTCAGCTCGGTATCCCCTCGTACACCCCCCCCAAGCCCCCCCTCACTCCACTTCCTCCTCAGCAGACGTGCCTGACATTCTAGACGAGCCAGCGTACATTCCTCACATGCTTCCATGCTGTAAGGAAAGGGCGGAAGAGCAGGCCAGACATGTCACAAGTCACATTTCTCTCTGCATTGCATGCATCTGTGTTAGTGCATCAAAGTGCTCTTCTGTGTCCGGACTGATTGAGCAGTGGGCCTTTTGTGCACACTGTGGCCTGCGTCGTGCCATTGGCTGTGAGGGGGGCTGGAGAGAGTGAGCTCAGGTGACCACAGTTAAGCTGTCTCACATGGGATGTGGAGGCGTTGCCCTCAGAGGGGCATCAGGGCTACTTTTGCCCGCCTTTAGCGGCTGCTGCTGCTGCAGGTTGAGCTCAGCTGACTGCACAGCCTCGTGTACGATTCGCTTGTGTGCATTCCCCTACATGCACATCCATCCACATGAGCCCCAGTGTGCATACAGCCTGCCATATGATGCTATCTAAATGAAATCATTCTACCTCAAGCAAGCCAGTATTCAAGAGCACAATAGGTCATGAAGCACATGTGACTGTAAACGTGAACAGCAGCACATGCGGCCATTTTCGGCTTTGTATTGAGTGACCTCTGGTTCAACAGCCTCTCGGGACAGGAAGCTAGAGAGCGTTAATGCCTCTCTTTTCCATACTTTAGACCCAGCAAACAAGTTTCCCCTCAACTGTCCTCTCCAGACACTCAGCCCCCCCCCCCTTCCCAATTTCATTTCCCTCAGCAGCAACAGCAATAGCAGCAGTGGTAGAGGCAGTGGCGTGGTAAAGAAAAGGGCTTCCTGAGCTTTGGAGGAGCATGTTAACCCAGCTTGGCAGGCAGTTAGTTAGTGTGACAGTAGCCGCTCTGGATGCCAATAGGACAGGCACTGTGCAGCATCTCAATGACCAGAATTCACTGGGTACACAGAGAGGGTTTATGGTCCTCCCAGCCATACCACTCCCACCCCTACTCTCCATCCAACCACAAAGGCATTCAGCCTTTTCATTAGGATGATAATGGGGCAAAAGCCGGAAAGGGCCCCATGTCTGAGCACCATAAGTTGTGGTGATGGCTTTGTGGCGATGTCATGCGTGTCCATGGGAGCACAGTGTGCTGCTACGGTCCGATAAAGACAGTCCAGAACAAAAAAAAAAAAAAAAAAAAAGAGACCTGAAAATTTAAAGGAAGTCCATGAGGCAAGGTCAGTCTGGCAGGCCTATAGCCTGTGGACCATGACCTCACTCTGACCCAATCATGGCACCACGCAGTTACACCTGAACATGGTAAAACATCATCAGGAAGCACATTAGGCTAACAGACTTTCAATAATCCTCTAAATTGCTGCGGCAGTTATCAGCAAAGGTCCTGCGCTGCACTCACCTTGCCTGACAGCACTCACAATGTGTGACAACAATATCACGCTTATGTGGGCATTTTCTTTTCAGTCCTGTAGAATTTAAGGCATGAGGACTCTGAGCTAATGCCATTAACTGTGCACACCCACAGCTTGGTCAGTGTTCAAATTAGAAACATGCTCTACTCTCCTGTGAAAATGATATTCTGTAAGAAAATAAACTGTTGCTTTGCTCTCTTGGTACAGTGTCACAGTGTGCACCTGCATGTTTGCACCTGCCTCTCTGTGATACAGGTTACCAACCTGTTACAAACACTAAGGGTCTGCAGCCCAAACTACGTAGTGTGCATCAGAGAAGGCCTCAACAAGTACAACAATGTGCGGAAACCTAATTGTGAGAGAATGGGATTAAATCTGAAAGCATCATTTCACATACCTGCATAGAAACGTAACAAGGAGCCAATTTCCGTGTTCAGCCCTTCCTCTTGAACTCTCCACGGGTCCTTAAATCCAAGCTTAAAGAGAAAGTCATTCTGGATCTGCAGAGGCCTCTCATCTGGGCTAAGCCTCCTGACAGCCTCACCATGCAGCTGAACATACAGCGTGGGGCTGGAGTCGCAGGAATCTCCATTATGGTCTGCTGTCAGCCCTGATTTTACAGCACCTCGGCCACACTCGGGATCTTGGATATCAGGTGCATTACCTGTAGAACAGGCTCTTGACAATGAGCCGGCACTACTGCTGGGTGGCAGGCTGCCCAGACTGTGTGGGTTGAGTCTGCTATCTGGTCCCATATTGTTTGTCATGTCGTTTAAATGTCCTATGTTGCACTGTTTGTAGTTGGCAGTGACAGCGCTGATTCCATTGGTGTGATGCTGTGAGATGGGGTCCATGCTTGTGCTCGACGCAGGACAGTCAAGGTCCAGTTCGTCCGAGGAGCTGCCATACAAGTCGTGGCCCTCTGTGGCACTGTCAAACGAGGGGCTGAGGATGGACGCCTCGGTGCCCAGGACCATGTCGTCGCTGAGGGAGTCCCTGTGCTCGCTGAGCCGGGCCCCAGAGCTCAGGTCATCGAATGCACTGCTCTCCACATCTGAGCCTGAATTTAATCCATAGCTGTCCAAACAGTTCCTGTGCTCCGAGTCGTCATCGTTGGGGGTATCCATGTTAGAGTTAGAATTTAAATCTGACAGCGAACAGGCTATGTTGTCCTGTGACTCTGATTCTGGGCTGAAAAGTTTTCCATCAACGTCCTGTTGCTTTTGCCTCTCATCTGCATTCTCCATGAGCAGCAGCCTCAGCCTGTCACTCGGATGGCCCCTAAATTCTGGAGCTTCCAGGGGAGCCAGGTGGTTGCATTTTAGACTCGAGTCTTCATTCACCTTGCAGGGGTTATCATT
Source organism: Hypoplectrus providencianus (assembly GCA_028566105.1). Taxonomy (NCBI): domain Eukaryota; kingdom Metazoa; phylum Chordata; class Actinopteri; order Perciformes; family Serranidae; genus Hypoplectrus; species Hypoplectrus providencianus. The sequence goes on from JAOWBC010000115.1 coordinate 8,070,161, forward strand.
ATATTCATACTTCACATTGCAGTTGCCATTTTGGTCAGTCTTGGGGTTATCTTTACAAAAAATGCGCATGACAGAGCTCGACTTACTGCAGAGTTTACTCAGACGGAGCGCCACCTCGCCGGCTGTGGTGTCCATAGTGCAAAGAACCGGCCTGGGATATGAGGGCGTCAGTCTGTCGTGGACATGTATGGAGCCCCGGTGGAGATCTGCTCTCACCCACTCGCGATCTGCGGGCTGCAGCTGCATGTTCTGTCGGTGCTTCAGCAGAGTCTTCCGATCCAGGCTCCGGGTATGTAAAGACGCAGAGGACAGGGCCGAGTTCATCTTGGCGCCGCAGGCGGCGGTGACAGCTGAGGTGGCGGTGGCTGCAGCTGCGGCGGCGGAGAGGTTCCTCTTCAAGCGCCTCCGTCTCAACAGGAGAGAGCTGGAGTTGCTGGACGAGCCCCGGCCATTAGACGCCACAGTCCGGTTTGACGCACTAGAAGAGGCGGAATGAGAGAGGCTATTCCCGTTCTTTGCCTCTACGCGGGAGGGTGCCAAATGTCCACCGCCATCATCCGCTGGAGTCCCCCGGGCGACAGACAGTCCGCTGGGCTTCTTCATTAACTTGGTCGCGCCTCCATCCGACGCACCATCCTCAGCGACAGCCTGCACACTTTCCATCTCTGCCAATGAAAAGTCCCCCACTCTAAAATAAATAACGGTGCGCACTTGGTTACACCTACAACCTCTACATTTAAAAGCCGTAAAAGCGTGCCCACCGTGGTAAATGTCCGCCAACTGGGCGGTGTTGCTGACTTATTCCACTAGTAGTCATTCACTTCTCGCCTTGCTTTCCCTGTCGGAGTCTCCTCCGTTGCTCCGAAAAAAACATTTTACCGATTAAATTCGCTGGGAAGAGGCTGGGCGCGCGGGGACAGATCAGGGCGGAGACGTGACTGTGCGTCCCATTTGGACCAAAATACAGTGCTAGAATATGAAATGAACGTCGGCCGACCTCCTACGCAAATACTGGCTGATATATATTCATGAGGAGGACACAAGATGGGGTCGCTAACAACAACGCAGGGGATTGTGGGAAGTGTATTGCGCCCGCTGTCACCGCCGCACGGGGAGAAAGAACACCACGACTACATTTCCCATGAAGCTTTTCTTCACTTTCAGTCAAGTGAGGCGGTGAACAGATGATAGGCGTAAACATAGCTCGTATAAAACGTTTGGTGTGCAGAGACTTAAGTAGTACGTCCTCTTATCTGCTGCAGCTTTATCTTTAGTCGCTACCTGTATGGCAACAGTGTAAAAAACTACTATCTTACCCACAAGTGCACACGCAGCCGAAACTTATCAGCTGTCAACTGTTGAATATGACATGTTTAGCCCACGAGGGCTCCGCTGCACACACCAAGTTGCACACAATGTGCCGTTTTCTCCCTTTAATCAAATTCTGATGCATCGCAATGTGAAGCTGCGCTGTAGGTCTATTTATTTTAGACTAGTGGTGACGAGGCAAATAACTTCAGCACCATCTCATCAGGACGCCATTTCACAAGGCCATACAGTCCGGCTCGGTCCACATTATTCTATTGTGTTTCTCGCCATCTAGTGGAGAAGGAGAAAACCGCAAAGCTTGACCCAATATGTGTTTTGTTTTCTCTGCTTCTGTCGAGGACGATGCGACCCTGAGCAAGAGGAAAGCCGGTGCTTTCAGTTTTTTCAGGTCACCCTTTTTCTAATTTTGTTCAAGCCGGAGGGCAATTACTATTATTAGTCTTGCAAATCCAAATATAGGCCAATTGTTGTCTAATGCACATAAGGTTTGCATGCAAAGTCAACTTACAGAACATTTGTACGCTGACTTTGTGGTGCAGCTTTTGCAAAGATCTTATAATAGAAGGAAAGTTCAAACAAAAATCCAAAATACATCTTTTACCTCATACCTGTGGTGCTACTTATCAGTTTTGACAGGGTTGGAGATATTGGCTGCAGATGTCTGATTATAATGGGAACAATGCAACTAGTTGACACTTTGCCTGTGGTCGAAAAACTCAGCAGTAATGTCTCCTTCCTGATATCATAATCATGTTACATTAGATAATCTACACTTTTTTTTGAGGAACTACAGTTACTAGACAAAGAAACCGCTCACAATAATTTTCTTGTGCCAGTTTTCTCCAGCATTATTTTAGAATAATATTCAAAAAGCAGGGTCAGATAGCACAGGTGAGTATCTCTGCTCTCACCATCAAGAGTATTAAGGGCCTTACAAGATATGAGGAAAGCAGAAAATAAAGTACTGAATATTAATAGGGTAAAAGGGAAATTTATGAAGCAAGCCATATTGCAAATGCTGTAATTAAAAAACAAAACAAAACAATAAGCTTTGATGCAGGTGTGTGTAAATTGGTGCAAATAGTGCAAGAGTTCCTCTATGACAGGCTTAAAGGGTTACCCCACCGAAATGATAACGTCTATATCAGTTATTCACCCTGTGTTACCTTGATTTCTTTAGTTTTTTTTCTTGTGTGCCTCCACAATGAACAGAGAATCAGATAATATAGTAAATATTGATCTGAATTAGATGGATGACATGCTTACTAACAGCAAAAATATTTCAAACTCATGGTCCCATTCATCCAGTCATATACCCAGTACTTCATAAACACGTGCCATGCATTTTTCAGTTAAACTTTATGATTTAAATCATTTCTGCATCAGAGTTGATGCAGAACTTTAACATGGTTTTGCTGTTAAATGTGACTCCCATTTACATTTTCCTCTAAGAAATCAGGGTAACAGAGTCAGTATTTGAAAGACAAATGATCATTTAAGGGGGCTGGAATATGGCTTTAACATAAGCAGAACTGGGGTGATTAAAAAAAAAGAAGAAAGAAAATTCAAACAATGTAAATGCATTCAGAAATGGAATTTAATTGGCATGATGTATCCTTTACATGGTATTCTGTATTTCAAAAATGAAAAAAAAAAAAGAGGAACACTTTCAAATTCGTTCAGTTGTTCCACCAACATGTAAAAGGAAACAGATTATTGCTGAATTCATGTTCCTTGATTCCAGCAAAATGGAAAACCTCATGCTCGGCCCATTGGCTCAGGTTTGTATTTTTTTTTTTTTTTTAGAGCTGAAATGAGAACTGGAGCATATTTGTTGTGAATTCATTCCTATTTATGCTCTGTTTTACTGAACCTATGGATGGGAAATCTCAAATAATGGCATGATGCTGGAATCATATAGAAGCTGGTTCTAACACAAGAACACCTCATGTTTCAAAGTCTCTGAGATTAGATGACCCAATGGAATTTGATTTTAAAAAAGGAGCACTGACATTAGAATGACCTGTGTCCTGATTCTGAGGATAAACTGCTCCAAACTCTAACAAAACCCCTAGTATTTCACATAAAAACAATAAAGTGCAAAACATTTTTCTACGACCTTGGTTCCCAGGAGTTATTGGGTCATCTATCTGTCGCTGATCGAGACCTTGAAAACGAGAAGGAACACATCTTCCTTTGCAGACAGATGCATTAAAGTAGGCGGCCTACAGCCTTTTGCCTCTACTACTTTTCTTCATCTGACAAATTTCATATTGCAACTTTAAAAGTAATACAGTAAAAAATAATAAAAATATTCTGTGTACATAAAGCTTATGAGCGTTGGAATACTGGTGTAGGATCAGTGATCAGGTAACAAGACCGATAAAGTGAAGAGACAAAATGGTCACAGATCAGATATCCAACAATATTTTACACACTTGGGCCCTGACCGTAAAACAGTGACCACTGTAAAGCCAAACTCTTAACAGTGCAAAGAATTTCAGCAATAAAAATTTAAAAATCCTGACTCAATTAATCCACTAATACCTGTACTTGTGTTTCAAAATTGAGAGTGCATCGTTGTGTTCAATTGTAGATTTGAGACTCAGTCAAACCTTGGTACGCTGTTAAAGAGGCAGATGTTTTTGGGTGGCTCAGTCGAGAAAAATGCAGAAAAAGTCCTCCTGAATAAAGCCTTCCTAAAGTAAAGTATAAAAGAAAATTAAAACCCTGAAGTGAGGCGTCGTGTATGAACACAGTAAAAAAAAAAAATGGCGGGGAGTACCCCCTTAGTCTAACCTTTTCTCTACAGACAACAGATATTGCTTGGTCAAAAGCTTATAGTGAGATGAGTAGAAAAGTAAAGTGTATAATACAATGCACATTATGAGCAAAGATCACTGCTGCAAACACAAACATGTAAGGGGCGATGAAGTGCTGAGCAAGCTCTCTATATTTCATTTAAAGAGCTGGGACGTGTAAAAACGTGTAAATTAATCATTTATGATCCAAGTGCCTCTATCAAAAACAATTAAAAACTGACAAAATAATAGAAAACAGATAACTGTTACACACACTGGAACCAGAGTATATCTGCCAGCTGCAATTTTTACATTAAAATTCATAAGATTGTGACATGAATGGTCAAGCATGGATCTTCTTTAAACTTCTTGTCCTTAATATAAACAAAATGTACATTTGGAGAGAGTGCGAGCTTTGCCCGAAACTCTCGGATTCACAGTTAGCAATTAGATGTCAACATTGTCGGTACAGTGAGAATTGCACGTATGAGAGAAGAAACAGAAGTCAGGACTACGGAGTAATGACACAAAGGGGACTCTAGGGGGTGCTCTAGCCTAGGAAAAGCAGAAGAAAAAAAATATTGCACATGATTCTAACGTTGGAGCTTTCCCTCCCTCCTTTGTGTCTTTCAAAGCCGTTTCCACAGTCCCAGCAGGTGCGGTAAAGATGGATTCCCTGCTGAGGTCGCGAGCTCACAACAGTCAACCCTGTATCCTCGCACAGCGTTGTCCATGAGGGCTCGAGGAGTCCGGAGAGACAGCGTAATAAAGAAGAGGGATAAAAACATGTCCACTGAGACAAGTCCACTGGTGTCATTGATGAATCGAGGGACGGTTGCCCTCGGTAGATGTTGAAAGTGTCAATCAATTGTGAACAAAGAAAAAAAAAAAAAGCTCTCCTGCTGTCGAATCGCCGCAGAACTGAGCGCCTGCCCGAGAGCTCAGCAGAGAGGTTAAAGAGACAGTCGAGCGAATTCCATAAAGGGGCGATGTGAATCAACTGGAGTCATTGTGTGCTACTACGGTGGATGGAGTAGTGGGCGTCTGCTTCTTGGAGTGTGGTACCGACTCAGTTGTGTGGGTCTTGAAAAGGCATTTTCAGAAGACATGGCCTTATTGTAGAAACGGGCACCATTTTACTGTCCAGCACTTAAGGTTCTCAGTGGAGGAGAGCGCCGGTCCGGCACTGCTCAAGACAGTGGTGGTCTACTATGGTCTGTGAAACCTAAAATCAGAAAAAAAAAAAAAGTCTTGGTTCAAACATTTCATCACATTTCATCACCTCAGCTGGAGCTCACTGCTCTGTACAGCCAAAACCTTTAGCATGTGCAGAATCCAGGCTGTATGTGGGTATTTATATGGATCATGTGTCCTCACATGCAAGTTAATGAATTACCTGGTTAAATGGCGACTTGACTCGTGCACTTCCATCTCGTTGCTTTTGAAATCGTTCAGTTCCTTCCGTATAGCTGCCTGCAGAGGACGAACAAGAAGGGAATTTGAGAAAAGCTGCAGAGGCTTAGTACACAAACTGCAGCCTTTAAGCCCCGACTCTACCTCCTTTTAGCATGCTTCATGCATCATTTACGCTTATCTTGAGGCCATTCTGTTGAATTCGCTTCTCACATCACAAGAGCCCTCAATTTCCTTCTCTTAAGACATCTAAGAGCACAAACAATAATATGCAATCTGTTGCGGGTCTACTTGGGTAGTCAGCTTGTGTCTTTTAACCTCATGGAGTGCAGATACCATTGATTTACAAAGACTCAAAGAAACAGAAAGTTTTACTTTTGTTTCAGAAGCCAAGCTCTTAGCAACATCTTTTCTTTTTCTCTAATTTCTTTCACTGAAATTGATTGTTTTATTGTATTAATTGTCAGATTCTTTCGATAAATCCATCCTTCCTTTTGTTTTGGTTGCTTTGCAGTGTAGACAGCTGTGGGATTATCCACCGTTAAAGGCCTTGAGAATCTGACAGAGCTGTTGCTAAGTGACATAACCTGTGTAAAACTCTTGCGAGATTTAGACATGAGGAATAAGATTGTTTATGTCAGGGTAAGGATATCAGGGTCAACCAATCAGAGGCAGAGCATGGGGGGTGGTGCAAGTTCCCAAGATGATCTGTGATTGGCCAGAGTCTCCTGAGAGGAGCTGCTGAGGTCTAGATTTCGCTCAAAACACTTGAATTACAATGTTATAAAGGTTATTTTGCTTTTTTTTTTCCAATGATTAAAAAAAGACAAGCTTTAAGTGTTAACAACGCTTTTTGAAAAACAAAATCTATTATTATTTGCTTATTTGTGAACAAGCCGAAGCACACACATTGACATTTGGGACAATAAGAAGTGAATCACGGTCTCTAAAGCAGCACTGGGGCGATGGAGTGCCTTGCCTCAGGAAAGGATGACTGCAAAGACATTCTCAAAGTGGGGATGAGTCAAAGTTTCAGGAAATAAAACGGTGTGCTGTGTCTTATTATGATAAGCTTACATCCCATCTGAAATGTTGTGTGTGACAGCGACTCAGCCGGTTAATGTCAGAAGTTTTGCTATTCAGCATGACTCAAGAAAAGAAAAAAAAAAAGTCTTCAGCCTTGGAGAAGACTCTTCTGCGACAGGAGAACAAACAATATTCAAATTTGTGCTAGATGGTAAAAGCAGCGAAAAGAAAAAGAAAAAAAAAGTCAGCAGTGCCTCGCTGCGGCTGAGGGGTCCTGAGGCGCTGCTGGTCCGATTACTCTCTTATGTAAGGGGAGTTGTTGCATAATCAAAACGCTGAATCCCCGTGATTTACACATGAGCGCTCCTCAGGTGTGACCTGCCGCGTTCAGGAGCGCACACCATAAAAGCAACGGAGGCGGCTCGGCAAAAAAAAAATCAAGAACTCATTAAAAGTCAGACGCATGGACGGCCGGGCAGCGAGCAGCAGGACCGCTGCGGGGTGTTTACTCACAAAGGGGGACCAAACAGCTGAGGTGGAACTTGGCGTAACAAGAGAGGAGGAACACATCCTACTGTTATTACTCTCCTGATTACACATTACGTCATGTGAGGGGCAGATGGGGGCTTGATGACGTTTGAAGAAATATGAAAGCAGGCAATGAGGAATCTTGGAAAATAATAAAAGATTATCTTAGTTTTAAATGAGTGGTACTGGCCTTGTCAGCTGCTGTGAGCCGGGTCCAGGGCTTGTCGGCCCGCCTGTCGTAGTCCTGGGCATCTGACACCTCCACGTAGTCACTGAATCGGATGAGGATTTTGGCCTGTCTCAGCTCCTCTACAGTGGGCCTCTGGCTCAGCTGGGGGGAAAAAAGGCAGAAAAAGAGAGTTGGAGTCCAGCAAAGTAGGTAGAGTATTCCTACTGTAGTCACGGTGAGCAGCTTCTCAGAATTTACATATTTCCAATTTCTTTTTTTAAAGATTACAATAAAAAAAAGACTTGCACATTCAGGATTTTTTATGCAGGTGCGTCAGAGAGGAGTTTATTATCACACCTCTCTCGCATTTAGGACATTTGCTGAATCAGTGGGCTAATAATAAACGCATCTCAAAGAATCAGTATTTTTAAAAAGGAACATAATAATTGATAATTTCAGGCAAGTGTGTCACAGATGTGACTATTTTAGATTGACATAACAAAGATCTAGCACCTCATCAGCCAGGTCGACCACTGTTAGCTTATCACAGTAACCAGTAGCAGTATATATATGCTCAGTAAATAGCAAGTAAAGATAATGCTATAAATACATGCTACAAATGGTCAACTAGATTTTTTTTTTCAGAAATAGAACATTCTTTAAAGTAGATGTCAAGATCAAAATCAGATTTTAAAGAAATTCAAATTCAAGGGATCTTCATTTTAAATCTTATCCCCTGATCTTTCAAACATTCGATTGCCTGTATTGGCCTTCAAAATCCAGGAATGACTCTAAACTGTATCTAGACCTCCACATGCAGTGTTTTTAAGTTACCATACTGTACTGTACAGTGAAATATTCCTCCAACAGCTGTCAGATTTCTGTTTTGAGCAGCACGACTGCAGGTGAGCAGAAAGTGCTATCATCTAATTGCAAGTGACGGGAACATGCTCAACACCTCAGTATGGGGTCGAAGGGATTTTGGCAGCTAACATGCTGCAGGGCCAAGGGCAACAGGGACGCCGGCGTCTCACGGGGGGGAACCTGAGAACTACAATACCGGGCCCTGCACATTGTGACTGCTCGCTAAACATGAGTCACTGTCACAGCGTTTGTTTATCACCCCCTCCACATGCTTTAAGATCAAGTGTGGGTTTGCACCTTCGGAGCTATTTTGGACTCACCTTCCGCGTTAGCCTCCGTTTTATCTCCCTCTTCTCCTCCATTTCCTCCTGCTCATTGCGAGCTGCAGAGGACGAGAGGAACGCGCGTTAGACTGCGAGTGCAAACTGTGAACTGTATACAAAATGTTTAGAAATCACTGAGAGGGGAACAAACACACCATTTGCATAATGCGGCTCATTAGATTCACACTAAACTGGATAAGTTTCTCGCAGCCTGGAATAGTTTTCATCATTGGCTGTTTAATGCTATTAGGAATGGGTGTCTGGGGAGAATGATTGCTTTGTTCCTTTCAAGTTGTCCCAGGGCTTTTTGGTCCACGTTGCTGATCAAGTGATTAGCCTATTTAGGAATAAACATTTCTTTCTATTACAAGGGGAAAAAAATCTCTTCACATTATGGGCTGGAATTTTGATGTGGGGTTGTTTGAGGTACTTAGTATATTAACTGCACTAGATGGCGATCGGCTCACCAGCACTTTGGAGAAGTGTCTGCTATATTTAGAATACTTTACCTCTTTACCTTGGCCTCAGACAGCCTTTTCAGATGGAGAACTGAAGCTGTTGTTTCAATCTATGGACTCTTAATTACTTTTGTGTCATATTTAGGTGATAGATTTGAAGCAAACTTTCAACAATGCAATTAAATTAAGTCAAATAAATTTGCGACGATAAATTATTTATGAGAATGAAAAAAAAAGTCCTGTTTGTAAATGCAAAAGTTTTTTTTAATCCAAAAGTTTTTTAAAGTAAAACAATAAAAGGACAAATTTATTTTTTAATTGAAAACCTATTGTACTATTGCAGCGTGAAGAGTTTTTCTCTCAAACTCTGTTCAACTGCATAATAAAGACACCTAATACATCACCTTGACTGAATCTGAATAAACCCTGTGAAACACAACATCACAAACTAACTAACCAATCGAGGCAAAAACAGACCAGAAACTGTGTTCAGCAAGGTAAAATTACCATTTTTCCTCAAAAGGAGCCTGGTATCTTTGGAGAGAACATAGATAACAGCTTCAGTTCCCAATCTAGAATAGCTGTCAGTAAGACACTTGGCAAATGATTGAAATGTACCCTTCTTTGGAGGCTCAAACATATTTTTTTTTTGCCACCATCCACAGCAGTACATGGCTTCTCTTCCATGCTGCTTCTACTGTAGCCAATAAACTGACTGAGGATCTTACATCTCTCTCAAATCCATCCATGTGTTGCGTTATATAAATTTTCAGTACATTTCAGAAAACGAAAACCAAACAAGTTAAAAAGGAGAAAGAAGCATAAACAAGAAGCATTCTGGGACTCTGCTCCTGTTGGCTCCTGAAAGCTTCAGCGGTCAAACTGCTTGCACTAACCGTAGTACTACTCACAGTTTTGGCTTCCGCTCCAGAAAATGACGCCCTGTTTGTTTAACCTTGTACTGTATGAGCGATGCTTCGGACGTGACTTGTCACTCATGAATTTCTTAGACTTTTATTTTCTTCCTGCGCTCTGCCAATCACGCGGAGGCCTCTAGGAAAGCAGAACTGCTGGTAAATCAGTCTTTGATGTGAGAGACGCAGTGTCCCAGGCAGCAGAACTGCTTCTTTCTGATACTGCATGTGTTTGAGCAAAGGAGCCAGTCTCTCTGGACACGGCTCCTCGGGGGAGCCCTGCTGCCTGTCTGCCTCGGATGAAAAGGCGGACCAAGGAGGAATAAAGAGAGAGATGTAATGCTACTAGCTTTCACATAACTAGGCCTCAGAAATAACCAGGCTGCACCATATGAGGCCTGCATGCACAAAAAGGCAGCAACGAATACGGACTCATGAAGGCTACAATGAGTTTAACGCAGCCTCACACTGTTAGATAGGAGCATTTGGCAGTTATGTCTTCTATGTCACTTTGACATTTTTGTCAAACAGTTGTGAAATGACACCAAATAATGTTAAATATAATAGGAGACTCACGTTTGAGGATGTTCCTCTGTTCCAGCTCCTCTGCTGTGGGTCTCTGACTCAAGCGCCTGGTGAGAAACATGCATCCATGGTAAGAGATCAGAAAGGCTCCAATGAATCAATACAGGAAAACAAAGAAGTGAGTTTGCATTTTTTTCCTGCTGTGTGTATGTATTGTCAGTTTCAAAGGTAACCCAGAAAAGCATCCCAAACACACAAAGAAAAGAGACGTACTGGAATACTACTACCTACTTGTAGAGGCAGAGTATAGCCAAGTTTCCTTTAGTAGAAGTGAAATTTGAGGCGAACTGTTAAAATGTTGCATTAAAGAAAATGCGATTTGGGGACGTTTCCATCAACTGGTTAAGAGCAAATAAACAAAGATGCAATGACATACTATGGTCAGAAGATAGCAGTGTAATGTATGATAATGATCTGCAGGATAATTTTTAATAGGAGTTTACTCGGCCTAATCGGCAGAGCAGAAACAGCGAGTACATTGTTGCTGTTTCAGATTTTAATCGGCAAATGCATTTCCATTTTATGTTAAGCGCATTGACTAGTTTTCAAAAAAGACGAAACACAGCTAAAGCAACAATGAAGGCTGAAGCTGCAGCCAAAACTGTCAGCTACAAACCATCTGTTACTCAAAAGTATGTTTTTAAACAACAAAAACACACAACAATCACAGCAAGAGTGAACATAAACTAACTTAAAGACGTTAAGTTATTTATCAGAATTTCTGTTTCCATCAAGCTTTCTCATGCAAATCTTCAAAAGGCGAAAAGAAATTTGTTGATGGGACTTCTGCCATAATCTTCTAGTGGGTCAAAAGATTAAGATGATTATTGAGAAGGATTACTCTTTTTTTTGAGTCCGTGCATTGTTTGGTTTCCTTTAACCTCATTAGATAAATCTACTTTCATGGGATCATCAACTGTCATTTTCAAAAGAAAATCTTTACAAAAACATCACAAGTTCTTCCTCGTCATAGTTCAGAGAAAGTTGTTTTTTCTGTCCTCCATCATGCCCACTTCCCTGCTTTGACAGCAGCTCCAGTATGGTTGTCTTATTCACATTTTGCTTCACAGCATGAGAGCTTTTACAACTGACAAACCCTGGGCTTTAGAGTAAAACGTCCCAAACTGAATTAAATAAACATCAACTCAATATTTCCTGACTTTTAACACAACTTATTTATGAGTCTTTATAAGTTCAATGTTTGTTCTCCTCATAGTTTGAAGATCTGCATCTTTTTTAAGTTTCTGCCTCATGACAGTTTGACAGGTGAACCTCCCAAATATTCAGTCAGCCATGAGTCCCAGTGCCTCTTTTTTTTAAATGGAGTGACTGCATGGTAATACATTGGTGCAATGCAGAGAAGAAGAAGGTCAGTAGAAGGCAGATATTCCTGAAGAATAAACCACTGTGACACCGACACACACCAACAGAGAGTCTTCAACACAGCGATAAAAAGCTAGAACACACATCTACCGCGATAAAGACACATGGAAGATGACATTGAAAGTCAGACACATTTTCTTCTTAAGGCAACATCTGCAGACATACATTGTGCACAGATTATCTCCAATTTTCCCAATCCGTGAGTGGCTGAGATGACTAAGATACCCGACGGCCAAGCTTGAAAGGTCACTGTAAGTGCTTTCAACTCTTATTATAGCAGCGTGTCAGGACCCTGCGGGAGCAGACCTAACAGTAGGCACAGGATCAATGACTGTCTCCATCCTGTTCGGATCTGACAACCATCTGGAACTGTTCGGCCCCGTAAGCTACAGTATGCAGGGGTAGATCTGTGCTCGGGCCGGCCTGTCTCTTCTCATCTTGCGTCATTCCCTCTCCCACTTGGTGGTTAGTGTTTTTGGAAAAAGTCAAAACACTGTTCTCAGACTTAGCTCTCCGCCTCTCAGTACGGTCTGAGCATTAGATCTGCCTCACACCAGCAAAACTGCAGCTGGTCAACAAACATCCATATGGATGCTCCTTCCCTAAACATTTTTTTTGTTTGTTTTAAATCACAACCAGGTTTATTTAAAGCAGCCTGCCTGCCTGCTCCGTGCAATATGAGGAGTAGACTCACGAGTATAATGAGATTATATAAGGAGTTATACAAGGTTTTATGAGGTGGATAATATGAAGAACAATTAGTTTAAAGCTTCACTAATCAATATTTAATATTAACGTGATCAAATCATGTGTACAGGCAGCTAGCAGCAGCTAGTGCTTTTTTCTTTAAATAAATGCAGGATTTCTATGTTGCAATGATCAATGAAACGACAGTGAGTTAAACGTGACAGGTGCAAAGAAAACACCCTAAACTGCTTGGATTAAGAGCCCAAACTATAAATAATAATACAAAAATACATGAGGAGATATTAAAGCCAGTGAGAATGGAAAGACACAGCAGTGCACTTTCTCAAGGGTAAAAGCTGAAACTCCCTTTGGGTAAAAGGTCTCCAGAGTTTTCACAGAGACAAGGTCAATAGAGCTAAACTAAGGTCGGCGTGTCCCAGAATAGCATTATCATAATCAATTGGCACAGGAGACAACATTCCAGGACACAATGCTGGTGGCAAAAAGCATGAAATTAGGAATTGTGCATCGGATGACACTGTGCAAAGGACAGTGTGACAGAGCTTTTTGGGAACATGACAACTAAGCAGGCAGGCCTTCTGGGAACACGCGCTGTGTTCCAGTCACAGTGGGGAGCGGCGGCTTGTGTGCCAATGTCTCTCAATGATACTCCATCCCTTCTTTCGCAACCATATTTCCCGCATCTCGTATCATATTATGCTACCCGGCTCTCATTTTCACCCGTACGCTTGGCGGCCTTTTCCTCTCTCCACACATCATTACATCCCCTTCATTCAGACAGGCAAGTCGCGATCAAAGAGCAGTGTGAAATCAAATGAGGCATGTGATCTGTTGGGGGGGCATCATGTTGTTTGATCTGGTCAATTACTAGAATTCACATTTATGATCTCAACATATGTATACAAATTCCTGTGATATGTACGCACTGCACCAGTGTAGAGAGAGAGAGAGAGTGTGTAAACTGCTGGTATGAAGTGGCTTGCGTGGTGCTGCTGTGTGGAGGAGTCGGGTGGAGATAGTTTGGCACATGCATCACCGTGGTGATTCAGTCAGCGAGGGAGGAAGTCAGGCAGGAGGAAGAAAGAGGAGAGAGAGAGAGAGCGACAAGAAAAAGAGGAGGGGGGGGGGCTGATGCATTGCTGAAATTAGGTCAGCTCCATTTTCAGAGCCTCATTTTAACGAGATAAAGCGTTTATCCTTATCGGATGTTGAGAAGAAAAAAATGAAAGGATGTAAAAGTGTTTCAATAGAAAAAAAGGCTCACATTTGCAACGGCTTGGGAATGAGTCACAGTTCTATCAGCCGGGATATTGGGCCGTCGTCGGCCCAAAGTACGACAAAACGCTCGATTTGGTTGAAAAAAAGCCCAGCGCTGATTTCCATAGTTGGCTACAGCAACGTCAACCAGGTTTTATGAAAATGTCTCACCCATAAATTGTGTATGTGTGTACAGATGTATTCACATTTAAAAATGCATGTGGATTTGCTCACCTTGTGAGTTTGGTGCCGATCTGCTGCCGAGACTCCAGTCTCTCCTCATCCGTCTGCATGGGCAGGATGTTTTTCTCCTCCAGCTCTCTTTTGGACGGACGGTTACTCAGTTTGATGGCCAGAGAGTCTTTCCGCAGCACCTTCTGAGCCAGGGAACCTAAACCCCAACATCAAACAGGAGAGGGGCAGTAGGTATGAGGCTCAGATGTGGGGCCTCGTTTACCAAATTATTTCTCATTCCACTGTAGCTCTGGACACGTTTCCATTTGAGAAAGGACAAAGAAGTCACCCAAAAGACTGCAAAGGTACAGCACCTGGTTTCATGTGCTGTTGTTCAGTTCCATAATACTGCTGATACATGTAATAATGTATGGATGTTGGAAAACTAAGACAAATTGTTCAAATTGCACTAAATTTTCTAAGCATTCTGTGCTTTTGTAGACTTTTACAAATCCACTACTTGTAACAACTTATACTGCACTGTAATGTTATAACATCGCGTTCATTCAGTGTTAATAAAACAGCAATATTGTTGAAGTTGATCCTAATTTTGTGAACATTAAACGTGTTTGTAGACCATTATAGATCCACTGTTACCTGTAAAATATAATCCATATGTTACAGTTTATTTGAACATGTTTATATAGAAATGCTTTTTTAAGACATTTCAGGTTCTTAATCATCTGTTTTGTAATTTGGTTGTTCTTTCATAGTCATTTTTTCAATGTTTTTTCCACACCAAAACAAAGGGAAACAGTTTGGAGTGTTGTTATTTATGGGTTATTATACAATGTTTTTTTCTGGTGCAGCCCACCTGAGATCAAACTGGGCTGTATGTGGCACCTGGTTTTGAATATGGTGATTTAATGTTTCATACAAATGTTACCTATTCATAGCTTCAGGTAATAACAACTCTACATCGAGTATCCTGCACCTTTAAGTATTTCTCATACTTTCCATGCCCCTCAAAGTCATGACGTGCCTTACTGAATGACTCCATCACACATGACCGATCTCCACCTTTAAGAGCTCCAACGGGCTCCCATGTGAAAACACGGACACGGTGTCAGACGCACACGGCTCTGCACAGTTCAGCAGTTTTGCTGAGAGGTTGCGAGTGTTTCTATGGGTGACAGCGTGATTCTGGATACACTCCTGTGAACCTGATTTTGGCGCCGTTTGAAGGTCAAACTACATCTGAGTTCCAGGAGGCTTCAGGTGAATCTAGCAGCAGTGCTGCTGATCGGGATGAGTCAGGCAAATGTGTCATCATATCTGTAAACACGCTGGATCCTTAACAACAAAACAGACAGATAAATTCTACTGCTGAGGCATGTTTTTCTTTTCCTTTGACAATAAATAGAAAATCAAAATGTTCTTCATAAATGTGCAATATCAATATTACAAGGTGTAAGAAATACTTTAAAGGTTTTCTAGACCTAAAAGACCCATTTTATATGTATTTTGTTCTGTTGTGTATTTCCATTATCCCAATGTTACCAACAACCTCCAGACCTAGAGAAGGCTGCAGTTATGATCAAGGTAATGGCATACAAGGTAAATTGCTCTTGTGGTTGCCTGTCAGAAGCTGTTACATATTAACTTTTTATCCAGTGTCGAGCCACATTTTTACAGCACACTGTAATAGACAGACTTGAGATTTGGATGTTTTAACTGTATAAGACACTAAAACAAGCAGAACAGATGATGGGAGCAGTGTTACTATTAAATGTGAAGCAATATTTTAAATGTTGCACTTAAGAAATGCAAATTAGGAGTGTTACCATCAACTGGTTTAGAGCAAATAAACAAAGATGCATTTTTGTCAGAAGATGGCAGTGTAATGTTTTACTGTAGCCTAATCCATTAATAAACTATGAGAGAAGTAGAGTTTGCAAGAGACTTTGACCAACCACAAGAAAAGTCTTCAGGAACTGGTTTAAATTGGGAATCTTAAACTTGTTCTTTCCTGTCAGCCTGTTTCTAACAGCAGACCAGTAAAAGCTTTTCAGACATGCGATGTTTGCTACCTCAGATCTTATTTGGAAAAAAGTGTTTCCATCTCCCATTTAGCCTATTACCTATTTTTCAAAAAAGAAAAAAAAAACACCATAAGGGACCGTCAAACTATAATGCGCATTTCTGAAAGTTTCATCAAATTATCGCACTCACATCAAGCTTTTCTCATGCCAATCTCAAATGGCATCTCAGCTTGCAGCCCCTCGTTTGGGATTTACTCCTCAAATCCATTTGTTGGGAGAGAATCAGACCTCTATGGATAATCTGGCTCCAGTAAAAACCTCCTGAACAAAGACGGACTCCCAGCTGGGAGACGCTGGCTACATGATGGTCACATCGGTAAAGATACCAACTCCCAAGATCCCTGACTACTTCACTTTTCTCTCCGAGATCCCCAGCGGCAGAAAATTACACATTGTGCTTCAACGACTTGTCAGTGTCACCATGACTTCTGCTGCTCACTTGTCAGAATGTCATCGTCGTCGTCGTCGTCGTCCTCATCCACGTCGTCATCCTCGTCCTTGTACATGCTGGGCAGGTCCTCGTAGTCGGACTCGTTGGGCATGTTCTCCTTGTCATCCTCGTAGTCGATGATCACGGACGGCACTTCTCTCCTGTCCAGGGGAACACACTGGCCGACGCCGTGCAGTGCAGAGCTGGAGGAGGGAAAGACAGAGCATGGATGTGATGGCTCATGCTTATGGATATAGCATTTGGCCTTGCTAAGAAGATGAACCTGCTCAAAAGAAATCCTACATTTTAAGCCTTTTACATTGTGTATGAAACAAAGCCCTATAGAAACATTAGCAACAAGAATCTCAGATTTAAAAAAAAGTGTTTTAATGCAAAAAGGCGCTTGTGGTAAGTTGTCTAATGATAGCTTAGTCGGTTTTTAATCCAAGTACAGAGTAAGAGGAGATGCATAACTCCATCTGAATGAAATTGGAGTACAAAGAGCCTAAATGCAGGCCAATTCTGTGCAGTCCTACGCAATACCATGCAATCCTCTGACTACACAGGGGAAAAGAGTAACTCATTAAACAACTTGTATAATTCAAAACAAGGTGACAGAAATAAACTTGCAGGGGCCATCATTTCCATGCAAGTGCTAAGCAGTCATACATTTGATAGATTGATTCATCGCAGACTCGTCTGAGCCTCTTATGATGAGCCACTGTTATGTAAGCATTTTCAAGCTTTCAGACTAATTGTGAGCAATGTCAGGACCATTACTTCCTTATCCCTGCCCAAATGGCTTTGAAGAAAAAAAAAGGAAAAAAAAAAGAAAGAGATCCTAATGTACGAGGTTACATAATGTCCAATCCGCTAGCCTGTCCCTTTTCTCCAAACACGAAGAAACGCAGCTCTTGTATGGAGCAGCATGTCATGCTATGTCAGGCCAACTGCTGGAGGGACGCCTACTCCGTGAGCCTGTGCCCACACATACACACATTTACTTCAAAATTAGGCCATGCTGCCCTGTGAGGCAGTGTGCTGATTTAGACCTGTACAGCAGCACTGCATGGCAGGATGCGACCTCAATAACACAGTGATATATTTGAGAGAAGCGCCAAAAAAAATAGACCCAATAAACAGGACGCTCTATGCTAATTATAATGTTTTCCCCCCCGGTAATTACTCTGATTAGAGCTGTTTTGGCAACAGCTTTTATTGACAATAGGTGAATTAAAAACAGACTCATCAAATGACAGGAGATCATTCTTAATAAAAGGAAACATGTTGTCACTGGCAACCCTTTGGGCCAATCAGTATCAAGCCATAACTTCCAGCATGGGTGGATTATGAAACAATGGGTCCCTGGGCACAGACATGCAAAAGGCCCCAGCACCTTTCTGCAATAGAAGCATCACTGTTTATAGTTGTTTGTGATCATTGTTGTGTCCCTTTGTAGTCCTTTTGTTTCAATATGTATCTGTATTTTGTAGTTGTTTTGTCTGTGGTTATTTGCACCTTTTTGTAGTCTTCCTGCACCTATTTGTAGTCATTTTGCACCCATTTGTACTTATATACATCATTGTGGTTGTTTTGTGTTTTTTTTTGTGTGTCTCTTTGGGATTGTTTCTCCTGCTTTTTTAGTAGCCTAGAGCCCATTTGAAGCCTTTTGCATCTTTTTTAATTGTTTTTGTCTCTTTGTAATGATTTTATGTCCATTAGTGGACAGAATGACTCTACTCCTGGTCGGTATGTGTCTCTTTGGAGGGACATTTTGGGGCTACTCAGACTTTGGGCCTATGCCTATAACCAGTAGGCCTGTTCAGTAATCCATCCATCCATTCCTTCAGGAAAACATTTTCAATTCCAAAATGAGATACTAAGTTTTGTCAAAATCCAACCAAGATATTATGTATGATCCACAGGGAGACAAACAGAGGCTGATCCATAATCCGTCACTGGAGGACAATCAGATTTAATGACCCGAGCGCTGATGGCTACTAACCTTTCAAACCTCTGCATGGAGAGCGCCAGGGTTTTATTTAGCTCCTCGATTATGCGGCTGGGCGCGTGCAAGCTGCCGTACTGGAGCTGCAGCGGATGACCGTGGCTCTGGTGAAGACTGGACAGAGCGGCGAGCTGAGAGGGCAGCAAGGTGCCGTGGTGGGGGAGGGGGATGCCCTGCGGAGGGACACACTTTTGGGAGAGAGGTGCGCAGAGGGGATTCGGGGACGGAGAAGGGGAGTTGGAGGAGTCCAGCCCCCCTGGAGGCACACAAATCATCACTTTCTTGGGTGGCAGGGGTGGAGAGTGCTTTCCGCCGGGCATACAGGGCAACTTCAATGGCTGGCAAGAATCTAGGAAGACATAAAATCAGATATAACAGGACAGAAACAAAGAAAACTGAACATTTATACCGTGCAACTTATGCTATGTTGCTGCCATTATTTTGTTTGTGCAGACAGATAAAAAGAGCTAATGGACGACCAGACACGGCTCAGACGTCAGCGCAGAGCGGAGGAATTAGGCCAGGGTAATGCCACTTCCCTCTGACTGACAGATTGACAATGACAGAGAGCCAAGCTGACCAAACAACAGGGGAATTTAATGAGACTACTATAATCCTGTGCACATGTGTGGCAACGCAGGTAGGCTTTAAAGCAACAGTGGTAGTCGTGGATTTGTCAAAACAAGTATTGTGATAAACAGTTTGCAACAAATTGTGTATACTGGTTCAGAAAAGGGGAAACTGGGAATTAAAGGGACAGGACATCCCAACATCAGAATGACTGCAGCTTCACTTTCATTTTTAAGGCCAGTGAAGAAGTAGTATTGCCTTGGGGTTGAGTGACAATTCAACTCTGGGATTTTTGCATTTGATTTTGTGTCAAGCTTGTGAGATGGTAGCTTAATAAAATTCTGTATTGTTGTTATAAACTAACATTACAGCTCAGATTATGAGGACATCTATAGATAGGTGCTTGCTTCCTTCTGCACTGTCACAGTTGGAGGGTGTTGGTAAATAAAAAAAAAAACCTTTATGAAATTTCCGACAACAAGATCTGTGGATTATGTTGAGTACCCGGGTCATGATTTCTAAAAAGAGACATTACTGTTGAGCTTTTCAAATTTATTTTTGGAGCACCACAAGCTAAGTGCCATATGGTCCCATTATATTTGAGGGAATGCAGACATTTCTGAGGCCAAAATCTCCACAACTTGGCAACACCACAGAAATCTAGACAGATAAAAGCACTGCAGGTAAGAGCAGAAATGTGTGCTCTGTATTTAGAACTACCGCTGACTTTAGACCACTGACCTGTGCTGTGATTTGGGATCCTAGAGAAAGGCTTTGGGGGAAGAGCAGGAGGCTGTTTGTGGTACAGCGGCGGCTTGGCGGGGGTATCCTGAAGGTCACTCGAGTAGGTGACAGATTTCTTTGTGGGCAGGACCATAGACGACTTGATAGGGGGCTCCTGAGTGCAGACTCCGCCGTCCATCGAGGATCGGAACTCAAAGGTTGCTAAACAAAAAAAGAAAGTCACCATCTGACATCGAGAATGTGTTTGACTGCACATGAAAGACAGAGAGGCAGAGAATGCTGTTCAAACAAAGTTTGAAATGAACTCGGGGTGTTGAATTTTGAGACAATGGGAAGGGGGGATTCAGAAAGCAAAGACTGTTTAAGGACCCAGGAGCCTTTTATCAGCACACAGCAGACCAAGGAACAGTGTCAGCCGAGCATTTTGACAGAACTTTTGCTTTTTTAATTCTTTTACAGCGTTAAGCCATTTGATGTTTTTTGCATGATCGCATTTTAAGGCTGACAGTGCAATTCACAATGCTGCTCACAAATTCTGACAAACAATGCATTTATACTGGGAGCACTCCCTCATTCCCAAATTTTAATCTCAACTGCCTTTTTTGCAGGAAACCACAGCTTACCCCTGTATGATTTGAGGCTGAAAGGTAGACGTTTGACTTTTCAACAGTCAGAAACTCTTCCAGGGGAGTTTTTTTCTATTTTTCCTAACATTATCTCATATTCAAGTCATTATTGTAGCCAGCTGTCACAC
Organism: Hypoplectrus providencianus; assembly: GCA_028566105.1. Lineage (NCBI taxonomy): Eukaryota > Metazoa > Chordata > Actinopteri > Perciformes > Serranidae > Hypoplectrus > Hypoplectrus providencianus. The sequence continues at coordinate 8,090,701 of JAOWBC010000115.1, forward strand.
AGACAGACTTTAAAATACCCTCAATTTGAAGCATCATCATGAGGAAAAAAATTGCTATTACATCTTTTAATTCAGCTATTGAGATGGCGTACTATTTAACTCCCAACTTGACTGGTGAAAGGGTTTGGCTGGCACATGCCACATTAAATCCAGGAACACCGAGCTCCAGTCAAAGGCGCCAACCAGTTAAAGCCGATTACAATCCAGCAGCCAGTCGGATGAAAGGTTAACACAATTTAGCCAACACTGGATTTCTTATCTTTTTTATATAGTTCTATTTTTGCCCTGACAGATGCATTTCTATTTTGAGCACCACAGAGTAGAAGGGTCACAACAAAGTGATCGGTGTGGTTTATCTATACATCATGAGGACGTCAGTGCTGATAAAGCAGCTTTCTTAGATGTAGTAACAGTTTGCTTTGAATGCATAAATAACCACCACTGATCTATCAAGCTGAGCACACAAGCTTTTTTTTTTTTTTATCATGGAAACTAGGTTGTCACTGGGCAGAAGAATTAAGCATGCCGGGCCTAATTAAGATGCATTTTAAGGAGTGGCACAGTTATTATGCAGAAACAGGGCCAGGAGATATTCAGATCCACAGTTTTCACAAACTTACTGATTTGAACAGTGTCTGCAAGGTAAAAGGTGCTTTTCAGGACATCGAGAGCATTAAAATAGCTGTAAAACATATTTGCTGTGTATGGATTTAATGGAGTTTTGGTGTCCTGGGCGGAAAATGAGATCACACTCCCTCTATGTGTTGTGATCCAAGTGTGGCTGTTCTGCACTGTTGCCGCCGTTTGCGTGACTGGAACTGCTAGCCTCCGCCATTTCGGCTCAACCACCTCCATGTTGGCTTGTGACATCCTGTCAGAGGGGAGAGCTACAGACCCAGGGCCAGAATCTGACTGTCAATCAAACTCTGGTGAGAGCCATGTGGAGGTAATCCTGGCTCAGACTGACTTTCATTGTTAAACTCTGTGCGTACTGCCCGCTTAAGATGAACACTGCAGAAGTGGAAAACATTTAACAAACACAGTATTCAGTTGATATTTGTACATGATTTAGTTAGGTTTCCAAGACAGTTGTTTTTGTTGTCATCTTCTTCTTTTTGAACCTTGTCCAAAAAGCTCTTTTTGTAATACAATAAAATAATTTCGAAAACAAGGCTTTTTTTGCTCCTTGCACATCTTGGCAAGAGTCAACGGACTTTCTCAGCTTCACCAACTTTGTTTTTTATGTCCTGAGGCGAGGAGCACCCCGCTGTCAGACTCAAACAAACTCCGGCTTTGAATATGGAGTGTCTAAGGCACATCAAATCAAGATCAAAGAGTTTATAAAAACCCTACAAAATTTCTATAATGAAAGATTATATCTCTAGATGCCCCGTGCCAAATCTTGAAGAGTGCACACTTCACAGACTACTGATTAATGAGGAGATGAATAACTGAAGACCTTCCAATTTAGGACAGCGCGTCTACCATTCTCGCAGTTTCTTCTTCAAATCGAGACAGTTTGCGGCCCCGTTAAATCAGAGTTATTGTGTAACATCAGCTCACCTTTTTCAAAGATTTCTTTCAGCACTCCTCTCTTGATCAACTCATCTCTGCTCTGTCGCATTGACATCTTTCTCTCCAAGGCTGAGGGGGTAAAGGAGAGGAATGTTAAAGTAATTTCAGGTCGGTGCAGAGTACCACAAAAGAAAACTGAACAATATGTCTAGATCCCCAGGCAAAATAGTTTATGAAAACCTACAAGTCAGTGAAGGACTTTAAAATCTCCATATTCAGTTGATCTTAAACTTTGATAGGATCTTTTTAAAAGGAGCTTTTCTTTGTAGAAACACGAGATAAGGGAGGCATTATTTTATATTTTTCTTATTGCCAATAAATCCCATGAAAAGACCAAAACTAACCACGCATTAGTCTTCCCAATCTGTTTTTGGCACTAAGCTCCAAACACAACTGAGACATAAATCCGTTAAACAGGTCTGAAATAGATGGTCTTGTTTTTAAAAATACATCTTAATACATTCTTAAAAACAGCTGAGCACTGTTGGGGACTATTTTCTGCCGTGGATTAACACACATTTGCTGTGCTATGTAGTATTTATAGCAACAGGTCAGTGGTTGTGGAACAGACACAAAATAAAACACAAAGTCCATTACTAGTGTTATCTAAAACCATGTTACCCAGCACAACAATGGGGAGATATAGTGGTAATTTAATAAGCATCTGAAACAACTCTGTAACAAAAACAAACTATCAACCACATATCCTTCAAGTAAATGATTTAAGTGTATCCACGGTGTATTATTTCTCTTCCTGTAAATGTATGTAGAATAGTACTTTCCTCCTACATTTTATTGTAAGTTTACAATTTCCAGTAACTTCAGTTTGAAGAACCGCAGATTTAAATTTTAGAATTGTTAGAATAATAACTAGAGCTCGACAGATATATCACTGGACTGATATTATTGGCCATTATTGGCCCATTAAAGGAAAAAAATATATATAAAATGTATAAAATGCTTTGTGTCATTTAGAAAGGTTGTTAGCTATTCTTTATGTGATCCTTACTTTTAAATAGTATGGTAATGGACTGAAAATTAAGACTAATGGTGCTTATATAGTTATTTATTCCTTTATTGTCTCAGTTATCAATTATTTAATTTGCTGACAAAGTAACGCAATGTTTGTAGAATGTATAAAATGTTCAACATTATTTCATTTTTATGTAGGAATGTAAGTCTCTGGATACATTTGCAGAGTGGTGAAAAATAGGGGCACAGTTCACAATAAAAAGGTCAAAAAGACCATCTGTATCAAAAAAACCTAGGGGTAGAGCTCTAGTCATAAGTAGCAAGTACTCTTTCATTGCCTTTTTCTTTTTTGAAAATGTTGGATGAGCTTTGTAGTTTTTGGATGAGGATTAATATAATATCCTGATACTGTCTGAAATAAGTAGAAACAAATATTATCTTTCAACATAAAGATAATCTGTTAAAGTGTGACTTCTCATCTGATCACCTGCAGTTAAAAAATGAGACTCTGATAACAAAAGAGATGAAGAAAGGAGAAGATATTCCAACAACACTTCTCGCTGTAATGCATTATGCATACGTTAACAAGTCCCTCAGCTACTGCTTCTATTTTTAGGCTTCAAAGGTTGAGGCACTTAACATCTCCTATCAGTAGGCTGAACAAAAGCAGTTAAAAAATCATGTTAGTAATTTTAAAATCTACCCCTGCATAGAAACCAATTAAGAATGTGAAATGAGGATTAGCAACAACACTCGAGCACACTGCACAGGAATGTCCCTGCAGGCTTCTGTAGCTCCTGCTTAAGAGGGAGATCACAGATTGTGCCATGTGTGCTTTACAAATGACCCAGGAGTTCTGTCCCGGCTCGATCACAGGGCGGTGCGTTCAATGCTAATACAGCCTCAGTGTGGATTCATGAAAACACTGACAGCTTGACCTCTCCTTTCCTTGCCCTTAGTCACAACACAGAGGATTTAAAACCAACTGCTGAGAGTCCAGAATTAAAAAAAAAAAAAAAAAAAAAACACAAATGAGAGTCACACAAATGTCAGCCGGGCAGGCCTCCGGGGTAGAAAACTCAAATGCTGTGTGCTTCAGTGTTCAAAAATACCCCAGCAAAGTGAGTTATCATCAAACACTATGCTCCATTATGACTTCCTTCAGGATACCAGATGTTCAATATCACTCAACACTTCAAAAGTTTTGCAAGAGAAGCCTGTTTGAGATCAGCTCCGAGCCAAGAATTAGTTAAGCAGCGAAACATTTTGGGGGGGAAAAATACGTGACCGAAATATCACCAATATGTCACACAAAGAATCATCTCCACCGGAGCCCCAGGAAGTGGTAAATTGGAGAGTGTGAAATGAAAGGAAATTGTGCCATTTATAGATGCTACTTGGGATGCTAATGCTGGCAGCTCCATCCAAAAGTGATTTTTTTTCCCCAGCCAAACGCAGCACATTTAACATTAGGTCAAGTCAAGGGGATAGAAAATAGACTTATCAAACGGTTGACCCAGAATCAACATGAAGGGATTTTTCTAACCGAGACTGGAAGCAGCCGGTTCACTAGATCGCTTCCAACAAAGCTCCACAGGCATCACATGTTTCTCTGCTTTGTACCTGTGCATTCTCAAACTCTATTAAAATTTACAACAGAAACTTGATGGTTTCTATTAATAATGCCTGTCAGTTGAGCAGTACCTGGATAATGAGGAAAGTAAACCTCATAGTACTCTGAAAATTTAATCAAAAGTAGGGATCTGTGCACTTGGCAGGCAATTTTCTTTTTGTCTTAAAAAAAAAAAAACACCCAGAACTCTTTTTAAATAAGAAGCAATAGCTGTGCTTTTGACTGTTAATGACAATATCTATTTTAGGATGTGCACCATTAAAACAATACAGAGCTCATGTTTTGTACTATACCATCTCTTTTCATTAAATTCAAATCTATTAATAACACTTCATGCTGCCAATGAAATCTCGCATGAATTCAGCTAAAATTAGACTTTAGCATGCGTGTCAGTCTTTTGGGTGGCAGACACAATGTTTAGCAAAATGACAAATCTCTTTAAAATCATCATCAGCAGTGTCTTTGCCAGAGTGGGGAAACCCGGGGTTAAAAGGTCGCCGCTTGTCTGGCGGTGTTGTAATATGTTCAGGGATTACACTGTTCCATCCAAAATGAAAAGTAATTACTTAAAGCTTTATGACATAACTGCCATGTCATGGGATGTGCACGCTTACGTAATACCATTAACAAAAAGCCTGCGCCTTAAAATGTCTTCAGATTTGATAGGTATTGGGCCTCCTAATAGAAATTATGAGATAAACAAATTTCATCTAATTTTATTCACATCCAAAATTACCCGTAGATTTCTGAGATAATAAATCATATAACATGCATGAATGTCTTCATATTTGATATTCCTGTTTACTTTAAGTATTGTTTAAGATAGATTAACTATTCTGATCAACAAAAAAACTTTTTTCTTCAGCCCACTATGCCAATGACAGATTTAGGTAGTTAAGAAAGTTTGGAGCATCTAGAGTTCACTTCTTTTATCTTTTTCTTAACAAAGAAATTACAAAAATATGAGACAATGTCGCTGCAGCCGGCCCACTGTGTGTGTGCTTATAAAAATAAAAAAGTAAAAAAAAAATAAAAAAAAAAAAGGGGGGAAAGAAAGTTGGGCTGTCTGTGAGTTGACGCACCGAGTCAGGAGTTGGAACACGAGCTGGTCTTGCAGAAAAACAAACAATATTTTGTTTCATATTTAATGAATGCATTAATAGTGTGCAAGAAATGGAATTTCATGTTCATTTCATCAGGAGGTCCTGTGAGGGCCATGCATAATAGTGTGGATTAAATAAAAAACTGCCACTCACACTAAATATTTAACCTGTAACCGACTGGTTCGCTACACGTGTGTAAAGTTATCAGCCGCTAGTTTCCCATGAGCTCAGTGATGCTAACCACAGGTACCTGAACCTCTGGAGATATTTATTATGCTGCTCCAAGGCACTACTTGGAGTTATTGTTGAAAAGTTCAACTAATTCACTAAAACAATGACTGGATATTAAAAACATTTCAGCTGTAACACCAGAAAACTAGCTGCTGCAGTTATGTATTAGCAACAAGTTAGCTAACTACAGAGGTTCAAGAGGTAGCTAGCTAATGAATAAATGGTAGAAACAAAGCCGAAAAACCAATGAAATACATCACTTAAAACGTTGCATAGGCAGCTGAAACGCTTAGTTAAAAATGTACTGACTTAGCAGTTCATATATTAGCTAAATGTACTGAATAAATAATTGATGAAAACTAGAAAAAGTTAGATAAGTGCTGACTAATCAGTTCAAATAATTAGATAAGTTGCAAATTATAAAATGGTTAAAATAGTTGGCTAAAAGCAATGGATTAACAGTTGAGATACATAGCTCAAACTATTGTGCAAGTAGCTGAAATTGTTAATTAACGTACTGACTATTTATAAAGATTAAAATTAAAAAATCTAGTGAATAGTGTTTTGGAACATGCATAGAAACGGATGAAGGGGTTCGTCTGACAGGGCTGTGGGGTTTACCTCAGATAAAAACATACTCATTTAAACATACAAACTTCAATTAAAAACGCTATCAATACCAAAGAACACAATGGGATATTTAGTCTAAGAGACAGAACAGCAGAAACTGTCCTCTGAATCACCTTGAGTCTGAATCAAGTCCTATTCTGGACGGTCCACCATGACCCAAGTGGTGTCCAATACTGCAGCCACTCAATCTGAACCAAGATGAGAAGATTAGACGCTCATTGGGGAGACTCAGCTGAGAGCATATTAAATGAAACTGGCATAACTGAGTACAGCCAGTGTTGATCTGAGAACACTACACTTTTAGGTTTTTTTTTAATTTTTTTTTTTTTAGAGAAAATATATTCCACTGCGAAGTGACCCAGATAGTCAGAACACATCCTTCCAACCCTGAGGCTCCGTAGCTCAAAGTGGAGGCTTTTACCAAGGCAATTCTCTCAGCCTCAGCCTCACAAAAACTGTATTAAAACTTTCATGGAGTCTTTATCAATGACAGGCTCAAGCGTTAAGGCTCTCACGTCAGAAGCTTGGATATGGCTAAACGTGACCTTAATACATACAAAGGATCCAGCAGGTTGGAAACGTGAAGTTTTCCTTTTCACACGGATCAGTGAACAGGTAGGACACCTGGGATATTTGGCTAATAAACACGGATTTAGACAACTGGGGTTCATACGGAAATGCTTGATAATTGGATTAAAGTAAAAACGAAGATAACATCAGATTACCACATGCACGTTGTTTTGATGAATCTCCGCCGACCGAGATCTCTTCGCGATACGAGCTCACTGTGAGAATGTACCGAGCGCGATAAGACAGCATGATAAGACATCCAACTGTCAGGCCCTCCTTGCTTCCTTCCTTCCTGAGGTGAACAGAAAGTCCCCCAGAGCTGGCCTTCATCTGCTTAATATCACAACACATTCATAATCCTCCACCGTGCTCAGTGTCCAATTATCTACGACAACATCTGCATGCCCAGTGGCTGGTCTGCTCCCCGCTGACACGGGAAGCATAATCAACACTAAGGCACCGCAGACAACTGCAGAGACAAGAAGACGGGACATGTATCATAGCAGGGCTGCAGGAATCATGACTGTACACTTTGTCTTTATGTGATGTATTAAAAGTGCGACAGTACGGCAGATCTGCTAAGTTTTTAGGCAACAAGTTGAATGTACTGAGGCAGTAAGCATTCGTCATAGTCATGTGGTAGCAGTTTTCTTATATCTGTCCAAAGGAGGTCATCTCATTCCAGGCTCTGGGGCTAGTAAATAAATAGGCTGCCATCTTGGGGTTGACAAATTAAATTAGGGCAAATAGACAGCAGCATGTGCAATGTTCCACTCTGAAAGCACAAATCAATGTTGGGGCAACAGGTCAGTCCAAGTCAATACTGTTTCCTTGATGAAGTAAGCGGATTTTTGCTCCTCTTTACGTCGCATCTATCACAACAAAATGCTTGTTGATGCTAAATAAAGTCACGCTGAGGCATCTTTATTGGAACAGGTCTGATAATGAGTAAACCATTATAAAACTCTTTCTACAAGCGCTTTAATTCTTGCCCTGGATTACAGTATTGTTAGATAACAGGCCTGTTTAATATCCACTCCACACTCCAATGCATACCCCTGGATTAAATACGGTTCAGTGGATTATATTACTGTATATGATATTTATCCAGATTACAGCAGTGTGCACTGGACATTGGAGCAGGTGTACCAGCACACATGATGCTCTATATGCACATACTGTAAATATGAAAATCATAAATCATCTGTCATGTAAGACTTCTAGAACACCAATGTTTTTTTAGGAATTTATTGATCATTCTCCCTGATGGTTTTATATGTTTTCCTTTAATGGCTTTTAATTGTACAGTTGGATTAAAGGAATCTAAACAGTCTTAAAGCAGCTCTGTCACTGACCCTTTTAACATTACACATTTGTGCATAACGGTATTTATCTGTGCAGCTTTAAGCTTCACGTGCAGTGGTTCATGTGTTGACCGCTGAAGTTAAAAACCCCTGAGCCACCTCCTGTCATTTGAATTTCCTGCGGAGGCTCACACTTGTGTGACTTCTCCTCTTCTACTGGCGGCTGCACAAGTGCAGGCCACATTCCTCTTGTTTGGGGCTTTAAAAGTCAGGTTCACACTTTGTCTCGAAATTGATGTGACAGTGGTAGTGGCGTCACTGCGGCTAAAGAACCTGCCCGAGCATCGGAGCTACTTGCAGGACTGCACCCCGCCTACAGCTGCAAAACAATGCAGAAATTCCACTTAGAGGCCGTTGTGGTGAGATATACGCTGGGGGGGTTATAATCCACCATCATGCTGCTATCAAAAAGGATTGAACAGAACAATAGTAGGAAAAAAGAATTATTTGGAGACAGCAGCATTATGCATACAAAACAAGTGGATAACAAAAGCGATGAAGAGAGCTTTATCACTCAACTCCACTGTGCATTAACACCATTGTAACAGAAAAAAAGCGCTTTTGTCGCTCAGCTCTTTCATTGTTGTCCTTCATCACAACAGGGGAGATGCTGTTATCACACAGCTACATGATTGCACCAGTGAACGGAAAACATCTATATGATTGATTCATCAAATGCACACTCGTTCTCAGAATACAGTAAAACATCTAAGGTGAAAAATATAGATTGTCAACACTTTTGTGTCTTGCTAAATATACCACATAGTCCACAGAGACTGATGAGGCGCCAGGGGGGCTATGTTAAGGTACAAAAAAAAAGAAAAAAACAAATCAAAACAACACTCTGGGAATAGTAGGATTCATATCCTATCAACCCAAATGTCAAATTCATGTTTTGTGTTTATGAGACTGATTCATTGAGAAAAATTCACACCTGAAAGATGCTTATTTAATAATATTACAAAATGAGAACATCCTGTCCTGCTTAGACCGGATTCAGGTCTCTGTGCAGCTGCTCATCTTCCTTCTACACAAGCAAGAATTCTGCTTCCAACCCGCAAGATGCAGCCTGACAAAGTGTCTCCTCCTGTCCACCGGGCTGACAGTAGAATTCAGGATGTGTCAGCCGAGGAAAGTAAATACAGCCTCATCTGAAGAGAGCACGTCCTTCACTCGCCCCTGACAACACTGGCCTGCGAGATCAAAGGAACTCTAAAGAGACCTCAAAAACACGAAACTCCAACGCTGCACTTTTGCTGAATCAATTTGCCGCATTTTCAGTAACCCTGGAGACCGAAACTTAATACCTTCTTTTTTTTCTTTTGGCCAAAGGATAGACACTAAATTCCCTCCCACAACCAGACAGGATATAAAATAACATGGTTGTTTGTGATACATTTGGCACCTGCATGTGTTTTTGTGCTTATATTACCCAAACTATAAAATTAAGAAAAAAAATGTACCTGCAGAGGTCTGCTTAAACTTCTCACTCTTCTTCTTCCTCCATTTCCAGGGTTTGAGGAGGCGTCCCAGAGTGGCAAACTTGCTCCGACGGCGGATGGGTGGAGTGTGGGTGCCGGAGACCAAGGACTCAGAACGCATGGCGGCCAGCCTCTCTACTTCCTCAGCTGTATAAAAAAAAAAAAAGAAAGAAAGAAAACAGGGTCTAGTTTAGGTGAGAATGCAGAGGAGGTGATATTCTGGTAATCATGCAGTAGAGTGAGCAGTGAATGCAGCAGACACTTTGGCTTACAAAGATCCAAGCAGGAGGAATCTGTGCCAAGTGGCCTCCTGAATTCCCTAGTAACCGGACGAGGTTGGGAGAAGATAAACAAACCTGCATATCAGATAGCAAAACTGTACGCCGGATATGCTCGGAGTGTGCATCACACTGAGCGGCTGGCGTTAGCTTGCCAAAACACACTAAACAGACTGATAAGCACCTCATTAAGGGAAATCTTTCTACTCCTCATCAAATATTCACAAGGCCCAGCCTGTTAAGACTTTTACATACCGTTGGATATCAAAAGCCGAGAATGTTCAGCATTTTATTTTAACATGAGCCATTAAATGAAATAGTGAACATGTTAGGTTTGACAGATTCTGTGATCCAGGACTACAAACAACACCGGGGCTAACACAAACTGTAGCAGGAGGTACTATGTGCTTAGAAAACAAACTGCATGATTTTTTCCCCTGCAAAGTAAAATTATAAAGAGGGTATTCAGACTGAAAATCTCTGACACAAGCAGATCCACCAGTTTGTTAACAGACTGACAATATGAACAATGCCTGCAGCAAGAAAACTATGACATGCTTTCAGTCTGCTTACCATAAAAGTAAATGAACAGACATTTAAAGCAAAGCTTCATTTTGGTTTCATAATCATTTGTCTGTGAATGCCTTGCAGACCTCCCCTCCCACCAGACAAACATGGTCATATGCACCAAACCCCCAGGAGGACAGCTTGGATGTTAATTTGACATAGTGGCCACACTACAGAATTACAACTACTGGGTCCATCATGAGACCCCATGGAGCCTCAAAAAGACAATTTCCCTTACTTATGCTGAAAAGAAAAAGTGTAAATCGGCTGTCATATTTTCTTTAATGCCACAACCACTGAAATTACTCTTTTTATTATCAGATTTGGATTAACTCAGTCTAGAAAGGCTTTTATTCTCATTCAACTTAGTGGAGTGCTCCACCAGAGAAAAAGCCACCTCAGCATGTGGAAGTCTCTAGTTCACTTTGGGCCCCTGATGAGGAAAAGCCTGAGAACATTTTGTTATCTAGGAACCACCTAAGCAGACCAGCAGATCTCCTGACTGTTAATGCAGCAAATGCACAATCCCTGGACAATAAACTGTGCTACTTTTAACACAACTTCCTTCCTCTATGTACTGTACTACAGGAGGCAATAAAAATATCTTACGTCTCATCTTTAATTTAGCCTTAAATTAGCCACTTGTCATGAGCTAATTGTTGTGGATTAGAAGGCAAAAGAATCCGGCTTTTACTAAAGGGATTTGCAGATGTGCACTTGTACAACAGCCAGTAAGACACTCTCTCTCTTTGTAATGACCTGTGATTGGCCAAACTCTCCCAGCACAGCTTCAATTTCTATAAAAACTCAAAGAAGAACCAAAAGGAGTTGCTTAAGTCTAGTTCTCCTTTTCTGGTTTTTAGTTTTCTGCCTGCCCCAGCATTTAGCAGTCTTTTAAAAAGCATTTTAATGGAGGTAACAAGCACAAGTCAAACAGCTGAATACAACCATCTCGCAAGCACAGAAAACCAGCAAGGATTCAGCAAAACAACAGCTTCATTGTTTTCATCTAAATGATAACAGCATTCACGCAAATGTCTCAGATTTCTGAATATATTTCTAGGTCTTCTGGGCAGCCAATATTTCCATACAGGATAAACATATACACAAGTATGTAGTCTTGCATTGCCAGACATAAAGATTTCAGATCTTGTGTGTAGAATTATAACCAAACTTGGAAAGTTTGCAGACATATGACCTCACCTAGACGGTTTAAGTTGATGGAAAATGAATGGACACTCACATGGCTGAAAATGAAAATATTCAAATCCAGAAAAGGCCATCATTTCATGACTAACAAACTGGAGTGTGGCTGTAGGAGCTGACCCCTAGCGTAGCGTGTCCTATCAGTTTTCAGTGTCACCACATTGCATCAGATCATCACCCATGACATGCTGTCAGCCATGGAATGAGCTGGTGGCTCATTTTTTAATCATTACATCACAGTCATGATGTTTGCCAACATGGACATATCACTACAGTCAACTCCCCAGGGCAATGGGACAGCGGGACAAATAATGTGACAGTAATGCAGTGCAAATCAGTCCCACAGACAATCAATTGAATTCTCCGGTGCCTCGGAGCCGACCATCTTCGCAATCCTTCCATCGAAGTACTCTATAAATAGCTCTACAGTCAATGCTAATTGAATCTAGCATCTAAGTCATTAGATGTCCGAGATCTGGGTAAGAAACTAAGACAAAGAAGCTAATCAAAGCTGAGTAACAGCAAAGTATCACAACCTCTGAGCAACTTCTATTAGCGCAAATAAAGAAGACAAAGTAGACATGAGCTCAGAACATCAAACACTGCTTTTGTGGGCGTCTACACACTGCTGAAATATATATAAAGTTGACAAAAGTAGCAAGCTTTTGATTTTCTGGTGCGCTCTGTGAAGATGAACCATCTGTATATTCTCTACCCAAAAGGCTGTGTGTCTGTCTGTTGAGTTTAATACGAGCCCACTCTTTACTCAACCATTTCCAGACAGAATGTCTACAAATCAAGTGTATGGTGATGTAGTTGGTCACAATCTTACCAAAATTCTCCAGGCAAGATCAGTCTACAAGGAAAAAAATCCTCTTTTAAGCACCCAGGGAGATTAAAATAGGCTGTTTTTTAAAGGCAGGTGATCATATCATGACATCATGCATACACACTACCTCATCTTCCCCGTGCTGCCATGTAATTTACATTCTCCACTAATGAAACAACCCTGGCTGCTTTTTTTTTTTTTTTTATTAAAAACACTTGTTTGCATACCAAGATGGCTGAGTGATGATGTAATGACACTGACTTGGAAACGGCTTTGTGCAAAAACAGCCTGCACATGCCATTTCAATGACATCTGTAGGCTAAATATGCACACATTTAAGCTTCCTGTACAATAAGACTAGGAGTATAATGCAAACCAACAAGTAGCGAACCTGAGCCCAACCCTAGAAGAAGTTCTGATCCAGTCAGAGGCAGTTCCCACAACAGCAACAGTGAATCACAGCTCTTTTGTGTAAAAAAAAAAAAAAAAAAAACACACACACACACACACACACACACACACACACACACACACACAACAAAAAAACAAACACTGACCCACTTATGCAGACAATTATCACAAAAGCAGACACATGATGGAGGCGCAAAACAATGATGGAGCGATGTGGTTGTCAAACGCGTATATGAGGCCAGAGGCATGGCCATCGGCAGATCATAAGCAGTATACATCCTGGATGGCAGTACCGCAGGGCTACTATAGGCGAAACCACACAAGCCTTACTCACCGTCCTGTGTATCATTCCCGCGACTGCAATTGCTGCAAATGTGCTTTATCTCTTTCCCGATGTGACAGTGGATCGTAAAGGGCATGTTGTTGTTGTGGTGCGGATGCTGGCCGTGCCCTTTCTTGTTGCTGAGAGACATGATTTTGACCAGGCTGAACGCCTTTTTCTTAGGTTTCTCCACCGCCACGGGCGTTTCTCGGCACCCCGTGGAAAGCCAAGTGCCGTGCATGATGGTGGGCGCGGGATCCACCGACGGGTAATTGGCCGTCTTGAACATCGTGGACGCGAAAAACAAAAAAAAAACAAAAAAAAACGGAGCTGCGTTTAACGGCGGTGTGGATTTAAATTAAAGGGCCGTCAATTGAGTCCTACCTGACCTACTGTAGCAGCGTCCATCGACCCCTTATCAGCCTCTATCCCCACACCTTTACCTGAGATCCACAATAATGTGCAGCGACTCGGTTGCGCAATGCAAAAGAAGTCGCTACTGCTGAGAGGGAAAAAAGCCCTGCTGCCAGATCCAAGTGAGCTAATAATAAAGTAGAGGGTGAGTAGTGAATGGCAGTGACTACCTCTCCCTCCCTGAGCTGTAGACTGCAGTCGGTTGTAGCTAATCCACGATTAGTGGAGCTGAGCAGAGAGGGCCTGTGATTGGCTGCACGGAGCTCCTCTCTAATAGGCCAGTGTGGATGGGGGAAAGTTGCTCGTCTCATAATAGGATTACAATAAATGTTTTTTTTGTTTTTGTTTATTTTAGCAAGTAACATTTAAGGCCAGATCCTTTTTATGTTTCTTTTTTTTTTTTTTTTTTTTTTTTTTTTTAAAAACCAACATAAATTAAAAGAAAAAAAAAAAACAGAAATGAAGCAAATTGGTCCGTCCAAAAGAGGATGAAAATACGGATAGTATTTTTACTGACAGGGTTGGGTCAAATAATATTGGACATAATCACTCAAAATGATATTAATAAAATAATAATAATCTGAAAAACCAACATTTGTGTTCCACAAATGTATGTTTTTCATAATAATCATCTTAAAAGATTATACAATAAATAAAATACTGCATACTTGCATAATAAGCAAAAGGAG